>JANPWX010000134.1:106250-225746 GCA_024734555.1 Trochalopteron elliotii | reverse complement strand
AAGGAAAGGAAAGGAAAGGAAAGGAAAGGAAAGGAAAGGAAAGGAAAGGAAAGGAAAGGAAAGGAAAGAAAAGAAAAGAAAAGAAAAGAAAAGAAAAGAAAAGAAAAGAAAAGAAAAGAAAAGAAAAGAAAAGAAAAGAAAAGAGAAAGTAATTTTGTGGGAATTCAAAACTAAGAAACAAAAATATAAATGGCATATGGACCTTCTTAGTCAGCCAAAAGCACACTGTCATAATCAGGAACGATTATGACATTTTCTAAAAGGCCATCCTGTTGAATTTAGATATAAAGGAGCAATAAATGACAGGAAGGTGAGGAAAGAAGAGAGCAAATAATGTAAACTAAAACTCAAAGTATGTAAAGTTAATATGGAAGTCTGAATATATCAGGATAAATGATACACCTAATAATAACAATAAAGGATACAGCCTTTTTATATTTTAAAATTCATTCTAGACAATATCTGATTTGCAGAAAAATGTGTAAGGAGGCAGAAGTGTTGGACGTCTAGTTCTGGCCTATGCATGGAAGGCATGGTAAAATGTAAATAACATATTCATAACACAAGAATACAATAAGGAACACTTGATTCCATCACAATAAGAAGGATGTTGAAGATCTACTAAAGGTAATAAATTTTATGTGGAAAAGCCCATAAACTATACATCTATAAGTCCTTAAACTTCTGCTTCAGGTAGCAATTAGGCAACTTACATTCAATTTTGATGCCTCTTTGAACACTGGCTACATTCCAGAAGTTTAAAGTGTACAGTGATGTGCCAAAACACAGAAAGGACAGGCCATGAGATGCAAGTAGCCAAAATCTGAGTAAGTGGATGTTAATCCCGGACATCATTTAGAAGTTGGTAAGGAGTAAAGAATGGGATGACAGGGATATAATTATTAGTATTCTGTACAGTTTCACAAGGAAGAGGTCTTGGCATCTTAAAAAATAAGTTGGACTGGTGTTTATTAGGTTTTTTAAGTAGCTGAAGTATGGCTCAGCTTCTAGGGTGTGTTCACCTCCCTAAAATTAGCATTATACGCAGTCAGTAAAGGCTGCAGTAACTGAACCAAGTGCAGGTTTCAGTACGTACACAAAAGTAGTTATCAGCAGGCAAATTTTCCATATGGGTGCACCTGATTGAGAGGTCTTCTGTGATCAGGGCTGGGCTGTACGCTATTCAGCTTGCTTTTCATCAGCGGCTTGGGAGTAATAAAGTAAGAATGTTTTAAAGCAATCAAGTGCAGAGCTGCATGCCTAACAAGGAATACAGAGCAATGTGAGGGTATGAGAGTCCTAAGCTCTTTGTATTTTTCACCAAATTTTTTCCTCATCAAACAGCTTTAACCCATAACTATGTGATGATTAGGTCAAGCAGAAGATTTCCCAAAGGAGACAAGAGCTCCAACTCTGTAGCATGATGAGAGTATTCAGCTGCTGTATGGTCAGATGGCACAGCTGATGATTTAGCAATATGGCTCCCACAGAAGAGGTGTAACAACAGCAAAATCCACTCAAGAGTGTCTTACTCAGGCAACAGGGATGGAGATTCAAGCCTTTGGCTGAGGTCCACCTTCTCAATTTTCAGGAGAGGACCACAATTAACTTGCTTTCTGCGAGCTCTCTGCAGAATGAGAAAGTTCTTTAAACTTCTTAGATGTAAGAACGTACCAAGTTGGAAGAAGTTTTCCACAAATCCAACCACTACCTTCCCTTGAAAATTATAAAATAGCAAGCTAGGGCCAGAGAGCAGTGTGTGCCTGGGCATCACCCACAAGCGTGTGCTGAGGCAGTGCTCACAGCAGATATACATCCAGGTCTGGTATTTAAAAAATTTTCCCTATATTTTGTCAAGACAGAAAGATTTTCTGTGGTTCTGCCACTCGTCTTCTTAAAAGGACTGAGAAGACAATTGTATAATTTTTAAGTGTTTTTGAAATTAAATATGAATTTCCTTATTGGGAGAAAATCATAAAGCACAATTGGTTTGCATTACCTTTTTAATAGCTAGAGAAAGGATTGGATTGTGTCTCAATAACAGCATATATAAATACCTTCATTTAGACAAAATGCCATATTCCAAATGGCTGTGTCACCTGGCAGGAAAGGCATAACATGAACCAAAGTCTGGATTCAGTTTCCAACCAAATTCTAATCGGAAAAAAGGCACAATTTTAAATCATTGTTACAAACTACCAAGAGAGTGTCAAAGACTGTGGCCCTGGATGTCTTCAAATCCAGGTTGGATATGATTCTGGGTTTTGTGACTTAGCCAACTCTGACATTATTGGCTCAGTAGGAGGCTGACTGGGTGAAATTTAATGGCTTGTGATGTACAGGGGGTCAGACTGACTGTTCTAATGGTCCCCTCTGGCCTTAAATTTTGTGGAAAACTTCAGCTAACCAGCAAAGCAGATGCAAACAACCCAGTGGTTGCAATGTATTGCTCCAAGTGCAGCTGACAAACTTTAAATAATTAATTATTATCAAATCCTGTCTTAATCACAAACAGAAAAACAGAGGGAAAGAGGGAGTTATCCCCTGAGAATAGTTCACTCAGCCTTAATACAGAGAAAAATTGCATCAAACTCTCCAGAAAAAAAGGTGTGCAAGTCTTTTTACAGAATCAAGCCTAGATTTTACAAGTAGAAAAATGACTTACACACTTAAAAGTCCACTTAGTGCTTGGCATAGAGCTATTCATTTCTACACTGAGTGCTAGCACACTTCAAGGGCATTGAGGATCTGATTACTATCCTACAAAGTATAGGGGTTGGCTGAACAACCCCAGAGTAACTCAAATACCAGGGAACCTGGCCTATTCCCTGTCCATAAAATACACAGAAAATGATCCCACTCCCTGACATTTTTTCAGCTGGGACAGCTGCTATAACAACTCAGAGCTTTTCAATCTCTGTACAGAGCTCATGTATAACCTCTTCAAGTTCTCAGCCTGGAACCAGTTTTCTTCCAAGCCTATTTCACTGGAGCAACCAAAATGGTTCAGAGAAAAGCTGTTTGATAGCCTCTGAAGGGCGAGCATTAAATCAATGAAGAATTTAAAAGTTGGGGAAGGGGACAGGGGAAGGGGAGTGGATAGAAAGATTTATAGCAAATAACAACATACAGGTTGAATCCAGTCCAAGAGGAGCCACAGGGGGCTGGTGCCAGTCATCACTGAAGAAAGCATTTGGATTTGTCAAGGAGAAAGATGCTATGTAGAAATTGCATTCAAAGCCCCAGTGAAATTACATTAAGGGGCTGGTCCCTTGGAGTTTTGCCTGAGCAATGACTCCAGGCTTGTGTGACTCTGGGCTCATTCTGATCCCCTTCTTCATGTCCNATTCTGCATGACCAGTCCAGGTTTTATACAAGAGACAAATGCAACTCCTGGTTTTCATAGGATTTTTTAGCTTATTGAGTTGTAGCCATGATGAGAATCATGCTCCCTCGGAAAAGAAGCGGCACTATTTGTGCCACAAGATCCATAGCTGTCCCACACTGTGGCCTAAAGAATCTGCAACACAGCTCCAGGAATGTGAGAGATAAACCCAGGCTTTAGGCATGACTTCATTTCTTGCTGCTTTTTTTCTATCTGACTTGCAGCGTCACCATTGGCATAAACAGCCCTGACTTCTCCATCAGCTATTTCCTTCTTTGCTTCCTCCTGCACCAAGTGTGTGTTTTTCACATTTGTATAGTACTTGCAAGCTCAGAAAAGCTCATCTGACTGTGACTGAAACTCTGGCACATAGCTTGATTTTTTTTTCCCCTTTTACTGAACTAATTTTTGCATGATATGCTGCCAACTTTACTTTTCCACCCTTCCTTCTATATAAACAATATTCCTCTTCCAAATATTTCTTACACATTTGATAAAATGTGTTGCATACGTTAGATGACTTTGGCTCAATTTTATAAAGAATTGGCAGAATGCAATATACTAACTCAAGTTTGATTCAGTAAAAAAATATGTCATTAAGAGCTATATATACTTCTGATCTTAGTGTACAGCCATGATTGACTGTTTCAGTGGTAAGTGATGAAGGCACGGCCAAATATAAATAAAAGTTGTACACTACCTTTCAAATACATGCCCTTTATTTATTTCATAGGAATGGATTAGGTTCTAAAGTTTTCAGGAGGTGTTGCTTTACCAGTGGCACTTCTCCGAGTACAGTGGTGTTAACCTTGGTTCCTTGGCCAGATTCCAATGTGGTTAATTATATGCTACACACTGTGAAATTCCCACATAATTTTCAATTAAGGAAGTTATTTGCCACTTCTCCCACTCCTTGAAAATTATTGGTAAGATATGCTGCATGCAAAATGGCTGCTGTGCTCCATCCCACGAGTGCCTGTGTGTTAGCCAATGCTCATGAACAAAGATGATGTGGATATGAATAATTTTAGTCTTTTATTCTAATCATTGTCAATAGAGATTCTTTTGTCTTATGCTTCATAGGCAAAAAAAAAGGAAGGTCTGAGGCTGGGAACATGACGATGTCTAAATGTATGCATGCACCTCACTCACCTTGTTAGAACTGTTTGGAGCTGATCTGCACCCAAACTTTAACTTCAAGAAGTGAATTGTTTGCATTAGAAGTCACCTTTTTGCCATCGAACCCTAGAGAGGGTGACGGAAGGATTACTTCTGGCTATTAATGGCTACCCAAGAAGAGGAAACATTCAAGCTAACATTCACACCACCCTTTCAAGGGCATCTCCAGCCTGGGCAGCCTCTGGCAATGACAAACATACTGCTTACTGGCCAACACATCCTCAGGCACAGCCAAAATTACTTTGCCCTTGTCGTCCCAGAAGACTCTGGTCTTGTTTTCCAGCCCATCCACTACCCCAGGAGGTTGCTGTTGTTCATGAGGATTGGGGAAAGGCATTGGGAAGGAGACTATTTCTGGGGCTGTGACCCAAGGTCAATACTTGAATTCCATCCCAGATATTCAACACTATGCCTTGTTTGGCCAATGAGGGCCCTTTTCCAATATGGCCAGGTACAGCGTGCCACATCCCTCATGGCTTGCACCTTCAGCATTCACTGACAAGGTTGGCTCATGCTGAGAGACACTGCTGCCGGCATCGCTGAGGACTTCAGCTTTCACAGAACATATCACAAAGGGAAAACCCCTTCCACTTCAGTACTGGGGGAAGGATGCATGATGGAGTGTGCTTGGTCAAATCAAGGCTGACCTTGGCCACAGGCTCAGTGAACAGGTGTCCTGCAAGGACAGGATTGTAGCTGAAGTCACATTCTTAAACCATCACATTCTTCCCAGTCCTTGGCTACTGTCGGTTGCTCCTTTCCATCTCTGTCGAGCCTTAAGACACTGGAGTCTTCATTCTTCCTTTCCAGTCCTTCCAAGTTTCACTAATACTCCTTCTATTAAATTAACACTTTTAACAAGCTCTTCTTTCATAGAAAGTACGTTCTTCATACTTTCTATAGCCCCTCGTCACCACTACAAACTGCCATCTTCAACATGTCCACAAATTTTTGGATGTCCCTTTCCTTTCTTGTCAGAAACATATCTTCTTGTGAATTAAAACAAGAAAAATCTTTGCTCTCTCCTTCATTTTTTTCCAACTCTGGCTGAAGAATCCCCTATACCAGAGGAGTAGCTGTTCCCTCTCTTTCCAACACCCTTATGTGACACGGTCATGGTGCTCTGTACACTGGATAGTCTGCCAAAGTGTCTCCATCAAGTGTGTGACCCTCCTGTCTATCCCAAAGTTCATACAAATATACGTGTACACAACAAGTCTTCTGTCCTGAAACACCATCCCAAAATTGCCATGTTGCCAGTCTCTTCTTCCAAGGCAGCTTGTGAGCAGATGCCCCACCCTTTCACTTTCACACCTGAGCACTCCCCCCGCCACTACTGCACTGTCACCTCTTGGTTCTGTTGCCACATGATTCATTATTTCTAGGATTTAGCACAGGTAAGTGAAATGATCTTCAAGAGCAGCTGACAGAAGCCATCACCTCAGTGAGCAAAGTGTGGTGAAGAGTCCAACTTGGACGTTTTTCTACTGATAATGTCCTCACCATCTCATTTCTTAAAATATTTTCAGAAGTAGCCTATTCCATGCCTTTGTCAGCATAAGGAAGGTCTCCTACGTTTCATTATGGATTGCTAAAATTGAGGTTAGCTATGCCATAAGTACTTTTCCAAATACAGTCACTGTTTTGAAGGCCAAATTGTTCAATAATGGCCTACATCTGTCAAACAGGGGCACTACCACTGACCAAGTGATAAATTTAATCCATGAGAAAGCTCAGAGCACATAAACTATATTGTTCCCCATCCGACTAAGCTAGAGAGTAGTTAACTCACTGTGAAGCTGTTATTTTATAACATCTGAAAAAATGTTCATAATAACGATTCTGTGGAGGCCGTTTTAGAAGTGGGTATAATATTGGAATGCCTGTGGTAGTGACCCCCTGGGAAGAGCCCCTTGTAAACCATTCATAAACAACATGGAGAGGGGGAGCTCTGTGTGTGGTCTTGACTTGATCTTGCAACTTTGGGAGCTGAACAGCTCAAGGTGGATCCATTTCATAATCACTTTATTTGTTTTGAAATCTCTCAGCATCCTTCAGATGACCTTCATAGGAGTGTGAGGCAAGAACTTTAATTATTATTGTACATAAATCTAATGCTTATCACAGAGAGGCCCTCAATCTCTATTGGAACGTCTATGTATTACTGCAATAAAAACAAAACAATACTCCCACTAATTACAAAATGAGTATTTAATCTCTCTGTCAGTAAGTCTGATTCTGCCAGCATGGCTTACAGAAACTTCCCTGGTAACTGGCAGACAATAAATTCTACAAATGCTACGTGACAGACATCTATTTTGAATATCCGTCTCAGCTCCTTGACTTCCCATGAGTTTCTCAAAATAACTTGGTAAACAACCTGCTAACAGGGATAGTGGGAGCACCGCTAAAATTGGTTCCTACTTGTCCACACAAGCCCTGGGATTCCAAGACTTTGGCAGTCCGAGTTTTTGTGGTCATGCCAGGCATATGAAGTAACATATATTGCTGTTTCTTGGCTAACCTGAATTAATGGTGGCATTCAGACCACCCTGCCTTGTAATTCCAAAAAGGTCACCTCAAAGGCCACTGGTGCAGACACAGGAAGAGACAGTGTTCTTATTTTATACAGCTGTGTTGCAGAAAGTCCCAGCAGTGGAAGGAAATGACAGATAACTGTTGATCTAATATTTTTTAAGAGTTTGGTTGTAGAAGCAGGAACCCAACCTTGCAAAGTTTGATATTCCTGTTATATCAGAAAGGAGAGTGTTTTAAATAGGTTTTTGTATCTCTGAAAATGTCTGCCTGCCATTTCATGGAACAAATAAGAAGGTGTTGTCCTTGCCAGAAGGAGGTAAAATCTCGTTTCAAACTTGTTTAAAAAAATGCTATCAACTGAATATGTAGAGGGGAAGAAAGTACAGAGTTTACTTGAAGGAATAGTATGTGGGCCTTCCCACAGCAGGATGGGATATTATCATTTCTGCTAAAAATACAAATAAAATCCCTTCAGAGAGATATAAAACTTCTTAAAGATCTGAATGAAAATAGAAAGAAGAATTATTTACTCAATGGACAGTAAATGCAATCTAATCCTTCTCTGCTTGTCTTTTTAGTGCATGATCAATACAGTCAACACAGAAATAAAAACTGTTACAATTATGGCAATTGTTTCTTCTGCAGCAAGGTCTGACATCATCTAATGGGAGGTTAATTAATAGTTAACTTGGATAGCACAATTACCTAGTGAAACCACATTATTAAACCTCTGGCTGTAACTAGCTTGTAACTTGAGAAGAATTTGCTCATATCTGGCTCTGGCCCATGTTGGAGACTGGGGACTTTAGTGGCTGCTGACTCCTGGCAGTGCAGCCACATGGTGTGCATCCAGCATGGAATTCTCCTGGTTGAGATCTAAACATCAGTTACATATACACAGGATTGACTCAAAGGAACAGCAAGCCAATCTGCAGCTCTGCAGGAGAGGATGATCAGGTGAAACGGGAACTCTCTTTTCACAGTTGGGGCTTTTCTAATCACTGGTATGGTGCCTCAGAGGTATATGATTTGGAAGATACACCCTGAGCCCAAGCCCACTGTGCCTGGGCTTCTCAGTGATGCTACAACTGTGGCTCTTGCCCTGAAGTGCAAAGACTGAGGGACAGAGTTCTTGCTGGGTGAGCTGACAAAGTCATATATTCATCTCATGGGATTTGTGACCCACATCTCACTATTTCAAGTCTCAGAGGATGTTTGCACAACCTCTGACAGAAAAGGGGATTCCTTTCTTCTTAAAACTAGCTAAAAAGTTACTCCTCATAATTTCAACACCTAAAGTCCACTTCTAAGACCCAGAGAGTTAGTGGACCTACAAAAAAGCATGAATACTCTCTGTTTGTGTCTATATTGCTAAGATAACCACCGCCTGGAAGAAGTCCTGTGTCCTGGGAAGAGAGATCATCCCTACTGTTAAGCTGTTGGAGTGACCCGACTACAGCACCGTTTGGGCCAGTGCCAGTTGGAGTGTCCCCCTGCGGTTTCCAGGCACAGTTCGGGAGCCAGAGGGTGTCCAGGAGTGGATGGTCCACAGGCAGCCATGCTGCTCTGAGTGCTGAGCTCCTCTGCCTGCCCAGGCACTGTGTGTTTGGCCTCATGGGGATCAGACCCAAGCACGTTTTGTGGACTAACACAGGCACAGCTTCAACTCCCAGAAGAAACAGCTAGCTTAAAGCTGTCAGAAGATATGAAAAAAGAGCAGATATGCTTAGTACTTGGTGATCTAAAAAATAGAAAGTCAAATCAAACATTTTCCAAAGCTAAAGAGTAGACCTCACTGAGGACAGAAAATTGTCTTCATTGAAATTCTACTAAATTACTTTTATGCATAGATATGTAAAAGTAATTTTATCTTGATTTCAAAAGGATTTTTTTTGATTGGTTTGTTGATTGGTTGGTTTTTGTTTTTAGAAACAAGTGTGGTTTTGCTTTCACATTCTCCATTTCTTTCTGCTCTGCCTTACCCCACTGAAATAAAAAACAGGGAACTGGACTGAAGGGAAGGGGAGACCTTTGGGATTCTGCTGTCATTTGTTTTTCTCCAGGAGATGGTAGGGAGGAATAAAACATTTCTCCTGCCAAAGAATAAACAGCCACAAAATCTATCTGCTCAAAAGAAGATGGAAAATGAGAATGAGAATTTCTGGAAAAGAATTCTAACAGGCGTAGGGCATGGTCAAAGGGAGGTAAGGCATTGGAAGCAAGGTTGCACGTAACGGCTGACTGGAGATGAAATCCATCTGGAGCTGACCAGCTGCTTTGAGTGTTTGCTCAAGCTGTACCAACATGGCTTGAACAATGAGTCTTCTGCTGGTGCAGGTCCAACCTCAATTCTATAGCTCAGTCTGCACGCTCTGGATGTCTGCATCTTTAACAAAAAAGTAATCATCAAGGTGAAAAGAAAGGTTTAATTGGGCATATGGGACCCTCAAATGGGAAGGATGGAGACCGACCCTTCTTTCTATAGCAAGGAATTTTGTTTAATTTCCTTGGGTAAAAGACGCATGAACTGTATAGCGAAAAACAAATGGGAAATAGAGGGATATTGATCAATAAAGCAAAGAGGAAAATACAGAAAGCCAATAAAGGGTGGATAATAGTATATGATATTAATCAAATCAGTTGAGATCCATTGAAACAATGAGGTCACATGCTTGAGATTTATTTCATTTTCTAACTAAATCCTGGCACACTCAGGAGTGACTGTTTATATACAGACACTTTTCTAGGGAAATCAGAAGTACTAAACACAGTCTCAGGCCATTCCTGTCTATTTGAATTTCATATGGGAGAAGAGACAACACAATATGTCACTTGCAGAATTTGGTTCACTGATAGAACTCTAGATCCCATTTGTTCTGATTATTAACTCATTTCATTTGGTACTGCACTAATTTGACAAATTGAAGACAAATTAATTCACTTCAGAAAAAGAAAGAAAATTTTAAATGTAAAAATAACTGTCAAGTTGCCCAGTGCTTTGCAAAGCATAAAATTGAGTCCATTTCTCCCATTTCTAATTTACAGGTTCATCTCTGTATTTAGCCCAGCAGCATTGCTATGCAAACACTTGCACAGGAGCACTAAGACCCATAGGCCTGAACAAAAAGCCCTGGAGACAGTGCCCTAAGCCCTGGAGACAGTGCCCTGGAGCTGAGACATTGTTAAGCATTTTGTCATTTGTGGCTGGTTGTGCTCACATGGCGCTCTGTTCCACTTATTCAACTGGAATCACCAACTGAGACTGAAACCCTGGTTGCTCTGTGGCTTTTATGCTGAGAGAACAGAGGATTTCATACTGCACTACATTTTGTAAACATTAATTTGTTGCATACAAAAAAAAATATTTTTCTTCATGTAGGTTTCAGAATGTCAAAGAGCCAGAGCTAATTAAGGTTCAATGACAGATTTGATAATTTCAAGTTTGGTTGTTTTTGTTTCTTTTTCTGTTGTACTTTAAAGAAGAAAAGCGATGGCCGTTATGTCCTAATTTGTAAACACTTTATTTGATGGTTGAGACTGGAAAGTATGTTAGTGTTGTTTGTCCTGTCAAAGGCTTTGGAATTGTTTGAAGTCTATTGAGTTACATCTGCTGCTATTTATCAGGGGTGGAGGAGTTACCCTATTTCTAACACAGTTTATAAAAGGAAGAAAAATTTTAAACTCTGCAATTAAAATTTAATTAGGGGGCTTTTTCCTCCTAACAAAAATTATTTAAGGCTTTCTTTGAACTTCCAAAAAGAATATGTATCTTGTAACCCAGAAACCCAAAATGTTCTTTAGTTTTGTGTCTTGCTTGTGGTTGCAAATTCTTGCAGATGTTCAAGTTCAGAAGTGGACTAGCAGCAGGAAAGCTAAGCTCAGAGGCCACATTTCTGTCCTTTGCACGTTCTTACAGCATGTAGGCGCCCAAATGTCTACTCAGGAACGCCCACTGGGGCAGTGAGCTGCTTCCTACATCTGCTGCTCACAGGACAGCACCCAAACCCAACACACAGATCTGTTCTGTGGCAGTTTTAAGCACAGAGCTGGAAAACCACGGTCTGCCCATCACCCCACAGACGCCAGCAATCCACAATTATTAACTTGGTTTTACTCTCACAACACCTTAGAGAGGAAGGAAAATTTCATACCTGTTGTACTGGAAACTGAGCCAAGGATTGAAACCAGCTTTTCTGAATACCATCTTAATACCCTGCCCTGTCTGCTGTTTGTCAGCTTTGACTGCATACCTGCTGCTGTGCCAAAGCCAGGACTAAAGTGAAACCTTCTCCTTCCATCTTCCTTCCCTGCAGAACAGACACAAAAAGGGGCAACCCACCATCTGTGCTTGTGAGCACTTCACAGTTCTGCCAGCACTGGGATTTCAGTGTGCAGTTAAATAAGACGGAGCCTTCTCAGGGAAAAAAAAAAAAAGAAGTGTTGGAAATTACTCCATTCTTAAGGGACAACAAAGAAAGAGGCAGAGACAGAGCACAAAGCAGGTACTGAAGAGACCATCGAGCCTGGTACCAGCAGCAGAGCTGAAGAGTTATAGGGTATACAAGGAGAAGAGCTTTTCTCCCAGTATTTAAAGGAAGCACACTCTTGGAATAAAAATGATATTTTGACAGTCAGAGCCATAGGCAGGGGATATATACTAAGCAGTCATGTGGGAACATCAGACAAAGGGACTCGGGGATAAAGAAAACAGCAGTAGAGGGGCATCACAAACCTTAGTCTCTTTCCAAGTGGGAAAACTTGGCTATAAAGGAAAGGGAGTGCCAGCTTAGGGAGGTGAGACACAAATTATGAAGTCATGTCTCTTCCGTGTTGCTGCCTCAGCTTCCTAAGATAATGGGGGAAAATTCCTGTGTGATATTCAAACTTTATTGAGAAACATAGAGCTGTGCTTTCATCACATCATTGTGAAACACCTCTTCTAAAATGTACAACAGCATAGATAAATTTTAAAATAATCTGCAGCAAAATTCATGCCGATCACATATTTGTTGTCTTTGAAACCAGTAGGGATCCAGCCTCCTGATCAAACCTAGAAGTCAATATTTATAGCAATAACAGTACAAGTCAAATTCATTTTCTTCTTGCAAAAAGCAAATCCTGGGAGGGCGGAATAATTAAGGAAATCATGGAGAAAAGATATGCTGTAGTAGTATTTTGTGGGAGCCATAATACAGGTCTTCTGTGACTCTTTCCTCTTCTGCACTCTGAATTCCCTTATTATTCTGCATTTCACACACACCAGAGACTTTGCTCTTTCAGATAGGAAAAGAAAATCCCCTGTGGTCCATTACATAGGAGGAAATTCTTCCTACTATTTTCATCTTTGATAGAACTAATTCAGAATACAATGAAAAAATATTTTAAAAACTTTAGTTTAGCTAACCTGAATTACAGCAGTATTATTTTTTACCTGAAATTATTTCAGTCCTCATCAATGCACTTTGGCTTTCTAACAGAATAATAAATAGGAAGTTCACATAGAAAACTGGTGTTTTCAAAGGAATGGTTTCACTGAAACACCAACATTCTGGGAGAGGTCATTGTGAATTGCCAACAAGCACCAGTAAGTATTTTGCTTTTAGCATTACTATCAGATGAAGATATGTGAGAGGAATCCAGCCCACTGCCTCTAACAAACAACCTGAGCTGTCCTTAAAAACATTTTGTATTAGTTATTATACTAATGGGCAATTTAGTTGTTACAGTATGAGAAGTGACTACAATTCAATTTCCTTTTAACATTTTTTTGACTCTTCTAGTTCATTTTTTATAATTATTGCATCAGTAATGTTGCTCAGCACTCACACTGATAATAGTTTAAAAAAATATTCCCTTGTTTTCCAGATTCTCAGCCTTTCCTTGGCTTTTCCTTGGCCTTTATGTCCGTGGCGGCATAAAAATCTCTAAAAATCTATTCCAAGAGATACTACAAGCCATCAATCTTCCATGCCACATTAGGAATATCTATAGGACACAGGAGGGAGGTGGGATGTGTCACAAAAGCTAAGTTCAACTTCCAACAAGCTTTAGGAAGCTTTTAGGAAATTACAGAGTCCAGGAAAAGTAATGGGTGGCATGAAGCCTTACTTACCTCATTTCCTCACCTAGCCCTTGCATTACTTTGGATGAAACCATAGTGTCCATCAGCCACACTTGAAAACTCCTACATTACACCCTTAACAGACTCAGAATTATAAAGAGATTCCTCTTGAAGAGCTGCTGGGTACAGCCCAAACAGCCCAGGAAACCAAGTCAAAAATACATTTATTTCTTGCTGAAATTGGCATCCCTGATATGCTTTTAGGAACCATTGGAAAATACTGCTTTCTGAACTGCATTCCTTGAAAACAGTGCTTTATTTTTAGAGAGCTTTCAAATCTTAAGTGTGCTCAAATATACCCAAACAGCTTGCAAAAATCAAGACAGAACATCACAGCAGTTTATTAGAGAAGGTGATGAGTGTTAGATAACAAGTGATCCATTAAATATTTTGGTCTTCAGTGTAATGAATACTTCAAAACAGTCACATGAAAGTTAACAGTCACCATAGAAAGTGGCATATGCTTACACAGGAGGAACAACAGGAAATACATTTAACACACTTTATTAGTAAAATCAAAAAGGCATTGAAATTCCAGCATGTTAGCATACTCACAAACTGAGTGACTTTGCAAGAATCAAATGACTTATTAAAAACTCAGCTCTTGCAGAAACAGCTCCTTCTTTAACTGTTTGTGTTCTTTTTAGTTTTAAAAACTTCTTATCCATGCAGTCTATACAACAGCCTTGAAATTCCTTTTTCTCTTGAGCGATCCCAGATTTGCTTCATTTCTGCATCACAGTGTCATCTTAGCCATGGGCCTGCCAAGTCTTCCCTTTGTAAGGATCTCATAACTAATGAACTAACCAGGAGACTTGCAACTCCGACATCTCATCCACTTCACTAGTGCACAAAATAAAGGACCACGGATCTCCCTCTCAAAATTTATCATTAAACATTTGGCTCCAGAATCAATCCTGTTATTCCAGATCTACCTATGTCTGTTAAAGAAATGAAGAAATATTTTTTGAAAGGCATCTCAGAATCATATTCCTGGGTTAATAATTCAGCATTAAGTGTTGTGATGTAACAGACACAGCCACATAATCCTCAAAGGTCATGGTCACACTGTGATTTAGAGCCTTTAAGTGAGACAGGATATCACTTTTAGGAAACCTGCTTTGTTGCAGTTTTATGGAAAAACTCTCCGATCCGTGATGGCTGTGACAACCTATGCCAGATCCATGGATGTAGGGTTTTCTCTCTCACCCATCCCTTCTGGAGACTGAGGATGTTCATGATGCACATAAGGACAGCAATCATTAGCTCCACATTAGGATAACAACCACAACTAAGTCTCATGCTTCAAACTTCACTTGTATTTATCAGGTGTCCTCATAAGCTTTGGTTCAACAGCTTTGAGGACTGGACAGGATCTCCTCTGGACATGCTAGAATAAGTTTGCTGTCCCTGCTTCCCCTGATGCAGTGCAACAACACCTATCAACCTTAAGCTGTACAATCACAGCAGACAAGAAGCTTCCCATTCTCTGCCAACAGCACTGAGTTTTGACAAGAGGAATATTCCTTCCCATCCTTGAAAGCGATTAAAATGTGACAGTGATGAGCAGGAGATTGGGCATAATCTCTGTGAAATCTATTAAATGTGTTGTGGCTCTGGAATCCAAGTGCATTTCTTTGGAGAGTTTGGTTACTGCCTTCTCAGTCACTAATCACTAATTAACAGGGCAAATAAGACAATTGGCTCCTATTGCACTTGTTTGAAGACAACACCTCTTGGAAAGGATCAGTTACATTTATTACCAAGGGACAGTTGGATCAGGTATATTGGGTCTGGCTGAGATGGAGTGCATTTTCCCATAGTAACCTCACAGGGCAGTGCTTTCTATTTGTAACTGAAAAGGTGTTGATAACACACCAGTGTTTTGGCTTCTGCTGCACAGTGCTGGCACAGCATCAGTGCTGTCTGTCCAACATTCTGCCTCCCATCAGTAGGCTGGGGGTGGCAAGACTTTGGGAGCAGACACAGCCAGGACAGCTGACCCTGAATCACCAGAGATATTCTATATCATGTGACACTGGCTCAGCAATAAAAACTAAGAGAGAGGAGGAGAAGGAGTCAGGGCATTCATTATTACAGTGCTTTGATTTTCAGGGCAATCAGGGCACATGATGAAGACCTACTTCCCAGGAAGTGGCTGGGCATCATCTGCTTATTGGAAGTGGAGAACAAATCTCCTGTATTCCTTTGCTTCTGCATACAACCTTTGCTTTTGCTTTTATTAAACTGCCTTCGTCTTGACCAATAAGTTTTTGCCATCTTACTTTCTTCCTTCTCCTCCTCCTTCTTGCTAAGGCCAGAGTATGATCGAGTGACTTGGTGGTGTCCAGCCAATGTCAACCCACCACATCGGGAAATCTGGTTTGCTTTGGTAGGAGGTATGAGACTGTAGGCTGAGGAAGTTAGAGGCTGTTATACATTTCTCTCAGTTTAAACTAAAACCTGAGTTTTTAGCCATGTTTCTACAGTCTCATGTCACTGCATCATTCCTTTGAATCCATCACAGAAAATAAGGAAATACTACTTCATACTAGATCTGTGTTGTAGGTGATAACATGGGGTGAGGTAGCATCCCCAGAGAGAGAATGGCACAGGCCATGGCACCTCTGCAAAGAAGCACTTAATTTGTGGGATTATGTAACAATAATTTAGGTCCTTGACTTTCTCTTTTCTCTATTTTCGTTATGTCCTAATCCTAATTTCTTGCAGTTCTAGTTTTTCTCCTACATTAATAAAACTGCACTTTCAGTTTACTCGTGACTTGTCAGTTTTTCTAGGATCTAATGGACAAACATGACCAACCCAACGCTACTCCAAATATCTGTGGCACTGTTCTAATATTTGAGGATTCAAATTCTCCAGAGAAATCAGTGAGTTCTGCAGGTACCTCCTTTTAGGTAATCGTAGGGAGCAATATGGTACTCCTGAGCCTCCTTTTCTCCAGGCTGAATAACCCTAAATATAAATAAATAAATATAAATAATAAAAATAATAAATAAATATAAATAATATAAATATCAATAATATAATAAATAATATAAGTATTATTAATAATAATAATAAATAAATAAATAACTCCTCATTAGACTTGTGCTCCAGACCCTTCCCCAACACCATTGCCCTTCTCAAGATATGCTCCAACACCTCCATGTCCTTCTTTTAGTGAGGGACCCAAAACTGAACACAGTACTCAAGGTGTGGCCTCACCAGTGCCGTGTACAGCAGCCGATCACTGCCTTGGTCACTCATACATATAAGTACACAGAGCAGTTTTTCAAAGAGATACAAGGCCAGGTTCATAAAAGGCTGCTTTAATACTCTTTCCGTCTCTGCAGTTATTTTATAGAAAAAAATGTATAAGTCTGAAGTATGGAAAAGATATTACAGAGTCCAGTAAAATTTTGGAGAAGACATCCAATACATCTGAAATATATGTACTTCTATTCTGTTCTTTGTCATTTCACTGCTATTCATAGTGATGTGCTGAGGACAAGTTCAATGTTCATTGACATTCAACAATGAAAAAACATTAATCAAACCTTATAAAGAAATAAGGAAAATCTAGAAGACATTAAAAAGACAAGTTTGACTTGTTCAAATTTATTTTCTTCCTCTATATAAATCAGAATTCCATTTACACTAATTGTGGGTTGAATATAAAAGGTATGGCTAAGCAGTCATTGAATGTTTGAGCTTATTTCAAATATTTAGACATATTTGGTAAGATTTTCAGACCCTGCTCCTTCTCTGTCTCTTCTGCTCTGTGGGAAGGCTGTTTCTTAACAGCTTGACAGCCCTCTTTAGATTTCCCCTGCATTGAGTTGAAGTGGGTACAGGACACAGCTGGGGCTCTGAGCCAGCCTTACACTTTCAGGGCTTTAGTTAATAATTTTCCTTCCCTTTCCTCGTATCCAGATGGCTCATAAATGACAGAGAAGTGACATTTAATATCTTATCTGCATTCTTTGTAAGTAGTAGATTGGGAGTTCCTGGTGTCATTCCCTACAGAAGAAAGGAATCCACATAGTAAATCCTTTTCCATCACTAGGACTATATTTTTAAGTTGAAGAACATTGTGTTATCCATATCATCTCTAAGATGATCTTTCTTCAATATTTCTTCAGTTTTATCCCTCAACTCAAGCTGACAATGCAGAAATTAAGAAAGTTTCTTCTAGCCAGTGATATGTCTACTAGGGAAAGACATAAAGGATTTTAATTTCCAGGGCTATTAGAGCAACTTCTGAGGGATGCTAAATGAGGTTACTAGGAAAGAAACAACAGGATTATCTTCACCCAGAGAAAAACTATTGCCTAATCACAGGAAGGTCTAAATCTAGCCCTGATGGACAGACAGAAGGGAAGAGAATCTGATCCACACATCACAGAGGGTAGCCAACTCAGTGGCTTCTTGCACAGAAACAAAACATTTTTTCACTGTGGCAATGTGTATCTTGCAATAAATGAATATACTGAAACAGAGGCAGCTTGGGTAGGGAAGGCTCCTGTGCCATATGAGACCATTTATTCATGCCTTCAGCTGGTGCCTTTCTTTTGTTGCTGCCTTTCTTCCTGCGTCATCTCAGCCAGGGAATGGGTGTGGGTGAGAAGAAAGGAAGGCCCCATGGCTGTGCCATTGTCCAAGGGGAGAAGAGAGAAGAAAGAAAGAAGGGAAACAGCTGAGCCTGATGGGACCTCTCCATCATTATTACATTTTGACTGGGAGGTCATCTACCCAAATGAACAAAGCCCAAAAAATATATCTGAGGAGCCCGTTCCTGCAACTGCAGATTCACTCCATGAACTTGTGCAATTTGTTAAAATCCCCTGTATCCAATATACTCTGTTTGTAAAATGAAGCTAGGAGGTGCTGTCCTTTAGAAAGAACTTTCAAAACCTCATATGGAAAGTACTTAGCTGTACGTCTTATTTTTCCCAGTGTAGCTGTCCTGCTCAATTTATTTCTTCCTGGAGAAAGCGGGCTGTACAAAATAAGATAGTACCTTTTTTTGGCTGTGTTCCTCTAACACATGAATACAGTCCCCAGCTCCACTGAACATTGTAGCAGACAAGCAGAAGACATTATTTGCGAATTATTTTTGTCTTAGGCAAGTAAAGAAAATTAATTGTTATTCGTATAGTCCTTTAGTCAACAGTGAGCTCATGCACAATATTGAAACCACACCCCTTCATAACATGCATATATCATACTTTATCTGTATTTTATCTATCTGCACTTCAGCAGCCCACTCTAAAACCCTTCAAGAGTCACAGATTTTGACTGGCTTTGGATTAGAACATAGATATCTTAGCTATTATATAGTCACTCAACTGCATGAATTTCCATTATTATCTGAAAACAAGATCCTCACTCAGAAATGGCAAAAAATTTCATACCTTATTCTCCAGCTCTGTCCTCCAGACCCATGCACATCTGCCCACAAAGAACAGGTGCCACATCTCACCCCAAATATAAGTGCTCACCTGAAGTTTTAAGCTTCTAGCAAAATATTGTTGAGACAACATAAAATGTAGTCAAGAAGAATTCTCTGCAGCTCACAGTAAACTCCACTGGTCTTATAAAATCCAGAGACCACCTTACTTGTACTTGAGCACCCATGTCCAGTACCTGATTGGCAAATCAGGTCTAGATCCAGCAGCTGGAAAATGGTGGATAGTGATGGGCTGTTCCATATTGCCACAGAAGCATCCCAAGAAGGAAAATGCAGAGAACAGAATGGGACGAGGGTTACGAAACCCATCCCTGGGTCTCGTAATGTGCTCTGGATATCACAATCTTGATTCAGAACTCTGCTATACCACAATGTGCACAGCGCTGAATTCTCCTAAGACTTCAGTCCCATCAACACATGATGAAAGCAACAAATTTCCCTTGAAATCAATACACATAAATAGCTGTTTGTGGTTAACCATGCTGCCCACAGCTCCTTGCACCTCAATGAGGAATAGCTTTTTCTGTAAGAGTAGGAAAATACCAGGTGAAATATTAAAACCTTGTGCCACAGTGAGATACAAGAGGTCTTTTCCAAAGAAACCAAGCTTTTGCAGAGCTCATCAGCATTTCTGGAACCGAACACTATCCAAGGGCACCAACTTGAAATGCAGGCTCCCCTTGGTAAAGTGGGATGGGTAGGGAGCGCTCAAAAAAGTAAGACTGCGGTCCAAGAATTAGGCACTAATTTAAGATCTACAATATTAATTAAATCCTTTTGTGACACAGGCAGTCACAGACACTGGAATTTGTCTAACAAACCTCTCTTAAAGATGGTGCTAAAGTTTCTAGACTACTTTCGTTTGTAGAAGCTCCAGGTCCATGTAGTACTTCATGAGGATAGATCCAATCCTTTATTTAATGTGGATGCCGTGGCAGAACAGCTGTTGCAAAGATTAATTATCTTTTTGTTCTTTTGGAGAGTGTTTCTGTTTCTTTTGAATGTACCTTTGAATACTTGAGGTTCCTATGTCAATGCCAAACATTAGTATACCCAGTAGCAAAAGATTTACACAGACCTGGTACATAGAGGGAAAAGAAGGTGGTCCTTGAAAGGCAATGGACTTTTGCCCTACTAGTAAAGGCAGAACAAACCACAGCCTGCTGTATAGAGCTCGTCTTTTGCATGCCCCCTTTGGATTTTTTAGTAAATACAATGGAATTTCTTTCTGTAAGACAAAAGCAGAGGACGTGATCTGGTAGCCACACGGCAAACACAAAAGCAAATCACAGAGGATACCCTATTCAAAACTGGTGGGCACATTACAAAGGCTGTGCCCTTTGCTTCCTTACATCTCATCAATCTCTGAAGCAGCAGGCAGAGAAGGGAAACTGGGTGTGATATGCTCTTCAGAGAGAAGAGAAGGACTATCAGGATATGGAAGTTGGAAGTGGCTGACCCACCATCCCAGCCCTCCAGCAGCTCCAACAGCTCCTTCTTTGTGATGAAGCAGCCACTGCATACACGGGGAGAACACCGTGGCCCAGAAATGCCTGACATACAGAGCTGTGCATCACCCTTGCAGAACCACCCTGGCCCCATTCTCAATCCTCTCCTCAGCTCCCAGCACCAAAAAGATTGCATCATCACAGTTTGGTGTAAACTACACCTTCAATGTTTTGGCCTGCTACTGTATTACCGTCAGTTTACAGATACCAGGCATTGTGGGAGTAGTTACCAAGAAGCTGGCACAGTGGGAAAGCTGCCATTTTCCCTGGAGTTTAACACAAGAAAGGATTTTCTGCTTCCACCTTTAGCTTTTCTGCTTTTCTTTGCTTCACTGCAAAACCATGTGAATGCCAGACACAATAACCACAGTTTAAGCAGCACTTGCCGATCCAATTTCTCCTTCCAATTTTTCACTTGCCTTAAATTCTAGAGACTTTATCTAACCCTGATACAGGTTTAAACCACAGAGAGCAGTTTGGAGAGGCACTTTGTTGTTTGTTTTTCTTACTTCTTCTCCCTCTGAAAGGGGAGGAAAGGGCATAGGAAAAAGATGGAGCACTGTGCAACTTTAACTACAGCTAAGGCAGATGCAGTCCGTCTCTTATAGCTTATACACATGTAATTGGTAACAGTGCTTGGACCTTGGACTAAAACTACAAATTTCCTCTTATTTAGCCAGTCCTTCACCCCCCCACACACACCCCCGCCCAAAAGGCCCTAATCTAAATCAGATCTGGGTATTCAGGAAACATACAGGCCACTACAATGAGCAAAGCATTTGCGAGTCATCCAGAAACTCAATTTCCTTCCTAGAGGAGTAGCACAACAGGGTTTATTTTGTAAGGAGAAAAAAATTCCTTTTTGGTTGCCTACACTAAGTTTGCTGTCTCTTTGGCTGAGCCCCTCTGAAGCATCCAGGAGCTGAGGACAACTGGCTCATTTTTTAATGATTTTTTTACCACTACCTTGTTCACTTCCAAATGTGGAAAAAAATCTAGCATCACACTGCTAACACCAAATAAAAGCTTTAGTCATTTCCACCCTCTCAACAATAAAGAGAGAAAAGTGATGATAGTAGAATTTTATTGGCTTTATTTAAACAGGCTTCTTCTCCCCCAACAATACTGTGCTGCTACTATAAAACTTTTCTGACACATTACTTTAAACATTAGCGCATGGACATGCCAGCTCTGCACTTCAGGAGCTACAGCTCAATGCCAAGAGCTATTAGTCACATTAAGAAGTCTCCTCACAATACGGCAGACAGAGACAACAACGTCTGAGTCTGCCTGCCTTCAGTGCCATCCTGCCCCCTGTCACCACCCCTCTGGCTGTGGCCAGCTTGTACAGGGCAGCTCAGAGAGGTTTTCTGCCAGCAGTTGGGAGCATGAGAGGTTTTGGGGAGCAGGAACTTTCTTTCCCCTGGTTTCAAGGTGGATGCCGCTGCAGACCTCCACAGGGATTGCTGCAGCCAGCTGAGGACAGGTGCTGAGAGAAGGGAAGAACAATGAAGTTAAGCAAACAAATGTCTCGTTTAGGTCTGGGGAACTTCTAGTCTAAATACATCACTATCCTCCTTTGGTACACATGTGTGTGCTGCTCCTCAGGACAAATGGGGCCTTTCTTTTCCGACCCTTTGACTTCAGCAAGGATTGCACAGCTGGGATGATGACTTGTCTTCTCTTATTAAAACCACTTCTTACAAGTGTCGGCTGTGTCTCCGTGTTCCTCTGAGTCACTTCTTCAGAGGAAAGAGAAAAACAGAAAGTATTTTAAGACCTGATCTATCATCTTTATGCACTTTTATCTATATTTAACCTGGTATGGGGTGAGAAAAATATATCCAATGTTATTAAAAATTGTGATTTATTAAGTAACCATTCTAGATGTTTATCTGTCTACATTTTTCCCCGTGTAAGGGTAAAAGCAAGAGAATCTGAAATGGCCAGAGCACTCCTAAGCAAAGACACAGCCTAGACAAAGCAGAGCAGAATATTCCAGAAGAGACAGAGAGGGAGGCAGCATCCAGAGGGAATCAAACAAACCACATACAAGACTGAAGAGAAATCTTAATCATACCTATAAAAATAGTAATATCAGTGGGTTGATTTTTGTTTGTTTCTTTTACTTTTGCATTTAAAACAAGCACATTCTCCTGCTGATCTCAGGCAGTGCCAGTTTGTAACATAACACACATGCTGAAATACAAGATGGAAAATGTGTACACACACTGCATAAGAGAAGCTAGTCTGCAAAAGTGAATGTTGCATCCATATATCAATTGAAATGACCGACAATTCAGGGAGTAATTGTTTTGAAACAATCTCACATGAATTCACCTTCACAAGATTAGAGGCTGATGTCACCAGGAGGGTGAAGTCATCAGCAATGACTTAAGCTAATGGGATAATGCCAGAAAAACTCGATCAGTCTGTTGAGAACAGTTTAACTCCTTCCAAGCAACAAGGAATGCTGAGAACTATTTACCTCTTTTGTTTGCAGCATTTCCTGAGTAGGTTTTAGCACAGGAAAGCTCACGGTTGACTAATGGGGACAGGGAACAAAATCTCCTTCCTACAGCGTAGCTGGTGATTGCTGTTTGGAAATTTTAAAGCCACATGTCTGAATTCAAGTCGAACTTCAAGACAGAGAAAACTGGCAGTAAACTGTGGGGATAATTTTGTGATGTACAATCGATTCCAGCAACACTAACTCATGGGAGTAGTCCCTGCTCATTTTAGGTCACTGACACAGCGGGATTCGGCAAGGGGACTTGGGCTCAGCTTTACATTCATTAGAGACAAAGATTTAGAACAGAGACATGGCCTGTGGTGACTATGGCAAGTTTTCCCCAGACATCACAAGCAAACTGAGCTGCCCATAGCCGCACGTGGTGCGGATGCCACCAGGCCATACCAGGCAGCCGTGCCAGCTCAACACGTGTTGGGTGTCTTCCTGAGGTAATAGCAGAGCACATGATTTAGAGTCAGTGGCATTAAAAACGATTGGAGTCATCGTGGAAAGTACAGATATTTTTGTTAGGCTGCGTAATGCGTGCCTGTGTGGGAGTGGTGTGAGCTTGTTCTATTTCCAGCCTGTGAATACCGAGGTGTGACAGGCCTGCTCCACTGCTCCTGCGGCAAATGGTGCCGGCAGTGCCACTCCCTGGTGACTGCAAGGAGATGGGGCACAGTGCAAACAATCTGAAAGGGTGCTAAAACCCTTTAGAGAGGTGGGCCTGACCCCGGGTGCCACAAAGCTCACGGCTCCTTGCACTTGGATTCAGTGCCCCAAGCAGAGCACACAGAAGGGATTTGCTGGTGTGGTCAAGTGGCCTTTGCCAAGCTGGTGTGCAGGCTGCCTTCGCTCCTGATGTGGCTATTCTTGATGCACACAGTCGATGTAGCACCTCAGGCAGCTCATTAACAGCATTTAAGAGAGTCCCCAAGTCCCACCTTGGCAAGCTACAGCACCGCACACAGCTGCAGAGCCCAGGTGGGCTCCAACTCTAATGAAGCCAACTCTGCTCTGCTCTGCTCTGATTCCCTGCAAATAAGATTAGAGCTTGGCCCTCTGTTTATCTGAGATGTTTTTCATGTTTTAAAGCCAAGCGTTTTCTTTAACCTCCTGTTACTCTGCAGCACTCTTATAACTCATTTAGTTCATAAAGCTTGAAAGACAAAAGCATTCTCTTACAAAACAAGTCTACACTTTAGTTGAAATGCTGAAGGTTAAATGTTGAAAAGTCTCCTAATAGTACACACTGGTTGAATTATAAATATAAAGATGCACAAGTCCAGCCAACATGACATATCTGTCCTAAAAGAACTTAAGTTATGATCTTTCCAGAATGGCTCAGCTGGTAGCCTGTAGGCCAGATGTTGCTAAGTAGGTTAGCCCATCATCTTTTTCCACAAAGGAGTTAAAGGGTGCCTATTTGGACAATAGGCAGCGGCAAATGTCCCCTGTGCCTGCCCAGCTCTCAGATCTGCCACCGCCACAGATATGTGAGACTCTAGCTTGCTCCTGAAAGACAGGCAGAGAAGACAGGACTGCCAGTCCCTCTGGCCAGGTCACTTTAGCTGGCAAGGAGAAGGGGATCCCAGAAATAATTTGCAGCCCTTTTGGCCATCAAAATGAAGTCACCTGCACTTAAAAAATCTATGTTCTACCTTCAAATGGCCTCATGTTTAACAGCATGTTTTCCCAAGCAGGAAGTATTTGTTCAAGAAAAAAATCTACAGCTGCAGACAAAAGGACTATACAGGATTTTAGGGCCAGGTTGTCCTTGTTTCACAGGACCCACGCTGTACAAGACAGAAAAATGTTGAGTGGTTCAGCAGTGTACTGCAGGCAAATATAATATCCTTCCTCTTTTCCTTTGCCACTTCACTCTCCATCCTGGCAGGTCAGTTTCAAAGCAATCTCTCCACCCTGAAAATGGGTTGACTAAGTATGAAATGACCATAGTCATTTGCACAGCAGTAGAAGACATCTTCCACATATGTAACTCATGCCTGTTTTAAAGAAATTAAGAATCCATGAATTGGGATGTAGCTCAGTTTTTGCACTTTCTATTTTGGCCTTACATTGCTTACATTTGATTCTTACCCAGGCAAAGAATCTGTTTTCCTGATGGCACTGATGGGAAGAGAAATTGCTCATTGTCTGAGAGGCAAATTTTGAGTTGCATAACATGCTTGCAATAAAACAACAGATCAGGACAGAGCTAAGAGTACTGCTAAGGTTTCCAAGGAGTGGGAACTACTATGCCTTCATCCCAAACCCATCCTGACTCCCTATCCAAAGGAAAGTGCTCCTGAACTAACACAGTTGGATGGTTCATCTACAAATCTTTACTTAGGACCCCACTTGATTAGGGCAAAGCAGGCTGCAACACACTGTGCTCACACAGACTGTGTCAAGGGGTTGTGGTTGCCAGTTCCTCAGGAGAGACTCTGAGCTTTTCCTCCTAATAGAGAACTCTGTTGGGACCATCTACCTCCTGGGGTGAAGGGAAGAGAGGAGGTAATTCTACCTCTCTCATTACCCTGCTGTGCCTTACGTAGCGACCCACACTGGAAGCTTATAAAAAATATCAAGACCTTATATTTTGTAAACCAAGCCCCAAAAAGGGAAATTTCTACAATCTTAATTACAATTTGCTGCAGGAGGTCCAATTCCAGCCAGTTTTCCAAAGCTTATGGCAGCTGACTTATTATTCTAGCACGCTTGATGGAAATACAAAATTACATATCCTTCTTTGTAAGATGACTTCTTGGGCTCTGGCGCTCGCTGGCTGTCAGTGGATTATATATTGGATTTTTCTGTCAGCATGTAATAAAAAGGAAGTTTTAAAAAAAAATAAAGCAATACATGAAAATAATTCCATTCATATTAGGTATTTTAAAATCCACCAGCTACTTTTGGGCTGCCCATGTATGGATAACTGAATGAAAAGTACGAAGTCTTCTGCCCCTCACAGAGCTATGCAAGGGCTGGCCATTAATTTCATTTTTATGCTACCAGGGAGAACTGGGGATTTCCTGCTACCAGCAGTGCTCACACACTGTAAAGGATTGGCTCCAGATTTTGGCCACCTTAAATACACAGAGCTAGGGTAACTGGCAGGAGGAGCTTACACTTGTTTTCTCCCAATGTATTAATCAGAAGGCTTTCCCCATGTTCAGTGGATGAGATTAGCCAGAGAAGCACCAGGAAATAACTGTGGGGATGTCTTCCCCTTCCTCTTTCTCCTTCCTCACTACCTCAAGCTTCATGTAGCAGAGCAGAGCCATAAATGTCTGTCACAAATGCTCTAGTAGTGTCTTTCTCAGAGCTTGCTACCCACCACATCAGGCTAATTAACCTACCCATAGGTGACACTATCCCATCTTTACCAAACAAAACCCCCACAAGCAAATTCATCTGTTCTGGTCTCTGACAGATCCAACAGGATGCAGTGCACACCACTGCACATCATGAAGCACAGGGAACACTTTTTTTGACTACTGCAATCATCTCATTCCCAGTCCCTACATCACACAGGAAACAGTTTTCACACAACCAGTGAAGCTGAGAACCTATCTGTTTCAGAAGGCAGCACCAAAGTGGTTAAGCAAGTCAACAGAGCTACTCTGCTGGTAAGATTTTAGATAACTGGAAAGGGTAGAAGAGTTAGCCCAGCCAGATGTATCTACACTCTGACTCAGGAGAAGACTTACTATTATATTATTAGAAGAGGACTGAATTAACAGAGCTACTTAAAAATTATCCACAGCTCATACTGTATCTTGACCTGTACAAATAATCTGTTCTTCAGTCCCTTGACAAACAAACAACAACGAACAGGAACAAAACCATTTTGAGTCAAAAATTATTAATTTTAAAGTGCAATCTAATTCACATACTTAAAGTTAGGTACTTTTATATACAAAATACCATTTTGGAAACAAAAAAATAATTTTATTTAGAAAACAACCTTCAAAATTTTTTAAAGGAATCAGCTGTTTTTCAGCCAAAATAATTTGATGAGGTCAACACAAATTTTACCAGCAGCTTCAATAACCCAAATCTGCTTTTTTGGGGGGTTTTTTGGTTTTTTTTGCATATATATTGAAAGGTCAAAACATTTCCCTCAGCCCTGGTTGCAGCTTTAGTCCTAAAAGACATCCATTTTTCACTTCCGTGCATTGAACGTGGCATATTTTTCTTTACTTGTTCTTTATATGTTTCATGATATTAGGGAATTTGAATAGTAAACACTGAAAAGAAAAGCTTGGTATTTGTTATCTGATCTTTAATCCCAGCTTTCCCCTTTGTACATTTTGTCTAGGGAGCTATGTTTTTCAAAAACATAAGGGAAACTCATCTGCTAATCTGTCAACAAGCCATTCATCTGTAATGTCTGCTCTACATTTGTTTTGCTATGTCACTATGCACCGAATGTTTGATGCAGATGTTTTGACACAAGTAGTAGAGCAAAATGAAATTTGCTGTTTCCTGACACCACCCCCCTCAAAAGATTTTTTTAAACAACAAAATCTGCCCTATTTTTTAAAAATAACAGAGTACTCCATGACGATGTGTGACTTTCCAATACCTCCAATCAAGGTGTTGCCTTGCTGTTATAAGGAAATTATACCAGCAAATCTTTTATACCTTCTAAAAAGATACGGAAGAATGATTTCGCTATGATTTCCACATTTATGGTGGAATCCAATGCACAGCTTCTGTTAAGGAAAAGCAGAAAAGATAGTTTGCAACAGGCACCTCCCAGATGAGAACTAGTCCAAACACTTAATGCCAGAGCTGAAACACTCCTGTCTGTTCCCATATGTTGCACCAGTAATTGTGCCAGACATCTCACCACCTGAGAACGGATGGAAAGACATCTGCTTCCTTTCAGACAGCACCTTACACTGTGCTCTGGGCTCCTGCTCACTCAGTCCACTTTCTTTAACTGCTTCCACTTCAGGAGAGGGGAAGGAAAAAAAAACAAATCCCTCTCTCCAGCAAATATTACATGGGCAGTGTGACTCATGCAGAAATGGTTGGTAGGACACTCAAAACCAAAGTTTCAGATTCAGGTTACATTGTCAACAGGCCAGTATATATTCTAAGGGATATGTAAAGACATATGAAGCCAAATCACCTAGGTTAGGCTGGGTGGCTGGATAACCTAATGCAGTTTTTATTTGAGACACCCTAATGTATGTGTGACGAATGGGCCATGGCCACATCACCTGCCAGTGGGTGGGATCCTGGCATTCACATGCTCTGTGGAAGGGGTGGGTGGGTGCATGTGCCTGACCTAAGACCCCAAGCCAGCCTGTCTTCTCTCTTTCCATGCAATTCCCAGAGCAAAAGCCATGTCTGAGGGTTATGCTCAGGAGTTCCCACTTACAGAAGGGCTGGCAGGTGGGTTTGGATTCAAGAACAAACTCAGCCCCCCTGCTTATGTGTTTGCACAGGCACATCATAAGGTTAGTTCATCCCATTGACTTTTACCTGCAGGCCCCTTAAAGTCACTGTGTTGAGATAGACTCTCCCTGGGAGCAATTCCTTGCCTTTGGGGCCTAAATTTAAAGCAGATCACATCGTAAAGCACCTCTTTCTCTGCAGGCTCTTGAAAACCCCTACCAACTGTCTTAGACCAGGTGTCAAAATGTAGATGGAATCAGCTCAGCCATAGTGCCAGCACTAGTATTACATATATATGTGTGTGAGTGTGAGTGTGTGTGTGTGTGTGTGTGTGTGTGTGCGCATTTATAACCATCTTCACACAAAAGGATTCTCAAAAATATTTTGGTTTGAATTTACAGTGGAGAAAACTATGTCACAGTCACACTACAAAGCCTGGATGAGGTGCCCTAAGAAGCCATAGAGAAGAGGGTCTCTAGGCATGAGAAAACTCTCAACCTGTAGAGGCATAAAATGAATTCACAACTGTGATGATGCCACCTGGACTACTTCCAGAGGCATGAGGACCATTATAAATTACCATGTGGCTGCCAGCCAAGAGCTTGCAGCTGAGGCAGGTTTTCTGCTATCCAGCTGGGAGGATGAAGCACATCAGGAGAGGCAGACTGGGAGCCAGGGAAACAAGGAGAAAAAAACAGGAGAGCAAAGGACTAATAACTTCTGGCACTGAGTCTCATTGTATGACTAGATTCAGTCGCTAGAAAATATAGCAGTACTTTTACCACTTTACACCACTTCATCCCCTGATTCGGATCAGCTTTACTAGCTATTGCACCTCTGCATTTCTGTAAGCGTGACTATGCTTGACTCTGTTTCATATCCTACTTTTACATCCACATTTTCCCAGTGTGTTCATCACATGAAAAAATTAATATTGAGCCAAAAAGCCATTTTCTGGAACCACCATGTGACAGCTGAAGAGAATGAGAGTGCCTTTGTTTCCTTCTTCTTGAGCTAGGTGACTACAAGGATAGAGAACAATATGTCTCTTGAGAGGAACCACTTAAGAGGTTTTTACTGTAAAAATATAATATGAGACCTTGAAGGAAGAACTACCAACTTTCTAGCTGCCTTACCTGCTCTTGTGCCAGCTGCTCTCGTGATTTATATGTATCATACACAAGTGCAGATGATATCAAATATGTCCATCCTCTTCATACAACTGTACTTACTGCAGCTTATCCAAGAAGAGTACATTAACAGGGGAAGGAACCATGATTATCTGAAATGTGATAGCAAGTGCAGCTTTTCTGTTCAGGGATTTTTAGTTATTTCCCCATCCCTAAATCTGCTCATGTAATTTTGGAGAGCTCTGCGGATTTTCAGTTCCCTGTCACACTTGCACAACCAGTTCAAGGTAACAAAATTAAAGAAGTGCTCTGACAGGTTCGGCCATTTCAGTCTGAGAAAGATTTGGTTTCAAATCAGAAAAATCAACACAGATCCATTAAAGAGAACCATCCAAGTGACTGCTAAATAACTTAAAGAGGAAATTAAGAACTAGCAGATGGCACAAGAAGTTGTATGTGGCTTCGTAAGTACCAATTTAATCTGCCTAACTTTTCCCAAAATTTGTAAAGACACCAATCATGTAAATCAAGATGAAGTTGTTCTGCGCAAATCAGCCCTTTCCTGGATGTGTTTTAAGTTTGAACTGTTTGAATTGCTTTGCATCTCTGGGGCTTGTCTGGGAAGGAAGTATTAAGCCCCAGGAAAAAAAAAAACAGTGTCCAGGTGCATTTTCAGCAGTCTAGAGAATGGTTGTGAGTGGCACAATGCTTTTCTATGGGCCAAATAATGCTGATCTTTTTTCTTATTGCCATGCTGCATTGTAAACTCCTGTCTACTGTGTCATCCTCTGACATGTCTTTCAGCACTTCACCTTGCCATGGAAACCTGCATTTGCAGTCCTTTTTCAGTGGCTGCTGCCCAGAATTCATTCCATTTCAGTATTCCCTCTCCATGCATCAGTGGGTCCCAAGGGTAATCCTTCTACCTCCATGGGTCCAGGAAATTTTTAATTCTTCTGACTGAATGGATACATCTGCTTTAGGATTTCAGTTTGGATTGGGAGCATGCTTGGAAGTGAGTCTCCAGGCTGTCCCCACATAATGTGCCTTGGTTCACATCACAGAATGGGCTCAGGGCACATTAACTGGATCCCTTTCAAACAAAGCTTGCAGAAGTTGTGCCTACGGAGCCAACCAGCTCCATCAGCCAATGGATGTGCTGTGAATGGCCCAGACTAGAGCCAGCATGGAGTAAACTTCCCTGGAGCATGTCTGGTGTGGGTGTCAGGACCTCAGCCACAACTCTTTTGCCTTACAAACCTCCTGTTGATCTCCACTGCCTGCTAATACAGATACAGTCAGAAAATGCTATAGGATGTCTAGGCTAAATTCTGAGCCTAAAATCTTTTAAACGAGTGTAAAAAAACTTACTTAAAGCAATAGAAAAGACATCTGTCTGTTGATATATAAATCTTATCTTTGTGCAAATACAGTTAACCTGCAATACAAGCATTCCCAGAAGCACAGCTTATTTCTGGTGTAACCTGAGTTTACATTTGGTCTTTTACTAGTATAAATATTTTGGTAAAACAGGCCAGATCACAACTGGCACAGTTCTTATGGTAAACTTTTAAGTCTAAACTGTTTTCAGAGTGAGTGAGATTCAGTCCTTCATCCACAGTCTAAGTGACTGGCATGAGACCACTGCAAAACTGGAGCCGGAGATCAAGGCTGGGCAGAGCATCAGATGGATGCTTCTCACTGGAGGAGGGACAAATCTATGACCTTTCCTGAGGAACTCTAAAACTATGGCAATTACAGAACAGGTGACTTATATGCTAAAAGTTGAAGTGTAAATGTTGCTGTCATAAGACCTAGTAGAAAACCCAGCACAAAGAAAATTCTCCCTTTGCCTTTGGGGAAACCAGTAGGAGTGATAATTCCACAAAATTGGCATGTAATGAAATATTTACTTGTAAGACACAAGAAACATTGTCATGTACAATGTTTTGGGGTTGGGCCTGCTTACCTTTTCATTGGTTTTATGCTAATGTGATGCTATCTTACTATAATACAGCTACTTCTGATTTGCAGTACTGCAAGTGTTAAGTCTCGCTTCTTAGGTGTATGGATATTTCAAAAGGCATGAGGCCAGGGGATAAACAGATTTGCTCAAGGATAACACTGATCTCTTTGAAACATAGTGTGCTTCATCCCACTTCTGTTATAAAATGAAAGTTAGAAAAAAAATAAAAGAAACAGTTCCATCTCCATTTACAGGAAAAGATTTTACATGATGTGACACCATTGGGAACTGGCAACTCTCTCTGTTCAAATCCATCAATCTAATACCTTTTCAAAATCAGAAAATTCATTCCCTGAATTACTGCTACCACACCTTCTATTCCAAGCAACTAAGGCTTTGATCTAAAAACAAATTCCTCCTGAAAAAGCCAGCTGTTAATGTGTAAGCTCATATGTTGATGATGTGCTGAAATGCTTTCCTAAACTGGAACTGGTGGAACATGACACAGAAAGTCCAGTGCATTCATTTCTGGAGCAGACGTCCTCATTGCACACATTAGCACGCATAGTTCCCCATCAGCACCATTCACACAAATTAATTCCTTCAATTCAGTGTCATTATTTATGCCAGTGCTCCTACAAGCCCCTGGCTAATAACCTTCCTTTGCTCTTCACTTCAGACCACTTTCTTTGCTTAAAATTTTGATTTGCCAAATCAGAGGACTGAAATAATAACTGATGGTGGTCTGCACTGTACAAATAAAGAAGATCAAAATGCCACATAGAATAAAATTAACAGTGCATTCCTTGAAAGCAATACCCAAAACACTTGAAAGGTACTTGCTCTACTGAAAATTACTGTGAATTTCTAACATATTTTCAAGCAGACAGAGTGTGTATGTAAATGTAATTTACTGATGAAAAACCATTTAGCTGTTCTGCTAAGGGTGAATTGCTGTGAATACTGCAGAAGACTTCTGAATTTTGAAACAACTTTCATATAACTTTGAGGCTGCTGAGAGGGCCTTGTCTGGCGTAACAACTTTATACAGTGAGTTTGCACCTCCTTATATGACTTTTGTTTTGTATTATTATTACAAATTATTCGTGTTTTGGTGATTTCAAAAAGCGGCAGGAATGGTCTAGGACCCCATTATGTGAGGATTATACAGGCACAGAAGAACACGCACAGCAGTGCTAAAAGTAATCCACAAGTTGCACTTTGTCTGAATATGGTGTATTTGGAGATTACTTTGTAAGCATTTTTTCCAAGCATCTACCACTCGGATAATGCACTGAAATACCTTCGGGGAGTCTCTGCATGACAATATGCATTCGTGCTAGACTCAGTAAATTTAAAGCTCTCTCCCATATTACACAATAGTATTAGGCCCTTTGAGTTCAGTTAAAATAAAAATGTCTCAGGACTGTTGTACTTCTGCTAAGCAAATTTTAAAGCCTAAATGAAATAAAATTGTGTAATGAACTACATATTCTTATCATTTAATTATGTAGTTGTGTCATATTAAACTATGAGCAGGATTTCTGAAAAAATCAGACCAAAATAATTCTCCATTTATGATTCATGCTAACATGTTTTATCATTTGCAGTGCAGATCAAAGAAAGAACATGTAGAAAAGCTGGAGAGTGTTTCTTTGCCCACTAGAATGAGAGTTTTGTGAACATAAAGCACAAGAGAAGCCTCTTTATTTAGATGCCTATTTAGTAGCTGAGTCACGTACATATTGTTGGACATGAAGGAAAGTTTTAGAACAGCCTCACAAAATCTTAACCTCCCTGGGGTATTTTTTTAATTGAAAATATCAGCAGTGTTTTCATTATCATAGCAAAGGACAGGCAGTGAGTTCTGTACCTTGGCTAGCTTGTGACCATGATAATTTTGCAGAAATGCTTTAGGATGACATATCAAACAGAAAACAAGCAATTGACCAGCTCTTCCAATTTTTACTCAAGTGTGTGCCTGCAGTGCTCTCTGCCAGCATGTCTGAGCCCCTCTCTGCCTCATATGTGCCTTTCCCTGCATAAGAGGCAGCAGTGCCATCACCAGCACAGAGAGGCAGACAAAGCATGATGCCAAGAGCCATACCTGCACCCAGAACAAGGACAGGAGACTCCACTCCTTCCACTGTCTCCCCTCTCTTCCCAGGTATCATCCTCCCAGAAAAGGGTGAATGTCCTCAGTGCTGGGGGCAGTGCCTGCCTCCCCTCCAGTGTTTCCAGTCTGCAAGAGGATGGGGCTGCAGCAGCAGGGAGGGAAACCAACTCCATCCAGCTCAAAATGTTGAGGCCTCCAGGAGCTCATGTCAGTGAGGCATGGGGAATGAGGGACCACCATGAGGTGAGGGCAGCTCTGACCAAGGACACCTGCTAGGATGCTGAACTTCCCAGGATCCTATCCCTACAGTGAGCCCCATGCAAAAATACCCTGACTCAACTGGGATGGATGCTGCTGGACTGATAAAAAGGAATTGTATTTGTAACAAGTTCTTATCCCTGCAGCATAAGAAGAGCTTCAAGGACTCAGGCCAACCAGAGCAGTGACTCCAGCAGGGACAGGGTGAAGCTTCCTTTGCCATGGGACATCTGAGTCTGCAGCTTTCCCCATCCCATCTTGGTCACCCAGGGAACTAGGTCTGCATGGACACCTCAATATGTGGGAGCCCTAAGGATTTATACAGGTGGATGATGACAGATAGGCCTTTATTATGTACTCCTTTTGTAATAACACCTAATGCACCCTTTGTCTTCCTGACCACTAATAAGCAGGAAGCTAATGCCAACTCTCTCTTGAGAGGCAGAAGTTAGGTACAGACATTTTGCTGTACACGTGTACATAGCTGACCTTATTTTTCCTCTTGTGCCTCACCTTGCAATGAATTCCTGGTCCTGGTGTGTCTGCTCTTCTGCAAGCATTGCCTTTTTCATGTCTCAGTCACCCACACTTTAAAATCTTCATGCAAGTCTTCTCAGCTTCCTTTAGTTTTACTATCCTATATAATCTTAATTCACTCATAAATATGGTACCTTGTACCATACCTTTTATTAGAATTTTTTTTTAATGAAGATGATGATCTACACAAGTGCCTATGAATACCTTCAGGTGGTCTTTCTCCCTTGTGTAAATAAATAATTTTTTCCTTGTCCTCTTCCTCAACTTTTAATCAAACTTCAACCTGGGTTCCCACTTGATTCTGTTGCAGCTTTGAGAGTTGTGAATTAAAGTTTTTGAAAAATTCAATCCACTATTTTAATCATACAGGATTTACCTGCTGCCTGCCTGTTGGCAAGAAACCCTAAATTTTAGGTTTGGCTCTAGCCAGAGTCTTGAGAGAAACTGCATATTTAAAGCAAATGTTTTTTTAAATTTTCTGGCTTCATATAGTCCCTGGGGGAATCATAACAATAAACAAGCAAAGCAAAATTTTCACTTTGGCCTGAAGAATGACTTTCAACTTTACATATGCCAAGTTTTGTGAACAAGTTTATTCTCCCAGTTATGTCAGCATGCAGCAGAGATGTCTAGTTACCTGATTTGTGGGGGTAATTAGGTACTCAAATGACCTAAACTGTGCAATTGCTGGTGCTGGCAGATTACATATGGAAAACTAAGACCAGGCCATAAAAATTTGATCTATTGTGTCCATAGTCATAATAAAACCGTTATGGTTGGTGATTGATTATAAGAATATTAAAATGCAGAAAAAGAGAGAAAAAGCTGCTTTAAATTGCATTGTATTCTCTTGTTCAGGGAAAAAATGATTGCTGTTATCTTGACATGTTTATCACTTTGAGGCTGAGCCAGTCGCTATGGTGTGAGTTCATTTTGTCCCAAAGCTGACAAACTCTATCATGTACTATAAAAATCATTATGGTTCACTTTTGCAGCTGCAATAAAACAGGAAAGCAAATACAGTAATTATTTATATTTAGGACTTTAGTTCTAATGCATGACCAGCAAAACTGACTTAAAAGTTTAGACAGAAAACAAGATAGATCCTCAACGTGGATGCACAGATTTTATTCCAGAACTGGTCTCAATGGCAATCATTGATATTTGTGTAAGAAAAAGAGCAAACAGAAACAGAGGCAATACATTGACATCAAGTATTGCTGATCTCATTTGTTTGCCAGGGACTCCTCTGTATTTTTTAGCATTTTTACTTCTTTCCTTTGGAGGGAGTTTGGAGGTCTGAAAGTGTCCCCTGGCTGCACCTCCTATGTGAATTTTCTTGCCATAGCACATTTTGCAGTTACACTTTCTGCAGAAGTGTTCTCCCTCAGGGCCTGCTTCCCTGAGCACTGTTCCGTGGGTATAGGCAGGTTGCTGCCAGGTGCTCAAACCCCAACTCCCAGCTCTCCCCATAACCTGGGTTGTGCTCCACCATGCACCTGCTGCTCCCTCACCAAAGGATGCCAGGGTACATTTGGATACTTCAGCCAAGGGTAAGACAAATTGGCTCTAGAGATGTCCAGTCCTTGTACATTTTCCCTGTAAAAAGGCATCAATCCAGTGGTGTGGTCAATCATACGCACAACAACTCCTACTTTTGTAGAAGTGATGTGTACGTTGTGATATTTGTTGTATGCCTCAGTTATGCTCCTCAGCCAGGACCAGATGTACATCATCTTGGTGTCAATTTGCACCTTCCCTTAACAGCCTGCTGCCAGACTCCCACCCTTTAGACTGAGGGACTGAAACAGTTGAGCAATCTCACATACCCCACTTTTAGCTTTTTTCCTCATTCATCGTGCTTGAAAATGCTTGAAATATCTCTTGGGTTTGATCACAGAAACTAAATCAGGAATATTTCACACTCCTCATTTAGGTTTCTCAGAAAAAAAGTCAGATCAAAACTGTAATGTGGCCATGGACACCTGCAGCATCAGAAGATGCAGATGGCCTTTGTTTGCATTTAGAAATACACAGGTGTGCTTCAAGAAGTGAGAACTATGGGTTTCTTCTGTTTTTCTCAGTTCAGGATGCTGCAATTTCCAACCTCTAAAAGCATGCCTAGCAAACAGTGAATAAAAATACACAACATTGAGCTACAACATGGGACTTCAGGGACCATCTCAACACTTCACACCAGTGTCTTCGTGGACTCACATCCCATCAAGGGTATATGTGAAGACTGGCTTGCTCAGATGACCAAATTCAGCACCATGCAGGATCAGTCATGAGACACCACCCTTGGAAGACCCAACCTCATCTTAAACACACCCTCGAGATGATTCACCAAAGCCTGTATCAGTCAAATTTTCTTAAAGCCACCAGTCATGGTTCATGTTAACATTAACATGGTTCACAAACATTACCAGTTCAGGAGCCTGAGCACTGAGATGTGTAGATAGGCTGAGTTAATACATTTCCACAAAATACTGAAGGTTCATCTGAAATACAGAAAAGAATCCCACCTCAGGAGAAATAAAGACATTCACAGCCTAATCCATGAAGCAATGCCAGAAAACCTAGCAAGGATCAGCTCCCAGCATCTCATCCAGCAACTGTTTGTTCAGAACAGCTTTTAACCATAACAAAACAAAAAGTACTTTTATGCTCTTTTCCCTTTTATTTTCTGGGAGCCTCAGGAATATAACCGCATGAAATGCTTCAACACTGATTGGCAGCTTTCTGTATTGATTGGCTTCAGAGGCTGATTAGATAAGACAGAGTCAACTAATGAGAGCCACTACAAAAATCTACTGGAGTGTTATCTGTGGAGATAAACTCCCCAAACTCCCAAGCCAGTCTCTTTATTAGATCTTTTATCTAAACATATCATGATATTGTTGATGATATTGTGCACAAACAGAACATGGGACACTAACAAAAGGGCTTTGTTAAAAAAGGTAACTACTGTCCTGGAGAAAAAAGAAAGCAAATAGCCTGGACTTTAAACTCAGAAGTAAGAAGTGGGAGACTGGCATGAACACCTGCCATCCCTTATCTGTAATTCAAACTCTCCTTCACCCCCAAAACATAAAAAGTAAACCCTAGGATAGTTTTGTTAAATGCCTCATATCCCATCATACTGACCACATTAGCCATAACCTCCTTCAGAGGAGCAGCTGGATATTGGATGCCCTGTCTGGAAAAAATGCTTTTCTTAAGCTGTGTGCTCTGCTTATCTTACTTCTTTTTACTTTGTCATGTTATTTTTTAGCTATTGTACTGGATCTGCCTGAAGCCCTCCCTCAGTTTTCACACAGCTCTTTTGGAAGTGAAAAATCTTGCTGACTCAGTAGGGGTTTTGGCTGATTAAAACCCAAGTAAGGGAGGCTGGGCAAAGCCCAGATTTTGTGCTTCAGCCTTTCCCTGCTCAGTCATGCTCAGCTTTGGGACCCACCATTCCAAATCTCTGTATGTTCCATAGTGTGGAAATACCAGCTGTTGGAAATGATTTGCGGGTCTACAGGACATGAGGGGAACGTCCTGTGATACATGACCTGTTGGGATCTGTCAGATGCACAGCACTCATTTAAGGCAGATGTCCAGGAAAGAATCCAGCCCAGCCTTGGTTTTGTACATCAACCTGAAATAAATAATAAAGAGGAAAAACGGAGTTTGAATACACTGTGTGCTCTGAATTTCCTCAGAGGAGTTCGCAAGTGGGAAAAGCAAGAAGCATTCCTCACCCTGCTCTGGCTCACAGTGACAGGAGGTTAAGCTGCAGGGATGTTCCAGTATACTGAACTAGGCAAGGGGTTTTCAGAGCTGTTATCTATTTTAAAATAAACATTCCAGTGTGTATTGTTATCATATTTTGTCGTGCTCTCATAATTTAGGAAAAAAATAAATAAAGGCTTCTGAATATCAATTTCAGGGGGTGTTTGTATAGAATCTGGCTCACATACCAAATTTTTTTTTCTGTTCACTCTTCTGTTCAGCTTTTTATCTAAAAACAACTTTATATCCCAAGAATACAGCTGCTCCTTGAGACTCATGCAAAAGGTTTATTATTAAGCATACATGGCAAGGCAGATGGAAGCCACATCTAGTATTCTTCCTTTTAGGGTTGTCATTGCAAAAAATAAAGGTCTCTCACCTAATATCTTAAGTCTAGAAAGTCCAAACTACCCAAGAAAAATTTCAAATTGTTTCAGGCAGTCTTTCCCTTCATTTATGATACTGCTTGCCAAAAAATACAGTTTTCTGGTCATCCCAGAATCTGCTCACAGGCCTTGTGGCACCAGATCTGGAATGCTGATGTTCCCTGCAGAGCTCACACAGTACAGTCATGGTTTGGGTTTTTATGGAGATTAAGTAGTATATGAATTCCTTAGATAAAAAAGCAGCAGCAAAGCCGAGTGTGCTTCAACTGTCTCAGAAGAAGAATGCCAGGAAACAACTAACTGGCTGTGTAAGTGCTTCCTATCCTTCGCCACTGCAAAAATCCAGGTAGCTGAGCAGATAAGCAGAGCTTTGTTACCATTTATTTCTCAGCAAAGCAGCAGTACACATTTAAAGCTGTTGTTATCTTAACAATCCTATAATAAAAGTTCTGCCTTTCAAGGCAGTGCAAAGGTTATCAGCTTGTTTCTGAAACACAAATTTGCTATAAATCAGCAAGAGAGATGGAACAACTGAGATGTCACTTTTGCAGGTGCCAAGGGGAGAGGAGGGCTGGTCTCCAGAATGCCAAGCAGCAAGTGAACAGGCCAAATTCCATCCTCACGTTCCCTTCAGAGGGAGAAATGTTGACTTACGTGTGCCATTTCACATAAGTTATCATGTCAAAAGGAGAAAGCCTACTGGAAATCTCGGGGATTTGTATCTCTGCTTGGATATCTCTCAGACTTGAAAATGGGAACTCCTTTGGGGGATCATGTATAGATAAGTCACTAATATTAAGTTTATCCTGGATTTTGGTCTTCATTTTGTCTTCTTCTGCCTAGAGGATGGGCAGGTTTTCAAGGGCTTAGTGCCTAGGTAGAGATAAAGAAAAGGGGTATCCAGCTGCTAAGAAGACTTCACAAATCAGTATGTGGATTTGCGTACTCACTTTGGTGCTTTGGCAGGAGCTGGGCAACTCTGAATACCTGCAAACAGTTATGTACTCCAAGTCCTGTAGCAAAACCTGTCCCGCAACACTTTGTAACTGTTGAATGTTTTATAATTATCCATGACTTTAAATTGTGATTAATGAAAAAACCTAAGGATTTCCTGGGCTGCTGAACTTTGTAAGCTGCAGGGTTTTTTTCTAATTACTTATTTACGTCTAAGTTGCAAGGTTCAGTTATCTGTGCATATGATTTATTAATGGGACAAAAAAATTCAAATACAAATTTAAGTGAAACCCAAGAACATATAAAATCGTTTTTCTAAAATTTAAAGCAATTGGTTAAGCACTCAAGGACTTTGCGCCTTCAATATGGATGAGTCAGTTCTAACACAATGCATTAGCAAAGATTAGTTTCATATGCTAAAACTGAGTCACACACTACAAGTGTGAAAAACACCCTATATTTTGTGTCCAGGAGTGCTTCGCATCCTGAATTGAACAGAACAAATGAAGACGAGAATCTGTCTGCAATCTTTACTCAAAAGAAACAGAGCTGAAGTTGAAATTGGCTCACCAGATAGCAGCTAGTAGTAGAAGAATGGGAATTACATCAGGTCATATTCAAACCATGTATCCCATGATGAATCTATTCCCAGCCAACAAAAACAAGATTCTAACATTTTGTTCTCGTATAGACTGTGTGCTTTAAGGGAGACTAAAAATCCATCTCTTGAAGAAGCAAGGCACCACTGGACTCTGTTTTCCTTCCAGACCTGTATTCTTGCCTTAAAGCAATTGTATTCATTAACCCATATTCATGAGTTGCTTCATTTGGGCATTCTGAAAAAAAAAAAAAAAACATTTCTGCTACCAAGTGTGCCTTTTCTGTGTGGAAAATCTTTAAAACCTCAGAGACATTTCAGGTCTGATGGGAGGTGTCTTTCACTAAGTCTAATCAAACCATCCATATGAGGAAATGTTGACAGAATGTTTCTCTGCTGTAAATTACCTACAAATGTGAAATTGTTCTGTGTTAATGGTGGTGCTGCTTATAAAAATACTTACTAATGATTTATCTCCTGAAGTCACATAGGTAATGATACTGTTTCCCCCATTTCTGCATTCTCTTTGTACAGTAAAACAGCTTCCCTGAGAAAATTTGCTGTATTGAATCCTGTCTTTTCTATAACTATATTGTTTATATCTCTCTTCATTGACACACTTGATTCTCATTGGAAAAGATTAAATTAACATTTGATTATGTGTTCTCTTGGCATCTAGTATAGACCTCTTATATACATACAAGATGCAATGGAGAGTGCATATTCACATCCTGCTTGCAGTATTGGAATACAATAATTAAGGTGTACTGCCACTGTGATATGCAGCTGTGTGGATATCTATTGTAGGATATGACAGAACAAGGGGAGATGGCTTCAAACTGAAAGAGGGCAGGTTTAAATCAGATATTAGGAAGAAATTCTTAAATGTACAAGTGGTGAGGCACTGGCACAGGTTGCCCAGAGAAGCTGTGGATGCCCCATCCCTGGCAGTGTTCAAGGCCAGGTTGGATGGGAGTTTGAGCAACCTGGTCAAGTGGAAGGTATCCCTGCTCACAACAGGGGGGTTGGAATTAGATAATCTTTAAGGTTCCTTCCCGCCTAAACCATTATATGATTCTACCTTTGCTCTTACACTGATTCTGGAGCTAAACTGCTCAGATGAGAAGTAAAACTTGCACTTTAGATATCATTATGCTGTAAAGTAGAAAAAAGGAAAAAATCCTTGTGGACTTTAACTATGGTATGGAGGTTTTGATTGAGAACAACTTGTTTTGATAAGCAAGAAGGAATTTCTTTAGCACGTCCCATTCCAGAATGGGTTTGCAGCACAGGAGTTAACCCGAATAAATTTGCTCAGCATGAGCAGCAATTCTCCCGGAACAACAGGAACATTTTCTGCATTAGAGGTTGTATAAAAGCGCCCAACAATCAAAGGAAAATGCGAGAATCACATCAGTCAGTCTCTTGCATTTAGACTGCTAAGGGTATGGAGTATTTCCAGAACTCTGTTCGAATCTCTGAGTACTTGCCTAATTTTTTGCTGAGTTCTTACTGAAGCAAATTCTGTTTGCACTAGAACAGAGTTCATTATGTCAGCTGTGCACATCATGCACACAGCTGTGTATCCCACCTCTGCAGGGACAGGCTGTCAGCAAGCACCTGAAGATGAAGTTCTGTCTTTCTACACCTATTTCTGTATTTTATTAATAATATTGTGCTGTGGCCAGCAAAATGGGAAACAGACTGGAGGACAGTTTTGATGGCTAGTGTTCTGATGGAATTTGGGTTAAACCCTTTGCAGCTTCTGGAGGCAAGAGGAAAAAAGATGGTCTCTCAGCTCAGGCTGTTGAACTCAGCTTTAAAAGTCTATACCTACCCCTGCTGCTGCTGCAGGTTTTTTGAGCAATGTCAAATTAACAAGACCAAACCTGTCACTCGAGTTCACTAATGATTTGCACTTTTTTTCCTGCAGATGTAGTTTGGTAATCAGAAGCCCAAAACATTAAGCACTCACGAATGCAAATGAAGCCAGTGGAAAGATGCCTGAATGTACCTGTACAATGTAATGCTGGCCACAGCAAAGGTAGGCTGGAGTATGCACTGCAGAAGACGCAGAGTCACACCTCGATTGGTGGGGGCGAAACAGCTCAACAAAAGCAGTTGTTTCTTGAGCAGTCAAGAGAAGAGTCATCACCTGATCCAACGGGGGTCACCACCAGTGACCAACATTAGAGGCAGTGGTTGATTGTGCAAGAGCAGCAAAGACCTCATCTGCTTTTAATGCACTATGGCCTCTGTGCATTTGAGTCCATCAGCTGAGTATTTCTCTCTCCTCAGCACGAAGACTGCCATAGAGACTGCAAAAGGTGTCAGATGGAGAAGTTGTACTTTTCCATGTAAGGAAAATTCAGCCTCCTGTATGGCCCTTGCAAATATTATCTATGTTAAACTAAAAATGCCCTTACCAAAGATCAAATTGAGCTCCTCTCATGCACTACCTCTGTTCTTCTCCTGAAGAAGCAAGCCATAGGAAAATCAGCTCAGAGCTGAGAAGTGGAACTCAAATTGTACTGGTGTAGGAGGAACCATTATTTATAAAGGCCCAGCATTTAATCAATATAGCAACAGTTGTCTCCCAGATGTAATAGCTTACGTAGCATGGTAAAAAGTAGTCAAATTCCCAGGGAATTCAGGCTTTGAGAGTGGTTTACACTGAACCTCCAGGGCTTCCACCGTTCTCAGATCTTTGCCAATGCCTGATCAAGGCCTTTATCTTAATCAACAAAGCCACCAATGGATAAAAACCAAACATCTCCATGACAGGCTGAGGCAAGTCTCCTTTACTTGGGCACGCAATAACAATGCCAAAACTTTTCTACCATAAACAGAAGCAGGAAGCAGTACATAAAAGCTCAGATTTTAAAAGGATATTAACATAAATATGAAAAATAAAATTTAAACACCCAAAAAGAGCAGCTCCATAAGTCCCAGAGCAGTGAGAGCCACAGCTCCCTAGTCTGTGTGCACTCTCTCTGAAAGTAACATTACCTCATTATCACTGAAAAACGTCAAAGAAGGTCAGAACAGAAGAAAAAGAAGATGCAAAGTTTACATTTTTCTAGTGAGTCAATTGATCAATAAAATCAAAATATCACAAAAGTACAATTCTCCAGGCTTCCCCAGCACAATTTCTGTGTTAGAGTCAAAGCAGGGTCTCATCTTGGCATTTAGGAAGACACTAAAAATGATATCTACTCATACATCAAGGAGAACATCCAAAGGGTGTTTCAGCAGCACCTTGGTGAAACAGCCAGTACTTGACATCCCACTGAGAACTCTCAGCTGTGCCATTTAGCCCTGGGACTTTTAAAAACTGCATAAATTAGCAGGGTGTAATTGCAAATATGATCCAAGAACAGTCTGAAATTAGTTCTTGCTGAGTCTGAAGTGGGGTTAGGATGACATGTTTCCCTGACTTCTGGAAACAAGGAGAAAATTTAATCATTTTTTTTCCCTGGCCAGATTGTCCTAACCTAGGATTTAATAATTTTCCTACACTTCCCTGAGACCTGAAAATCTTTATGCAGAAAAACACTTCAAGACACTTCTTTTGTTTTCTTTCAGAAGAATGCCTGTTCAGCCTCTAGCAGTCCGTTACAGAACCAAGCCCTGCACAGGGAAGGAAAGATTAGGCCTTTAATGAATGCTTTGTCCCAGGGATTGATTTTTGGTAATGGAATCTCTTTTGGTTATTTTTTATTTCCTTCCCCTTGTTATTTCTGTGGTTTTGTCCTTTTTTTTTTTTTTTTTCTTTTCTGGTATGTATTCCAGACCCCGGATCCCATATTTAGTTTCCTGAACTTCTCCAATATTTGTTCTAGCCATCCTGCTTGTCTGCCATGAGTATCAGTTTCCTTCCTTCTAGTTAAGAGGGCAAGGAGGGAGAAAAACTGCTCCCAAGCCAAGAAGCAGTGCCACTCTGGAGATCATTTGGTGGGTTGTGCAACCTGAGAATGAATCATTGCTTGCAACACTTAAATCTTCCTCCATTTCTCACTTTCCCTTTCCTAGGGAGCGAGGAAGAGGTGGTGCCAGAGGCTGCTACATTTAGTAATGCATGAAATAGAAGTAAACAGTTAAGATTAAAATTACTTTGATTGTTATTTAATACCCAGGAAGATGATGTGACATAATGCTGGTCAATTACTGGAATTACTCATTTTTAGCAGTACTTCCTAATTTTAGTAGATTTTAAGTGAATCAAACCACTTAACCTATGCAGCAGCTGTAGCCTGCTTCCCACAAGATGCCTCCACTTCTCTACTACACCCCTAAATGACTAATGGTGATTACTGAGATTTCCTCTGTTAGTCCATGCTTGCTCTAACTTCTTCACTCTCCATCTGCATCCACTGCTTGGTATTTTTCCCCAAGAAGCTGTCTTTTCGAAAATGGCTTAATTGTCCCCTCTTTCAGCTTCAAGTTGTGCTTACAAGCACATCAGTTTTCTTTCAGGTTATGCTCCCAACCTCATTGTAGACACTTACACGACCACCTTAAATACATGGAAATCACAGGCAGTGCCTAAATATTTCACTTGCAGTTAGTCTTCCATAGGAACCCTTTCTTCACCCCTGAAGGTGTAAATTTAGGAACAGGGTGATGTAATGCTCACAGCCACTGCTGCAGAGGCACCACCAGAACATGGGCTTTCAGGCCAAGCACGGACAATGCCCACAGCCAGTCTGTCTGTGGTACCACTGCTCACTTTGCACTTCACTTTGCCTTTGCCCTTCCCAGCATGGGCTCAGTCCTGCCCCCACCAGCTTCTTGTAGGAAGAGGGTAGAGTCCCAAAGGAAGCAAGTATGTCCCATGTCTCATCTTTCAAGGGTCAGTGCTTAAACTCACAAATCCGTCCTCCTTGACATTCTAATCTCTGGTTGTAAAATGGATTTAGTGGTTTAACATTAAAATTTCAGGCGCAGTTAAGGAAGGGATTGCAAAAGAGTTAATAAGCAAAATAGTTTAACAAACTTTGGCAGAAAAAAATTGAAAAGCTCAAACACGTCCTGACAAAAGAGTTTAGCCCTGGATTTTCCAGTGCTTTCAGCCCAGCACCTGGACACATCAAGCAATCATAAAGAGAGTGACACAAGGTTCCTATTTTGTCTCTTGTCACTCTATATTTTTGTTAAATGTAATGAACGAGCCCATTACACCAACAAAAGTAAAGTCATTCATTACTGTCTGCAGAGTGGGCACCTGGCCACAATGTCTCCCTGTTGCTCTGCAGTGACTGCTTGAAAGATTGTGTTTATTGTTCCACACCACCCTAAATGTACCTGCACACATCCACACCCCATCTGCACATCATCATACTGCATTACAGGAAACAACAATAAATGAGATAATGCCCAACCATACCCCCTCCAAAGTGACTGGAGTCCTCACATAGAGCCAGGTGTACTTAGGTACATGAAAAATGCCCATGCATGACCTTTAGCAACAGTTATAGCCAGTTAACAAAACAAACAAAAGAATCTGAACTCCTGCAGGAGATTGAAAATTTTAAATATTTTAAACTTACGAAAGTAAAACAAAATCTCATTTTTGAATGCAGAGATATTGCAGGTCAAAAACTGCCAGCAAAGAGGTTTTTGATCTGGACAAACAGAGCAAGAAGTGGATGTGGACCTGCTCTATAAAGCAAGACAGTAGATGCACTGCTACATCCAACATTCATTTTTGGTTCAGAGGGACAGGAGATTACTTTGTTCTTGCAAGCATACACTCCCTCAACTTGTTCACCCTAATAGCCATGTTCAGGATTGCAAGTGAGAGCACTGATTGTTTCAGGCTGATTAACTCACTGGTGGCACAATGCTAAGTGTCAATACCAGGTGACAAGTCACACACTCAGTGCCACAATGAGAGGGCAGTATTACTCTGTATTCAGCTCATGCATGTTTGCACCAGGGTGAGTCCTCCTCCTCTGCTTCATTCTGTGTCAATTTATAAAATAAAATAGGGGGGGAGTGAGGGGAAGAAAAGAAAGGAAATTTTATGGGAAAGAAAGAAGATACAATGAACAAAGACAACATTATAGTGCTAAGCCCAGGGCACTGCAGCACAGGTTGAGGTATACTTAAGACACCAAGACGTGTCATGGAAGTAAGGAAAGCAGAAGGAAGGAAGCTAACACTGTCTGTGGCAAACACTGTTTCTGAATGACTCATCTTTCATGTCCAAATGTGAAGCCTCTTAAAAGGCCTGGCTTTCAGAATGCATGAAAAATTTCTTTTATTCAAAGAGTGTGTCATGATGGGCTCTTGGGTGTGGTAGGTCCTTAAATCACCAAACCATCCCATCTGAGAATCTTTTGTCTATATAATTTTCAACATCAGAAAGAGGTCACTCATTCCTGCTATATCCCACAGTAAATAATTTCTTTTTCTTTTTTAAAGTTTTTTTCCCAATGCTATGGAGTTTGAAGACAGACATAAGTTAAAATCCTGTTAAATAGCCTGCTCTGTGCCATGTATAATATCACTCATGCACTGGGAAAATAAAAATCCATCATCCTGTATCTACACCATATCCTGCCTTTCTTGGCAAAAGAAAAAATCTGACTGGCACATATCTGCAGCCAAAGATGACAGACACCACCACCACCCCATCCAATGTAAAGGACCTGATGAAGCCTTAGGGAGATGGCAACCAATAAATCACATGGGCCTTTTCCAACAATTGGAGACAATTAAAGATGGAAGTGTTTTGCAGAAGGTGTGCAGAGTGAAGTGGGAAAGAGGCAGGAAGGAGTGAGAGCCAGGATAATTTTTTGGGAAAAAAAGAAGGAGAGAAAAATGAGTATTTTACTGTTTCATAAGGTGAGTTGGTGGCTGTGAGTGCATATGTGCACATGTGCCTCTACCCTCTCCTGGAAAACAAAGGAACTTGCTGACCTTGGTCTGCTACAGCAAGAGCCAAAAACAGCTCCTTGCAAGCAGCCCATTGCACTGGGCAAACCAACAGAGTGCTCAGCTGATAGTGTGCGAGCTGGAACAACCCCCCTCCTGTACAGCCTGGATGCCAGCCTGTGGTGTGCTTTTAATGCCTCTGGGAAGCCCTGTTTCCCACTTTTTCAGTCCCTTTTTTCCCAAGGTTCCCCTGGTCCTGTCCTAGTGCACCAGGCAGACACGTAGAACTAGCAGCACCATCTCCCACAGGTCGAAAAGGAGGCATTTGAGGGGTATGAAAAGGGTGCTCATTACAGCAGGTTGTGCCTGTGCATTTGTGCATCTCTGAGCCTGTAAACCAGAGGAACAGTAAAAAGGACCACAAGTTCAACAAAACATCATGCTCAGAAGGGAAAGGGGTAGAAGGGGCTCTCGCTATCCTAAAGCAGTTCTTCACCTCTAAGGAGACGAACAGCCAAGACCTTCTCTCCCAGAGGACAAGAGCCACTGACAGCCCTTGTCTAGAGTTCTGAATATCCAAATATCACCACGCAGTGGAAAATAAAGCTACACATTAGCTCAGTTTACACACAGAATATTTCTGGAAGAAGCATGGCATCAGCCTTGCCTCACTGGGGGAGCAAGCACAACGAGAAGAAGGGTGACAAAAACTACATGTGCAGGGAGAAGACAAGAAGGAGGGAGCACACTGAGTTTTAAACAGAATATTTGTGTCCGAGTTTCAGTTCTGAGGCATATCCCTGGTAAGTGGCTGCCACACCAGTGTTTATACCAGTGGTTCAATTAGCCTCCGATCTAAATGCAGTGTGCTTCATTTTCTTGGTAAATACATCTTGCATTATGGCATATCTGCTTACATTTTAAAACTACCTAAGAAGTAGATAATTTGCTCTTTTCGACAGGCATACTGGGAGTTTCAGTCTGTTACCCATTTGCTTTAAATATCAGGCTGTAAAACTGTGCTTGTGTTTTTGGCTGACATCATTGTTAATGATGCTCTGCGCCTATTCTCTGGTTATGGAGGAATTCTCACATTATTTCTGGGGTAAGCTAATAATGAATGTTACTCAGAACAAATCTTATGTTTGTGGTTGACTTGCTGCCAGTGTAGGAAATCATGTTACAACCATTATCTCACTCTACCTCCTCCCTCTAAAGTACAAAGTTTTAATATTCATTCCAATGCAATCTGTATCTAAAGAAGCAGTGCCTATTTGGTGTGCAGTATACTGCACCAATTCCATTTAATAGTGTCAATGTGTCATTCATATTGGGGGGGGAACCATCCTGGCAATTCATCTTCACAGATTTTTTGGGGGCAGCACTTCATTTATTACGTTCAGCTCCATACCCTTCTCTGCTTTGCAAAATTTCCTTCAGCAATTCTCATTGAATGAACATACCTTAAATGTGATCATTTAAATAGGTTTAGTTGCACTTATTTAGCATTAGAACAAAGAGAGAAACAACATAGACATAACATAGGTTATATTTATCACACTGCAAACACCCCAGTAGAGCAAAACAGAGCTGTTCACTTCCAAGCCTTTAAAAACAGAGCCTTCAGGAACAACAAAATATGTCTGGAATTGGAGTGTTGCAATTAAGGTCTTGTTCACACTAACGATTGGAATGACATTGAAAAACAATCTAACAGACTGCATTCAAGCTCTGTTAAGTGGTTGCCTTCACATTTGGGATCCAACCCGCCAGGGCCTTCAGAGCTTGACTTTTCTCTGATGTGGTTACCAAACAGTGGAACATTTCTAGCATGACCAAAACTTAGTCATGCCTCAGTAACTTAACTCAGATTCCACAGCTTCAAGCCTGAAAGTAGTTTGAGGGGCACAGTTTCAACCATGCCATCCATAAAACATAATCTAACCCTGCTTTCAGATCACCTTGGATGTTGTGGTATACATACATCACCTATCCTGCTTATGTGCACCATGCTGTCGAAGAGGCCATAAATCCTGTGACAGCAGCCATCCAGTTTTGGCATGTGAGAATTTTCCTTTAAAAAACCCTCTCCAGTGTTAGCACAGTCAAACTTGTATTCTCCCCGTTGTTAGAATTGAGGATTTCAAACAGCTACATAACACAAGTAACAGGGGCAAAAACACTATCTACTTTTATGATGGAACGTGATCGGTGTGTGAAAGGTCTGTATGATGTAGTAATGACAGCAGAAGGAGACAGGACTGAGTGACTCAAGCTTTCCTTCCCGGTCCCTGTTAGTGTGAGGGTTCCCATGGGTTCTTCTCCTGCTATAAGATAGCGCGGGTCTTTCCACTGACATGTAGTTATATCCAGCTCGGTGAAAACTGAGCCCGTTCCTTGATTTGCTCCTCTCTGAACATCAGGTGAGTTATGGCAGGGTTAAAAAAAAGACATTTCATTTCCTCCTCATCTCACTGCCTACATGCCAGTGGCAATATTCAAGTCCAGAAAACTGCTTCTTGATGACTTAGAGTGGCAAGACCTCAAAAGAAAAAGACAGACAGCAAAAGCAGAATATCTGTCTGAATATGATCCAAGGATTTTTTTTTCCATCTACACTTTTCCCTTCTCTAACTTAGATCCAGATTTCCCTCTCACCTAAAATGGGTGTTCTACTTGAGGGGGGTTGAAACAACCTTTTTCTCTAGTTAGAAAACAGCAGGTCAAGAAGTAATAGACTTAAGTGAGAATCTTGTTGGTATCACAACACCTTCTCAACTAGCAGACCTCCTCCATGACTGTCGTTGGAGCCTCTTCATGTTACTACTTGGGTTTTAAAACCCTAGTCCCTGGTATACAGCCAAAGAAAATAAGAGGCTAAACCAGATTCCAATATATTGGTGAAACACTGCATCAGCACATACAGAATCATGCTTTAAACAACTGTCATGGAGGTCACCGCCTACAAGTGGCACCTCTCTGCCAGTAAAAAGCCAATTCATTGTGATACAGTAGATGGCATAAAAGAAGGCAAAAAATTAAATTTAAAAAAAACCCTTGAAGTCTTATTTTACAATTTCAGACTGTTTCATGAACCACTGGTTTTAAAAGTGTGTGATTGTGGGAAGTGAGGTGTGGAGAGGGATGAGTGTTTTTACAGCCAACCGCAATGGAGAGTGGTCTTGAGAAATAGAAGATGTGATTCCACAATGGATTAAGCAGCGAAAATTTTACACACAGAAAGTGTTGGAAGGATGAACCATAAAAAGAGAGAATTTAGTAAGTTACAACATTTTCTTGAACATTAACTACTTATAGTCCAGTAGTACACAAGCTTTCCCTTTGCTACATTAAAAGTGTACCACTTCCACATACAAGATGAACAGACTTCAAAGAAAATGTTCATGATCAGTCAGGGCAATTTCAGGGTTTTTTTAAAAAATATGTGCACAGGAGAGGCCTCATTGAAGTTCTAGACAGGCCCTTGGAGAAAACATTTTTCTGGAGAGTAATACATTTTTGTGCATTGCCTGCCAGCACCCAATCCACTTTCTTTTCTGCAAAGTGAGTGTTCCCTCTGAATTTTCTCTTGGGATGTCTAGCAGCATAGAGCCTGAAATCCCCTCTGTCTCAGCACCCTGGTCCAGCTCCATGCTGCCCATCCTCCCTTACTGTGTTTCTCCAACTCCTCATGCTCTTGCGCCTTTATCTCGTTAGCCAACTTCTTCTATCTGCCCACGGAATTCTCTGCCTGATGAAAACCTCCTGCACACAGCTTTTCCTGGTCTCGACGCTTGTCTCCTCTCAGACATGTAGACATAATACGGTCTGAGGAGATCAATTTCTTCTTTGAGGTCCAGTCTTATCTCCCAGACAGTGGTTTATGCAGTGGGTTCCCTGGGGAACTTTCCTCTTTGCACATGGAGCCATTCCTCTGGCCAAAAGCTAATGAATGTGGCACGTCTCCAGACCGCGCCATGAAGACAGGCAGGAAGGATGCACAGCCAGGAGGGCTTCTTGTGCACTTAGGCATCTACTCTGGAGCATGGAGAGGCACTTCACTTCCCAAATTGGTGGAATATCCCAATCCCTCAGCAAGGACCTCTCACACAGACAGTTTGCATTTTCCCCAAGTCTTCAAGGTGCACTGGGGCATTTCATGGCTGAAATCCAAAACCTGTATTTCTCCCTCATCAGCATCATGCTGCTATCACCAAGCCCTCAGCACTGTTCCCGTTGTGGGAGGCATTAATGACCCATGGACTGCAATTAAAAAACACCAACAATTTGTTCCTAGGTTTTCAGGGAAGGGAACCAGGAAGGAGATAGTGTGCTTTGGCCTAGCTCGGGGTGGCTTGCTCCATTCTTCAGAGACATTGGCCCTTTTGTGCAAGTTTCCCATGGCTTTTGGGGGGCTCTGGGGTGTAGTTTGGACTCCAGTTGCTCACAGCTCTTTCCCACACATTGTATAAGATCAGTCTCTACAGTAGCTCTGAGGAAGCCAGTGCCCTGTTTTTGCAGAAAGCAGCATGAGCTGGAAAGTTCAGGCCAGACATAAACCTCTTCCAGTTTGGAAATGCCCACATCTGGGATTTGATTAAGGGCCATTTCCTGCTATTAGGTGCCCTTGGCTGTACTCCTACAGGTTTGGCAACAAGCAGTCCCTGTCAGGGAAGCAGAGCAGCTCAGTGGTGGTTTCTGTGCGGACACAGGGGCTGCCGGTGTAGGGTTGTCCTACTGAGGACTGGATGAAATAGCTGGAGACATCAGATGCTGCATGAAGGACCTTCAGGGTGTGGGATCCAAAGCCACCTGTATCAGTTTATCTTGCCTATTTACACACGTCCCAAGCCCAACAAATACCTTCCCTCCCCTCACACTGCCCAGCACAAGATCCTCCCTTCTTGATACAGAACTGTGTGGTGGCAGCAAGACCCCTAAACCACTCCCTGGGTCATCTGGCCCTCTCTGGGCAGAGACACGGCGCCCATGGCTCAGGACTCCAACTGCTGAGGCAATGACCTATCTTCAAGGTACTTCCTTCCTGCTACTTGCCCTGGCAAGACACATAAACTACACCCAAACCTCAAATTACTATCATTGCCCTCCCCCTTTCCAGATAACATGCCTGTTTCCCCAGGAATTCAGCTGCAGAGTTATTATCTTTTCCCAGTTTTCCTCTAGAGGGGCTCTTACCTTGATTTTAATTTTATTAACTCTGATTAAAACACATTTCATTTTAAAGAAGCCTCACTAAAACCAAGTGGTAGCCCTAGAGAGGTGGCACTGTAACCATTCCTACCACAGGCTGTATTAAAACTAAGGGGAGTCCTGGGTGCATGAGGAATCAAGACAGGACTGCTGCAGTGCAACTACTAAGTTTTAATGAACTATACAAAGAAAATATATTTGTGTGTTTAGTCTTAAATGTAATTAAATGTTTCAGTAGCAAATTAAGTGAAGAAAACAAATCAACCACATGTTTCCAGATAGTGGGTACATAAATATTAAATCATTATAAAAGGCATATGAAGAGGAAAATGCAAACATTATGCTGATTTTAATTTCCTCCGTTATTTCTAATTCCCCCAGAGCCCTACATTCATTCCCAGTGACTGCAGACAGACAAATCACTCAAAGAAGGACACCACTTAATAAGATGCAGCAGCTGAAACCCAGAGTTTGTCACCGGCCCTGTCTTGGCACTGTCAACACAGTGGCACTGTCGCCTTGATCAAGCTCCTCAGCCACAGGGGCCCGTGGTTTGTGACTCCCGTGGCTGTAGGTATGTAGGTGATGTGCATTTCACACTGCTCTGCAGTCTATCTGGGGAGATACATCCATCAGCATCTGCCTTCAAAAGCCTACAGAGATCTATTTATGTAACTCCCTCTCTGGAGGAAAGGTGCTGGGAAAGCAGCCAACAATAAATGGAGTGGGTGTGGGAAAACGAAAAATAAGCAAGCAGAAATACTACATAAAAGAATGACCATATGGCTTAAGCCACAAGCTATGTAAGTCACAACTATAAAGTTGTGTCTGATAACAGATTCAGCAGAGACATGCATAGGGCCAGAAGCTCTGTGGAGAGGGTCCCTCTGGGGGGTCAGGTGTGGGAAACAGATGCAGGCCCAGAGACCTCTGACAAGTACAAAAGAAGCCAGAGTGAGGCCAGAGGCAGCTCTGCCTTTTCCCAGGCAGCCATAGGCCTGCTTTACCCATCCACAGAAACACCTGCCATGGCATCCAGTGTGGATGAAGAGAACAAACACCACTCAAACCTGTGCACTGCTCCACTTCAAGGAGGGGTGTTGAGTAGACTAAGGTGTTGATTCCAGATCAAGAAAACCATGCACACTCTTCTGACTTATTCCCAGTCTTGATAAGGTCATTCCAGTGATGTCCAAAGTGACTGTCCAGGCAGATGAAGACAAAACCTTTTGTGTAACTCCTCTCTCTTTCAGTATAATGTAATGCATAGCCTGGGACAGAATTTAATGGGCACCAACTGCATTGCAGAAAGCAAATTAAAGTTTTTGCTCTTCCAATTAACCTTTAAAACAACAGCTCCAAAGCAGCTTACTGTTCTGCTGCAGAACACTGGGATGCAAGTGTGGGAAGGATTCCAGCTCACTGCACATACAGCCCCACCAGCAACCTGGTGTTCAGCACCCAGTGCCTATCAGGGCATTGGAAATGTTCACATAAACCAAAGCAGAACATTTGAAATGTGTGATGTAGTCAGTGCCTGTGGAAAAAGGGAATTGGTTGTCACTTCTCAACCTGCACCTGAGATGAACCTGAGATGAAACCATGTGGATTAGCTCTCTTTTAAATCTGGCACCTTAGTTAATTAGTTCCAGCATGCCAATCCTCCGGCCTGGTGACAACAGGGACTCCAGAGATGGATGACAAGAGTAATTTGCCAGCAGGAAGGTCTGCTGCTTCAGAGGAAAAAGTACTTTTTTCTCAAGACAAGGCACTGAAATACTACTAAAATGCCACCTTAGAAAGCTACTGCAGGGCGAGATACACTGATCCAGAAGAGCCAGTTTCCCTCCACTGACTACAAAAGGACCTCAGATTTGGACCTTACATTGGATCAAGGAGAGGCCCACATCTTCACAGCAGAGCACTGCCCCAAAGCCCTCATACTGTGCATGGAGTTCCACTGGCACAAGCCTGTCTCTCATGTAAAGACACTTCTTTATGATCTCAAGCCACGTTTCAAAATCAACTCCTAATGTTGCCTTATCCCCCAACCCTCAGAGCTGAACTGGAATTCAAAAGGCCATTTCAAAAACCCTCACTTGCTTCCCACTCACTTTGCACAGGCACCTCTACAGAGGGTCTTCTCCAACTCAGCTGTGGTGCTGGAAGTGAGAGCAAGGTGGGCAGATTTCATCTCACATCCCAGCAGTTTTGTCAAGGAAATGTGAAGAGGATGAAAAGGGGAAACATTTTCTCTGTGCCTGTTTGTGTCCATGGGAACAGTGTGTATAAGCAAGTCATTTATCCTCCTCAAGCTTCCTGTGGCAACTAGCAACCAGAAAGTTTGGCAGATGACAACAAAATGAGCACGGGGCAGATCAGACTCCAGGGCACTGTTATGTGCACAGCACAGTTCAGCGCAGTCTGCAGAGCAATACCACATTCAGAAGGAATAAAAAAGCTGAAGAAATATCTCATCAAGCTGAGAAAAGGGGTGACTGACAAAAATGAATGTCGCTTTGCAAAGGCCATTTCTTCTCCTGCCACCCCCACAAATGAGCTCCAAAACTGATGTAAGCAGTAGTAACAATTTCTAAAGCAGGCAGCAGCTCAGGCACTTGCAAAGATGCGTCAGAGAATGGAAATCTGAGATTGATGCAACCATTATATACTCAATACTACACAGGGTATTTGTGCAAGCATCTTTTTCTTTCTTATGTCCTCTTTTTTGTCAGCAAAGAAGATTTCTTATTTTCAGGATTAAGTGCAATTCTTGTCAGGTAGTTTTTCAGCAGGAAATGGAATTTTTAGTTGTGGTTGTTCAGTTCTATTTTTCCTCTAAAAGCGATTGTTTCCCAGACTAAATTTCAACTTTTCATTTAAAAAAATCCTTAAACCCATAGCATTTTAGTGGGTTTGGTCCAAATCCAGCTCAAATTCAGTATACTTTGAATATTATTTTCTCTGAGATGGGCTAACCTATTTCAAACCACCTCTTACCCAGTGTAAGGTGACTTTTAATGTAGGGAGACACCAAGGCACCCTGGGATCTGTGGCATGGCAGCGTTGTCTGACCCTAATGGGAAAGTGAGACATCATAGCTTCAGCACTATGTCTTTAACCACACCATAATTCCCAGGAGGCACCAACATGCTGTGCCACAAACCAGAGCTATCATTTGCAGCTGAAAATAGTCACATTTTGATTTTTCACACCTAGGGAGGTTCTCCAGAGGGAGAACCCATGTAAGGTCCTCCCATGTAAGGACATGTGTCCCCTGTGTCATACAGTGAAATATTTGGGTTGGTCCCGCCGGATTGACTTTGTTTAAGGTCATTGGTGGTGGGGCAGAGGAGAGGAGGAAAACATATCTGCTGACAGTGGAGATCATCCCAGGACAGCTGCAGGGGCTTAGAGAGGAGAATGGGCAGGAAGTGGATGCAGGCTGAGGAGGCTGCAGTGAAGTGCCTCACACAATGAAGACGTGGCCACCAGTGAGCAACTCGCACGACGAGCCATCAGACTCCATCCTGTTGCAGGGCTGCTCTTCCCTTCCTCTCTGTACTCCTGCAAGCATCCTGCTCTCCCAATGGAGAGCTTTGTCATCCATTTGGGGCTTCCATATAGATCACCACTGAAATCCCGTCCAGTGTGCCATTCAGCTCTAGGGTAAAAGGCTGCACTCCACTCAGTGCTCCTCAGAAACCACACACACACCTGCCAAGTCAAAATGCAGACCACCAGGACTAGTTCTGGCTCATGGTCCTACACATGGCAGCAGAAAGTTTCACCATTCCACTGCAAGATTTCATTTCCTGTGCCAAGCCTGTGACAGGCACCACGTCAAACCTCTAAATTCCTCTTTAGGAGTTTTCCTTTAAAAAAAAAGGTGCCATTTCTAGGAGGTAGGAAGCTACAGACTGTTGTCTGGTTTGCTGTGTGTATATTTTTGAAACTGAATGAAAAATGTTCTGGATGGATACAGAGTAACAATATGTAAGCCTGAGGCATCAGATGGTTAGAAAGCTGTATTCTGTGTGTGTGCACAGATGTAATTCACTGCAAGGAATATGTGACACCACACAGCAGTTCAAAGTAGCCGGCTGGTACTAATTACTGTGCTCTTAATGACTTCATCCATCAAACCGTAACATATTCTATAATTATACAATTCAACCATATGACAACCAAATGCCCAGCCACTCTTTCTTAGGAGATAGTTACACAGCAAAATTCTCTGTTGATTACAAGCAGAAAACTTCAAAAGTAAGTGCACTTGAAGTTATCTGAGCCCTCAGAATTGTTTTATTATACCCTTTTGTGAGGGGAAAAAAGGTAAAACATTGAGGGTTTTTGAGGAGAGAGGTTGCACACAGATAAGACAGAGAGGCTCTGGTGGGTTTTGCCATTTTTCATGCAGGTCTGGAATGTCCACAGTCTGTGACTTGGACCACTTAAGGACACAAAGTAGACATTCCTTGGCCTAAGAGAGTTGTGTTTCCCTACAAGGACAGCTCAGTGGTGTGAGTAGCACCATGCTGCAGCCAGGACAGCTGTCCCACAGGCCAGCTGTGGCCTCAAGCATCTTCAGAGGGCACAGTAGTGGAGAAGATGAAGTTTGTCTATGACAGATCCTGAAATTCTCCGCAGCTGTGTCAGGGCTTTCCCAGGGTCTGGGCACCATCACTGTTCACACCACCTCCATCTGCATGAATACATCCCATGTCTTGGCTATTTCCCTCTCTAATATGATCACACTTAGCACAACTACCATCAACGGCCACCCTCGTCCCCAGCAAAACAACACACTCCAGTGCACACACTTCTCCCCTGGGCAGAGGGCGTGAGATTAAACTCTGCAACAGATCCTGTTCTCACTGCTGCCTGAACTATGAAAAGGTGCTCTGGTGCTAGAGCAGAGGAAAGCAGGGCTTGGGTCCCAGTTTTCTGCAGTCTTTACTTCATTCCCTCACGAGATCCAGTCCCTTCATCACTTCTGCCCACACAGTAACACCCTGCTCAGTAATGCAGCATAGCTGGAGGTAAGTATAGTTCATCCACTCATTATTTGTACAATGCTGACTTCACCCATTTCCTGTACCCATCAAAAATGTGAGTTACCACATTTTCATTTGCTATTTCACCACTGCTTTTCTTCTAGGATTGCTGTGGAGGGTGTTATACACCAACATAAACAATAAAACTAAAGATAATACAGAATTTTTCAGGATGAAAAACTTATTTCCAAGCTAACAAATGGTGAAGTTAACATTGCACAGATACCCTGCAAGAGACACCTGCAAGTCCTAGAGCTGATGCTGATGAGCTGATGGAGGCTGTGGTGGGTCTGGATGCACTGAGCTCTCCTGTCCTCTATCCATCACAACAAAGCAGAAGGTTTCTTCCCACTTTTCAAGCCTGACTTGCATGTAAGATCCAGTGGGCTGATCTCCCTAGAGGTCCTCTGCAGAGCTGAATGAGGGAACATTGAATAGGTGAGACAGCTACCTCTCCTATGTAGCACTAAGCCATGGACTTCATGTGCTCATTTGCAAGATGTACTGGCACAGGGATGTAAAGCATCATATTTATTAATAGCATAAGAAAACAACAGGTCTAGAGAAACGTGGTCAGGAGAAGACCAGAATGCACCAGATTGGTTCTTACATCCCAGCTCAGCAGAAAATTACTGAAATTCAGTGGCCAGGTTTTGTCCCTAATTTGGGAGATTCAGCTTCTGGGAAGAGCATGACACAGACCAGTCAGGCAAGCTGAACAGGCAGTCTCGAAGAAGCATTAAAAATGCAGCTGTTTTGCAGGATACATTAGTCTTCAGCATAATTTATGCCACATATCATCAAGGTCATAGGCACAACACTGGTTCAACAAATTTTATCAATCAATTTCTTGCTTTTCCAATCCATGGGTTTTTACACAGATATCAATGGCTTTTCAGAAACTTTACCCAATCTGCACTCCTGATTCAGAGATGCAAATTCCTCATCACACAGAAACAATCAAATGCCTGTATCAATATAAAACAGAGCTTTATTCCAGGAAAACCAGGAAAAATATTTTGTCCTAAAAATGCACAAAATGTACAGCATTTGTTCCTGTTAAGAGTTTCCTAAATCTTCAGAGTATTTCACAATTTAATTATTGGCATAAAACTTGTACTTCCTAAGTCTGGAAACAAAAATTTTAAATGTCTTTCTTCTAGCAGTAGATAGTGGGAGTGCTTACCTCTATAGGGCTTTCTTGCAAGATTAATATAACTGCTGAGAAAGACCTACATAAAAGAATTCTACTAAATAACTTTTTACATTTTTGCTAAGTGTGACGAGGTCCAATACTCATCTTGGTGGCATTTCTGCACTGATGTGTGACACAAGGCCTTCAGAATGCTGTCACTGTGCTTTCCTTTCCTATCTCCATGTGCCCTCTGGCAGCATTAACTGCAGAACCTCTTGGAGCTCCTTGACCATACCCTGCTTCACTGCCACATCTCCTCTTGTCTCCTGGCTGTCTGGAATTTTGTCAGGATGGTTGCATATCCCAGACATCCTCTCCTCCTTCTGACTGCCAGGTATTTTCTGTGGTTGTGGGGCACAGAGGCTGTTGGAGTTCTATAAGGTCTATAAGGTCCATAAGGTCTTGTAGCACCTTGGGTTTGTCCACAGAGTCCAAGGCCACTGCACAGTTTGCTTATGGCTCTTCTGGTTAAAACACGTGGGGCAGCACTGGCATCTCATGGAGCTGTTGAAAAGGTCTGGTAATGAAACAATACATCAAAAATATTCCTTCTTTGTTCCCCATTTATTTTGCCCCCATCCCAAGCCACGCCCTACACAGAACAGGGGAAGAGGACACTTCTTGAGCCCCATCATTTGCTGTCTGTCAAGTGGCCATTTATTGCCACATGTCAAGGCCTTCCTGTAGCAACTTCTCACTCCTGTACCCACAGATCTTCCTTGTGTGGGATTTTGTCAGAAGTTCAAATGTCTGAAGTCAGCATATCTCTCCTCCTACATACAGTCCTGTTGGTGTCACAGAGGAGATCAATTCATACAAGCTCAGGAAGAGCTGCTTGCACCTAAAGGAGTCAGCATGGTTAACCACAGTGACCTGTTTCTGCACAGGAACAAAGAGCTGCCGTCTCACACCAGGCCCCCAGCCAGCCCAGCAAGGTGATACACTGCCATCCCAGACAGTGCAGTCCAGGCAGTGCTGGCTCTGAAAGGCAGGAGGAAAGTTGCACTTGCAGCACATGGAGGCCACAGGCACCTGAGGAGACACTGCCTGGTGCCACCAGCTTCCTCCTGCCTAACTGCAAACCTGAAGCCTCTGAGAAAACTGCATGTTCTCTGACATGAGGAATTTCACACTTGAATTAGATTTTTCCTAGGCTTACCCTGCAGTAGCAAGCAGAACAGGGGAGGATTGACTTAATACTGGGGTCTCTTCTGGCCTGGGCCAACTCACTGGAGCTATGAGTTTTCCCTGATGGTTTGCACCAGGCCAGCACAGCCAGGGATTCACTGCTATGTGGTTTTTGACATGAAAGGAGATGGTTAAGGTCAAGATCTCCATCAGTCAGTGGTTTATATTTTGTATTGTGCCATGGGGTTCGTTTTTTACTCCCTAAGGCCTTGTACACTGTTGAAAATTATATTGAAAATTATATTCCACTGTCACCTCTTTAGCTGACCCTGGCACTAGACAGGGCACAAATTACATTCTGTACCTCTCCAAACATAGTCTGTGTCACTCAAAGCCTTGCAGGTTGTTCAGCTTCCCCAGAATTTTCCTCTTGTCTGTGCCAATTGCTCATCCATGTCCTGCCTTTACCTCAACCAATGCTCACTGGGCTCATTTACATCTACTCTCATTTTCTAATGAATAGATGAACAGAAAGAGGAAAGTGTTCACAGAAGGTCCCTCTAGCTAAATATTCTTTATTGCTCCCATGCAGAAAAACCCAATTTACCCTGGAAGTTTTTCACAGCTTGTTTTGGTGGGGTTTGGTTTCATTCGTTTCATAAATCATTAATCCAAGGTAGTAAGTCCCTCTGTCTATAAGGAAAGCAGCAGATGGTCCTCCTGAAACTGCTGCCCTCCACTGTGGTTTTTTATCTGAAAAAAAGGAGGAAAAGAGTTTCAAAGACTGCTACTGGGAAAGCACCAAGATAAAAAAAAGAGGACCAAGGACAACTGGAAATAATTACCTCATCCTGCATCCTGAATGTGTCATTCCTCTCCACACCTCACCTCTTGTTACAGGCTCCACACCAACCTTTTCCTCTTGCTCCCAGCACCAGTGACTACCTCCGTTCCGCTGGCATGGAACCCACTTGCACTCAACCTTTTTATATTTTTCCTAAATCAATCAACAAGGCTTCCCCCTCAGAGCCCATGAGGACACACAGTGTTAAGAACATTTCTCAGTTCCCAATGTCTTCCTTCCCAAGGCACCCACAAACACTTTCTGCCCAGGTTCATAGCGAGTAAGTGGTCAGAAGAGTATAGAGATTATGAAGTAAGCTGGAAACTGGTCCATGAACTGGACCAGGAGGGTGAAAGATGACTCATTAGTCAAACTGGATATAGCTCTCTTTGCTTTTCAAAAAAGATATTAGTGGGAGTGCTCTCAACACTTTCAGTCAGTCTTAAAGAAGGGCATCACAATATTACATCAGCCACGTGTTTGCCTTCTTTTCATTATCACTACCTAAAAAATAGTTAATCACACACGAGAAGACTGTGTCAGAGAGAAATCATCTTCTATAAAAAGCCTGTTTCATAATAGGTGACTGTATTATCCTTCCTGCCTTTGGGAGATGATGAAAAGGAGGCTTATCACCAGCCACACTGTTTCCAGCATGATAGGTCAATGTACAGGTGGTATTTCACTCCACTTAGGAAAAAATTCATATTCCTCTCTAACATAGAAGGACATGAAAGAACTTTGGAGGAAGTTCTTGAAATGCCAGGCAATGATATTGTGGCCCCAAGGGAGGGGCATTTTTAAGACTAAAAACAATAGACCCCAAGAATCAGAAAACACTTAGCAATCTGCCTTGCTTCCTCACCTTGAAAGTTCTTGTTCTTGGTCCACAGGCCATTCCTTCTTTCCTTGTCTTTATACCACAGTGGCATCTCCTCTGTGTCCTCTCCCATGAAGACACAAAGCCCCATCAGATTGTGCAGGACAAGAAGGAAGTATGTGATCTGTAACTAGTGCTCCCTGTTTTCAAAAGTTCAAAGGGCATTTTAAGGACCTTAGTGGGTGTCCTGCACTTTAGAAAATGGTTCCTTTCAGAGTGATTCAAACAGGAAATTGTATCATCCAATGGACCTGGACCGGAGGCTAAGAATCAGCAGACCTGAACTTCATAATTAGTTTACTAATTACCAAGCATCAACTCTGGAGCCCAGTTTCTTTGTCTAAAATCTGTGACTCATGACTTTATGAGTTCAAAATGTTTTGAATGTTGTTAATAAAAGGTGACATTAGGGAAGCATTTGCTGTTCTTACATCCAAATCCATTTCCCCCCCTCGTCCCACCCCCCCCCCCAACATTTCTTTCAAATTCACACATTTTCTAGACTTCATTGAGTAACATTTTGGAGTGGGTTAGTAGAGAACTTGACAAGAAGAAAGCAGAGAACCTACTGCCATAAAACACAGCAGGAGAAAAGAGGGTATGTGCTCTTTTTGTTTTTTTTTTTTCTTCCTGACTCAGTCACTTATGGGAAAATGTGATGTGGATTGCAGGGGATCTGAAGAGAGAAAAAAGTCATCATGAAATGACAATACTACTTCTGAACAGAAATAGCACTGTGGTATTTTATTTAATCGAAGCTGTAGGCAAATGCAGATTCAGAAGAAACAGGAACCACAGAGACTTGATTTGGTCTTGAAAATTTTAAAATCCTTGCTGGCAAATAATTTTGGGGGCTGAGTTGGGTTGGTTTGTTTTTTTTTTTTTCATTTGGAGTTTTTCTTGGTCTCACAATTGGTGGCATGGTAAAAATTATTGCTGGAGGATCTCAGTTCTGGCTTCTTGGGTTTTACATGCATAATGCCTAAATGAGAAGCTATGTGCTGTGATGAATGCCTTGTGCATGCCAGCTGACTTAGAAAAGGTGACTTGGAATTTTTCAAGTTCAGTATTTTTATTCTTTTTACAGTTCTCTGTTCTTATCTCCTCCCCCTCAGCGTATTTCCTGTTTCCTCATCCTGTAATAGTTATGCACATTCAAACGGTGGATCAAACACCTTTTGAGCTGTTGTTGTCAAGTTTCATTAACATTTCTCACATCATTTCCTGTTTTGATACTGATACCTTGGCAAAGTCTGCACAAGTGGGCAATGTGGGTGATCAATACCTCCTCTGAACTGCTGGCAGATCATTCTCTTCCATAGAGCATCATCCATTCCCAAACCCACTAAAATGCTGGTGTTGCAGCTATAAACTTAGTAGACATTGGAGGAAGCATGTCCCCCACCAAGAGAATTCAGCCAGCTTTGAGAGAGAAGCAATAAACTTTAAATATATAAATATAGCAAGACTGAACATGGACCTAGGCCAGGCAGCAGCAAAGAAAGTTGCATGTGCCTGAAAACACAGGGGAGGTATATGTTGGTAGAAAGATGTTTCTTATCCTGGTGTAGGCATGATGCCTCCCACAGAAAACAAAGACAAAAAATGCCATTTTGTTTGTGTAGGCTGCAGTACCTCAATACCAAGGCCCTTTTCTGAGGTTACACTTCTAGTAGTGCTGTGTCCCAAAGAGCACTGGAGACAGGCACTAATAAATTTAAGAGAAGAAATAAAGTTTCCACTGACTTCAAAGCCACAACTGCAAGAACAAGCCTTTTGCCTACAAGCATCAAGGTCTACTAGCACAATACTTGTCATGCAAGATGCCTCAGTCTATGAGTATGCAATGCCATAGTAAAACTGATTTTACTATTGTCATAGTAAAACTAAGTCAGCATCAAGCAGTAACTTTATGGAAGTTTTTACATTGCTCTTCCATATAATCCCCCTGCAAAATACAGCAATATTTTGCTACAGAAAAAAAAAAAAGTGTGTGGGAGGAAACAAATCTAGTGCTCTTTGCTAGCCAGCAATACTAAAAGCAGCGGACACATCAAGGCACATTCAGAATATGTCAGACAGTGACTGAAAGCAGTAGGGAAAAAAGCTTGTGTTCTCCCACATCAAGCTTCAACAGGGTTTGAGGGAGGGGAGTGGAACTTTAAATGGTTTGAGGATTAAAAAGAAGCCAAATCATAAGAGAAAGCCATTTCAGATGCAGTATATTTGTGTTTCTAACCAAAAGTCTGTGTTTAAAAAAAGGAACAGAGAAGTGTGTTTTTCACAATTTTCTCTTTGGTGTTTTGCTAAGTCTGTTACTTCACAGGATGTTCTATTGTCTTTACTGCCACAATGCACAGCAATACCCTGCAAGCCACTGTGGGCTCTGATACAGTGTCTGGGGACATGAAAGTAGTGTTTTGCTTTTAATGCCGACAGACTGAAAATCAATATTTCAGAGCTTTGCCACTCACACCTGCCAGGCAACCTTCCCAGTTCAATCAGATTTAAATGTTAAGGAGAAAAGCCAGTAAATCCTCTGCACCCAACTGCATGTTGGTGTTTGTCAGACTCAAGAAATGTGCTTCCTGAAGAAATCCCAAGATTCTACTGTAATTGTGCTCTTTTTTGCTGCTTTTTACGAACCTAGGGGGCATGGAAAGAGAATCACGAACTTTTCAAGCTCTTATTTACCCTGCTGGAGCCAATCTATTTTTCAAAAAATATCCAAAGCCAGGGTTACTGTGTAGTCGGCTTCTAGGACTGCATGAAAAAGCAGTTAAGCTTCTTTTGAAAAGTTTTCAGCACAGACCTGTGACTCCACCAAGGTTCGCAGCAATCACATCTTGGCTCCAGTAACCTGAAATGAAGGCCCAGCATCAAAGAGAGGGAAGCCCAGACCCTGTACCATAGAAATCAAGATCCCTTTTTTCTCCATAACTCAATAGGACCTGCATTTCCTCATTCCCCGAGAAGCAAGGTCCTGAAGCAGTGGTACGTAGGAATGGGAAAAAGTTGATGTCAAAAGATGTGAGACTACACTGCAAGAGAAGGAGCAGACTTAGGGTGACTTACCAAGACCTTTGGCCACCATCTGTCTGCACATCTATAGCAAAGGGCAGCTTAGGTCAAAGTGGACATTTCCACCTGGCTGGCTTTGGGAAGGTAAGGGCAGCAAACTCTGCTCATATAAGGCTCCCTCTGGAATGAAAAACAAAAGGCTCTTGTGAAGAATAACTTCAATAGGCCCTTGAAGATCCAAATCTACCTCCACGGACATGTCCTTCCCCCTTCCAACTAGCCCATGGATTGGCTGGGATGAATCCTGCCCAGAGCTTCCCCAGTATGCAGAACCCTGACAGGGCCAGGCTGGGCAGCCCAAGAGAAAGTTCAGGAACCCCTTGGCTTCTTGGAGACACCAGAATGCAAATGAGACAGGGCGGCGGCTTCTGGAAATCCTATGTCTGAGAGCTAGCTCAGACCTCTGCACTGACAGAAGAGTCACCATACATCAGCTTCACTGTGGAAAGGAGCAAGCCTGTATGGAAGAGCAAATTCTGGAGAAGACTGTCTGTCACAAGCAGGACCCATCCATTACCATCATGCAAATGTGCTTCTCCTCATGCAAATCTGTCCCAGAGCACACTCTCACGAGCAGAGAATCCCCATCAGTCCACTGACCCCAATTTCCACCTGCAGCAGACCCCACTGCAGAGTGGGGTGTGCAAATCTCTCCTTCCCCAGCATTTGAACCCAGTGTAGGGTTTGCCTCAGCTTTCAAAGGCCTATGATGCTCAGTGTTTCACAGATGATTGGTGGTGTGTATCTCAGAAGAGCTGTTGGACTTGTCTGCTTGCCCTTTTTCCCTGGCCATGGCCATCTACACTACAGCACACTCTGGTTTGGAACACTGAAGGTACAACAAATCCCTCAAAGAGAGATGAAGTGAGCCAAAGTGCCAAAATAAGGTCTCAGTGTGAGCGTGGTTGCACCCAGCTTTGAGGCAGTTAGGTTTGGCAAGGGGGGGTTAAAGGTATGGGAGGAGGTTAGTCCATGTCATAAAATGTCAGTAAGCTTTTTATACAACCACCAGAAAAAGTCTTTTTGGGTTTTTTTTTACACCTACAGAGTCTTATACGTTGTCTTTTAGACGCCCCAAAAATTCCCCTTAGCACTTTTATCATTCAGCATCACTCCAGAGTTTAGTCAGCCAAACCATGCTCTTTCCCAGTGTTAGATAAATTGCATCTTGAAAACAGCACAGACACTAATATCACATCATCCTAGAGCTGAGCCACATGTGAAATCTCTATCCTGTTTTTCTACAGAGATGAGTAAGATTTTCCTGTGTAATTAATATATAATATCTTTCTGTGCATTTGTGTAAATATATAGAGCAAAGATACCACTGCAAAGATAACAATTTGCCAAAGCGCTTTTTGCATGCTTTCAAATGTGGTTGGTTTACTTGCAGTTTACTGCATTTTAGTCATGTTTTGACATTTGAAGAATTTTCACTGAAAACAGACCTTGTACCAATAACAAAACCAGACATAAAACTTGTAGTAATAAGGAGCAGCAGTAAACAACAGATGCACTATTTATTGCATATGTTTATTATGTATTAATGGAATAGAGCATTTAAGTAAAATTGTAATATTTCTAGTATTTTATTAATGAGGCTAAAATACATTATTTAAGTAACTTGCACAGGTTTGACAGCAAGAGTAATCATTGATACACATTTTTTGGTCAAATTTTGCCATTTTTAGACAGATCACCTTCTTAAAGACAAGACATCTACTTCTCAAAGCCCCTCATATTGTGAGGAAGCCTTCAAATTCTCTAATAACACTAAGATAAAAAATAATTTACAAAAACAAAAGAAAACAAAGATTGAAAGAAGCCCATTATTGTCACAACTGCAAAGAATTGGGGATTTTGGCAGTTTGGGATTCAATCCTTATTTAATAATTCTGCAATTATATTAAAATTATCAAGCAGATCAAAATATTCTATTTATTAAAGGTTTTTTACAGAATAAGAGTTTCTTCATGAGAAGCTGAGATATGGGGAGTTACGAAACAGCATGTTTTTGAGAAAAAAAACAGGAAAAAATTCGAGTCACTTATTCATGAGCAACAAGCAGGGGGCATGGAAAGACCAGACTATGCCTAAGATGGACAACCAGCCCTACCTACACTTGTTGGATTAGAACAGAAGGCAATTTTTCAAGTGCATTTATTTTTAGTGGGAGGCTTTTCATGCTACTTTTCCTTGGACTCTCCCAGAAATGTGATGCTTCTGATCTTTTGCAGGGGTAGGAGTGGTTTTTGTGTACCATCTGAAGCACTGGAGCAGGGAAGGTGACAGGGTGACAGGGAGGCAGTTGGCTGCTTGACATGGCCAAGCCATGCTCATACAGAAAAACATTAACTCGGCTCCACTTCTTTGAGCACGCCTAGCACAGGCCTTCCTCCTCTTCCTTTCCCCTTTTAGCTGCCCTTGTCCCTCCCAGCTTGAAGTTTTCATATTCAAAACAAGGCTGCTTGCAATCGCAGCTGCATCTGCAGTAACCGTGACACCTGCTCCCAGCAGTGCCAGCCCTTTGCCTTCTGTCCTTTGGGTGGCCTTCTGCAAAGCTGTGCAGCTCCAGCTTATATTTATCACCATTTACTTACTAACTGTGGGGCACATTAGGTGGCACAGTTTACTAACCACAGCTTTCTGCTTTGCTCTAAAATCTGGACAATTACAGCAAGGAAAACAGTTCAGCAACGAACCATTGCCTTGGTTCTTTCCCTGTGTTCCCACTTTTCTAGGATTCTTTTAGTTTCTGAACAGACTCAGGCACAAAATCATCTGTGTGCCCTATGGCTGCAACCCACATGTGCCAGCAGGTCACCATGTCCCATGGCACGCTGCAGCTGGCAATGCCCCACCAAGGGCATGTCCAGGCATGAAGTCTGACCAGACGGGCTGGAGAAGGAGGATGTGGAAGGGAAAAGGGAAAGGGCATTTCCCGGGAAAGGCTTGGGAGTTTGACTTTTTGCCAGATTTGCTTTGAAGAATTAGTAATGGTCGGGAGTGCAGGCAGTGCCGTCAGTCAGTAGGGTAATGTCTAGTTGCCCACTCTGAGGTTGTCTCCATATCTACCAGCAGCATCCAAGATCCCAATGTGAAGTGCTGTTCTCACACACACAGCATGGGGCTGCAGCCCCTCTGCAAGGCCAGGCCCTGCCCCAGGGCTGGGCAAAAGTGCACAGCTCCCCAGGCAGGGCAGCAGGCAGGGAGCAGGCAGGCACATGGAGTGCCACTGCCCTGACGGCACCGGAGTCTGTTGTCTCATCTGACAAACTTTGCCTGTGCAGAGAGGTCAAATTCAGAGGCTAAAACAAAAAATCCCCCATCACTTATTTCAGAAACACATTTCTAACTGTTTCCTATTCTCCTCCCCCACCTCAGCAGAGCCCCATCTTCAGAACATGGATGTGAGGAGAGGTCTCATTCAGTGGGACATGCTGCAAACACAGGCACAACACAAACGTCTTCTCAATGAACAGCATCTGCCCTACTTGCAGCACAATGTCACACAGTCAGAAGTGTCTGTGTCATACAGAAACTAGGTTAAATGGAAAGGGTGTAGCTCTGTGAACCTTAATTTCAGCATTGTTTTGTACCTTCTGGGTCAGGATCTGAAGGTTTTTATCCATTCTTGTACAGATAGGGGTAGATCCATAGGAGGTTTCCCTGAGTAAGAGCTAAGGCAGGAAATAGGGATTTAAGCTGGCTGCTGTGAGAGTAAAAAGACATCACCCTGAAAAATAAGCCTCATCAGCCTCCAAGTGCTACTGTGTGTCCATGTTTTATTGTGTTTTCAGCTGCCCCACTGAACTCAGCCTTCTCAAAGGATGCATGGGAATATCAAGCTGTGGAGCTGCTGATACTCCATCTTTCCAACTCCCACATTGTGCTGGGGGCAGGCAATTCCCCTGCTGGTATGGACGCACTCCCCATCCCTTGCTCCCCAACTCTCACATGTCCTCTCTGCTCAGGGACAGGGATCACCTTCCCAAAAGCTGCTATTCACAACCTCCAGGGACAAGACCCACAATGACAATAAAAAATTCTGTTGCGTTAGAAGATGTGGGAGAGCCATGAGCAACCTGAATCATAACTCTGGACAGGTTACTCATGACTAACTCCTACATGGGCCACATCTTACTCTGCAAACATGGGGCAGGGGCCCAGGCTGTGCTTTCACAAGCAGTTCAGCTCAGCAAAGTCTGCTTTACTCCTCTTGGCAACAAATCAGTGCACAGCTTTCCCAGGTAATGTCATATCTCCCATGCTTTCAGCAATTGTCATTTACACTGGGAGAGAAGGAAGAGGTGGCTCATGCAATCCTGGGCTTGTCTTTAAAGGAGATATTGACCTTAAAAGGTGATCTAAAGTTTAGCTAAAAAGAATTTCATCTGTAAAATATCAGGACATACTCTCCCAATGAACTTTCAGGTGATGGACATGAGTTGGGTCAGTAAGTTGGTTTACATTGTCTGTAAACTCAGGTTTTATTACAGGTAAGATATTTAAATGCTGCTTGTTCATGTTGAATGCCAATGACGTTGTGTTGCAGTACTTGTTTTTCCATATGTATGGAAAATGTGGCCATCAGCACCAATTGTGATTTTCGTGGCTTGGATTACAGCTTGTCTCTACTTTCCTCCTCCAAACTATGCTCACTAGTACTGGCTACTGAAAAACAAGCCCATTAGCAGATTCAGAACATCCTCTCATCCCCGTACCTTCTTTTCCTTCCTGGAAACCTCCTGCTAAAATGCTGCTTATACATCTAGAGAACAAGAGGAAATCAACATCATACAATTGTGTTTTAAGCCCAAATACCAACCAAAAAGATTCTGCAATATTAAAAACTATGTTTACAATGTGATAACAGCGTTTTCTCAGTGTGAATGGTACAGGCAATCATTAAAGCAAACACCTTAGACCATGTCTACTGAGCACAGCTTAAGGTATTGGTCCTGGGGGAGCACGAGTACTCCTATGCTCAGCAGAGGAGCTCTGGTATAACATATCCACTGACCTGCACTTGAACCTACCACTTGCTGTTTTCCTCTTATAATCTAAATCTGGAGCTGTGCTGTCTGGTCAGTAGCGTACTACCAAATCATTCAGCGAAATGCTCTGGATGCCACAAAAGCGTGCCTGTGCTTGCAGCGCCGTGGCAAACAAACTTGTAAAATATAGCCTGAGCACGGCTCACAGCCAATGGCATCGCAGCCGGCGCATGTGCTGCTGCGAGGCACCTTTGTAATGCAGCCAGGCAGCAGCTGTGTGCATTGCAGACATTGTGGGTGGGTGGCTGTCTGAGAGCTCAACAGCTGTCCCCGCCGCCACGCCGGGCCAGCGCCCGGCCTCCCCGGAGGGCGCCCTGCGTCGCTCAGCCAGAGACCCATTTCGGAGCACCCTGTGAGAGCAGTGCTGCTGCTCACACCCGTTCTCCTCTGTGGAGTTTTGAGGGATGTGGCTGCCTCAGTCACAGGGAGACCCTGGTCAGCCTGGGCACAGGGTTCAGCTCTGAGTAACTCAATTGGCTGCAGTATCCATCTTCACAAAAAATTGCTGCAGACACCAACTATTTGATGGATATATTTGTGTTAAAAAATACCAGGCAGTAAACTGCAGCTTTGTAATTTAGCTTGTTTTTATTCCCCAGTCCTGAAGTTCAGTCAAAGCCATGCATTTTGGTGAGCCTGCATGTTTCCTGCCTTTCAGTAAATCCCGTGTGTGGACCCTGGTTGCAATAAAGTCAAACCTGTAAAGGTTACAATTAATCCTTCTTACCTTATGCCATTGAGTAAGAAAAGCAGCCCTTAGTTTTGTTACCCAAAGAAGTTCAAAAGCTTTCATTTCCAAGTTATGACTGGAGGGATGATCTTGGCCACATTTGTAGAAGCCATTGCCTTGCAGTGTGAGGGGGCTGGGGCAGGCCAGGATCTCAGAAACATGAACCTCCAGAACTGCATCTTCTCACTGAAATTCAGAAACTGGTGCAGCAGCTGTAAAGGTTACCACAGGCTTGGATGGCAGTGAACCCCTAGGATAATAGCAGTCAGAGAGAGCAAAGTGCATGACCTCACCTAAAACCGCCCGAAATCACTGCATCTTTCTATTGACTTCAGTGATATTTGCCTCCCTCCCTGAATGAGTAACAAGGATCCCCACACATTAGGCAAGTGAGAGGCATGAACAGACAGCAATAACAGCTTTGAAAGTGCTTACTTATATTTAGATACTTTTAACTTTCTACAAAAGTCTGACAGTCTCCACGAGTCATCACAGGTTGGCTTCCAGTTTCATAGCAGAATCCCTACCAGCCATTTTAATTGATCCTGTGAACATAGAGCATTTTTCACTGTGAAATGGGGATTTTTCAGGCTGTATTTTGCACTGACACTTGAATAACATCAAGCAAATTGCTGACTCTTTTTAAGTTGTAATGTGTGACTTGGAAAGCCTCTAAGCAGGACCATACACTTTGTTCATTCCGATTAAAACACTGGAGTTTTTAAAGCTGCACAATATGCAGGAAAGCACCAACTGTGCAAGCAAACCCTTCCTTTTCCTTCCAAGGGTAACTGCTGAGCTCTACTAGATTTTCCATTCTGGTGATTTGCTCTGGCCACAGAGGCAGGGCTGTGGCCCTTGGCGGAAGAGGGGCTGGCAGGGCTGGGCACACAGAGATCTGAATCTTCGGGACTATTCGGGGAGTGCACAAAATATGAACGTGGGGGCTGATTTTAAAAACAGCATCTTCCTTGCAACTTTCAATACTGAAGCTCCAGCTCAGAACACAGAGACCACAATGATGCAAGTGAAGGCTAAGCAGCTTCAGTGCAGGACTGGGAAACCATAGCTCTAAATTCTTCTGCAACATCTGACTAAAAAAAGAGAAGAGGACTTCTTACAGGCTTGATGTCATACTGAAGGGGATTTTTCTGGGCTTGCAAGAACAAGGGAAGATGGAAAAATGAATAGGATTTTTTTTTTAATCCTTCCCTGAATTATTTTTATTTTTTCACATCAGAATATTCATTTCTTCTTTCCTCTCTCTTCATACGGCAAAGCAGCTGTTCTGCCCCCAAAGAAAGGCAGGCACAGGTTAGGTATTGGGGCCAGTTGGGCGAGCCTTTCTCATTGCCTGGCTGAGGTCCTTTCTCATCCATGGGTCTGCTCTACCTAACCTAGAAACGCCTTCTAAAAGCAAATTGAAAAGGGAAAAGGAAAATGGAGCTACTTGAAGGATTTCTATTCTGATTGCTCCCTCTGACCTAACAGAGAGCAGAGGAAGGCAGAAGAGGAAACAAGCTCAGAGGAGTCTGAGCAGATGCTTCTGTGCTGCCTCAAAGCCCTCTAAGTGCACTGGAGATATCTCAGAACCCAGAGCCAGTGGCAGCACAGACACCACAGGTCTTGGGGAGCCTGACACCCTGCACAGCTTTGTGATGCTGAAGTTGCTCCTCTTAGATAAAAGTGAACAATAAGCACCAGTGCCCACGCTTCTCAGCAGGCCGCCAGGGCTTGGCAGAGGGGGCCCAGGTCCATTTTGGGGACCTCTTTGTCCCTTGAAGAAACCAACTTACAAGCCAAAGTGGAGAGGTAGATCTGTGGTTTCCAACAAGGCCTAGGGGCCAATGCCAGAAGAAAACCAAATGATAAATTACATATTATATGAAATTATTAAATCTTAAACTGTGTGTTAAGAAGTGTCCAGAAACAGTTATTTTCATTATTCACTGAGGACAATCTATCTAGCAACAGATAGAATTTGGAAGTTGTTTCATCAGTGCTTGCCAGACACCCACTTCTCTTATCAGACCTTTGCTCCCAGGGAGCACCAGGCTGGGAGAGCTCTCCTATGCTCACAACTTTTTCTTGGATGACCATGAATTCTTTGTATTTACAAAATCTTTATTAGCCCCCAGAGGCACCAGATAAAGACAAAAGACCATAAAAATGTCCTTAGGAGGTCAGACTAAAGGTCCCTCTAGCCCAATATCCTGTCTCTAAAGTTGACAATGGGGAAGAGTACAGGACTAGGGCAAGCCTATAGTAAAACTACCATGATATACTCTGTCAACCTCCAGTGATTTGGAGGTCAGGGACTTCCTGACCCAGAAATGGTATGTTTGTGTTTGAAGGCAGAGAAGGATTTGAACCTCTAGTCCAAGCATTTGAATGCTACAGGAAAAAAACACTTAACTCAGCTGGTGAGAGAAATAAAAGTTCAGTATAAAACAAAGCTGGTGGAAGCAGACCAAAAGTTCATTTCAAAGCCCATGACATTATCTCCAAGAACAGACTCAGCTTTCTGAGGCCAAGAAGCATATTTTAGCCTGAGAGGCTCTGATTGCTCAGTATTCCTGAAGCAGCACTCATCCAGACCTCTTCTTTCTTTCAGCTGATCCTCCAAGAGAAAAGAAGGAGGATGAGGAGTTCTTAGCATATAGGGCTGAGGCATTTGAAGCCTTCCTCTTCAACAATTCAGTCAAACACTGAAGGTTCTTCTCAGAATGAATAGCAGGTTAGTAGGTGTTTCCTTCAGGCATGAGACAAAAACAATATCTCATACTGGACTGTGGTGGGCAAGTGAATTATTTACTGGCCAGAGCACAGCTATCCCAGCTGCAGTTAGTGCAAGGAAGTAGTTCAGATGTTGAAGTCAAGGGGTTATCACAGTGGCCCAGACTCAGGCCAGACCATTGAGCAATGCCTACACACTTGGCAAGTGTGTGCCAGCAGCACCTCGAGGCCACACATCTCCAGTAAAATGCTGCCACACCACGACCAGCAGTGTTCGGACCCAGGTCATGAGGACAGCCACCACAATGGGTCTCAACAGCAGCAACAACAAAAACAAGCCCAGGTCCCTCTGCCACATGAAAGGCTGCACAAACATTCGTTCCTTTGCAACCTTTCTGTAGGGCCCCAGTGCTCACATGAAAGAACAACGGCACTTCAGACCTACCCCACTTCTCTCTGTCAGCCACCACATCCCCTATTGAAATCATTTCCTGTTTTATTTTTAAGATTGCTGCTGTCATAAGCTGTTGCTGGCGTGGGGGTGGGGATGGGAAGGTGGTATCTGTCTGTCCAGTGAGCACAATAGCCAGCTGTCACCTCCTTCTCAAGACAGCTTTTACTGTTGCTGCTCTACAAGATGGCATGGTGGCAGAGGTAACATCAAGAGGAGAAAAGACAGTGATGCTTGTCACTTTGTAGCATCTCTCCTGGAAAATCAAGGAAAACAGTCTTGATAGGACAAGCAGAAAGAGCAGATTTGATGTTTCAGATCTTTGTGGTGCAAGAACATAAAAACTGCAAGGGACAAGAGTATCTCTTTGAGGGTGAGTCTTTGTAATTGGAACAGAGATGCAACACAAAAATCCAAATTCTAGTTAGCAAGAGCGGCAGCTGGCATAACTGTCCCCTCTCCTTATAGCATGCATAGCAGAAAAAAAAAAAAGAAATTTCAAACTGCAAATTGTGCTTAATTATACTGTTAAACTACATTATTCCTAGTATTACCTCTGCCTCTGGGTCCCAGGTTCGTGTTGAGTTTACACTAGGACAAGTCTCTTGGTCCATCATGCCCTCCCATGAGGTTTTTTTGTCTTAAAAATATACATAGCAAGTGGCATAGTTTGAGTGAGATAAGGGTCAGATCAGAAGGCAGAACTGAAATTAGTAACAAACCAGCTGCTGGAAATTATTTCACAGACTCTGGAACAAACTACTCAGTTTCACTAGGGGCCACTGTGCAGCACAGGATCGGCCATTTCCACAGGGCTGGCGAGAAGGACCAGTCACATCGTGGGCACCACTCTGGAGAGGCATGTATGTTTTGGTGCAACAAATTGATTTGAGGATAGCCAAGATTTTTTTCTCAAAGCAACTTCTTAAAAATTCACCAGAAATCCCCTTCTGAAGCCAGAGTAACTGTGAAATTTAGCTGCTTTTTCAATTTTTTTTTTTTTAATGCCAGAACTCATGTAATTTTCATGGCTGTAAATCAGAACTTCTTCATTCTTGTGGCATGTTTTTCACTTTTATGAACACTAATTTCACTACATTTTTAGAGTGGTGACTTTAGCCACAGCATGGCTGCTGCTAAGTTCCCACGGCTACCAGTAGGACTTTTATGTGGGAAATCTGTGGGCAGCAGGGAGCCTCCCTGTTTGTATCAATATGAACTTCCCAAGAACATCAGACTGACATTTTCTCAGCCCCAGTAAGAGCACACATGCTCTCACTTAGAACTCTCTTTTCCTAAGCTGAAGGACATGTGTGATCATTTTAATTTCATCAGTTTTCTAGCAGGCCTTTTGCATACAGCAAAATGCTGCACAAATGAGGTTTTTTTCCTCTCCAGCCAGCAGAAGCCAAATCCTACAAACTGCTGAGTGCCAGTTGTAAGGCCCTAGGGGACTCAAGCAAACACCAGGAGATCCTGGTATGGGCCATCCTCCCAGCTTTCACGCTCCCAGCATTCTGGAAAACCTCAGTGCTGCAGAGACACCCATGATCTGTCTCCACCATCAGAGGCCAGGCTGTCAGTGCTGGCAGGTCATCACTGGCACAGCCGTCCACAAGAGTTTCCCAGCCTTTCGCTCGGTGGCTACGCATTCCAGAGATGACCAGACACAAACACATCTCCTGTACTTTCATGCTGGAGCACTTTCTGCAGCTGGGTAATGAATTGAAGAGCACATTAGAAGCATATATATACTGTCTCTCCCAGTTGAAAAGAAAAAAATCTGGGCTGGGGAGGGGGGTGGTGGTGGGGTTTTTTTTCTTGTTGGTTTTTTTTTTCTCTCTCAAAACATAAAAATGTAGTGGAAGGGCAAAGGGTGAATTGTATGGCTTCAGCTTTCATAGAAATAATATATTGCAGGGAAAAAATACCCATGGTTCAGTCAGCATCTAGAGAAGCCCACAGACACAACAGGACCACACTTAGTGATCATACCTAACTATTGCTTCCTATTTGCAGATCTGCAGACCAGTGGAAAGGTTTCAGGTTCATAGTCACTAATAAAAAGCATCCATACTCAGGAGTGTGAGGCACTGGGAAGCAGAAACAACCATTTATCACTTTGGTCAAAAAGGCTGATTTCTTTGTCAGTGAGAGATGCTCCAGCTTTGCATGAAGTTGAGCCAAGAGAAATCCTTAAACCCTGCTCCTTCAAAACACTCACAGCTCCCCCTTTTTAATTCAGTGTTCAACTCTTTTATTAACCTGTCCTTTGGAAGCTTCTGCAACCTTCAATCTTCAGCTGGCTGCAGGTGAAGTCCACAACACACTCCTCTGGGCATATTCCTCAACATCATGCCACGTTTCTCACATGAAGATAGCAATATTGTGAGATATGCTGCTATTCAGCTAGCAGTGAGAATGTCAGCATATAATTGAGAGAGCTTGAAAAGGAAAAGAAAATATAAAGCTGAAGGTAGCTTTTATTGTTGTTGCAGCCAAGATAGTCTAGGACTGTAAGTGTGGTGAGGTTTGGAAAGAGGCCATATCTTTCCCAAGACCAACAGACATATTTGGGGGAAAAACAAGATAACCTTCCTCTAGCTCAAAACTGTCACTTTTGGCCTTTAAAGTTCTGCATATTTCACTCCAAAAACCTGAAAATTCTTTTCCCAAGCACAACTGTCTTGCTGCTGTGCTCATCGTAGGCTTACAGCAGAAAAAGGAGCATGTGCTCAGCTGCTGAGCACTGCACAGGGTTGTGCTGTCACTTCATGATCAGAGGGAGCCTTGGGCATGTCAAACACCCACGACCCAGAGTGGCAGTGGGGAGAGAAAAGGTGTCTCCAGCCCATTGCTAAATGGTGTCATGTTTTGGCAATACTTTATTTAAAAGGCTCAGGACAATGAGGTTTTTTTCAGGAGTGGAAGCATTGGAGAGTATACAGCAAAATTCAGAAGCTGTGAGGTGCACCAGGAAGATTTATCACAAAGGGTTTGTGTACTTCTCTGACATCAGGACAATGTTTTAATATACCTGTTACAAGATGCACTGAGCCATTTGCAATCTCTCTTATTCTCTTTATCTCAGATAATGAGACTGGTAACACATTCCAGGCCTGTTTGAAATATCTTTCAGTGAAAGTCAGGAAGCGAAACATCTAGATACACTACATCTAAATCGAATTTCCCTGTGAAAATCCTCACCAAGAGCTAGAGCAACCATTAGTGCAAGAATGCCAAAAAGATTTCTCTGTTGTCTATAACTTAGGCCTGTTTTGAAGGGAGTGTCAGTGTCTGCATGTGCACATATGTGTCTTTTCTCTTTGAAAAGCTGCTGAACTTGGCCAGAGAAGACAAATGAGATAAAGATCTTGAAGTTACCAGGTTTTCTAAAAGCCACATGAAAATAATTGGCCAAACAGAAAAGAGGAGACCCATACACAACCCCTGCAAGGACTCAGGCTGAAAGTGGGGCTGTAGTATGAACCTCCATGTTTTATGTCCCCTGACATCCACCCTAGGGGGAAGAAGCTGCAACACTTCAATAGGGAGAACAGCTTCAACACTTCATTGTGCTCACCTGTTACACAAATCCACCTGCTCTCAGCAGCCCTGATGTTCGAGTGATTCCTCAGGAGCGAGCTCATTTTCAGGGCATGGGTCTACAGATGGGGTTTTGCTGGGGACCTCAGAGCTTCATCCCTTTGAGTCAGCAGCCAGCTAACCACACTCTACTGGTGGTTACAACTCCCTGACCTCAAATGCCCCCTGGACAATCTCACCCAACATCTGCAGAGAGAAGGCATATGTGAAGGTGAGCCGAGTGTTGGGCTGGTAAGAGGGGCTGGAAAATGAGAAATGTGCAGAAGAATAAAGGGGACCAACGAAAACAGGACAGAAAAGAAGGTCAAAACTTTGGTCTCACTCTGCAAAACTTGTAAGAACTTTCTGGTATCGAGTCATATGAAGGGAAAGTGGGTGGCTCTTGAGACACAGTAAAAATGAGATTAACTCACCTACTACATTCTCAGTCATCCTCCTCTTATAACCACTGCCAGGAAGTATGAATAACCAATCTAAATTTAAATCGAACAAAAAAGAAAATACTATACAGTATGACTAGTCCACAAAGAAACCATGAATCTGCTCTTTTAATAATTAAAAGCAATCCAACAAGTTTTCCAAAGCATTCATCTCTTGTTCATGAAATAAAAGTATCTTCACTGCCCATGTATGCCAAGTGTGCTGCATTATCTGCCCAGATAATTGCATTATTTTTCCCATTTGGATGAAATTGCATTTTGTGAGAGTGACAAAGTAATTCCCCAAGTGCCAGTTATTTCTCTGCTTAGAAAATACCATGTACAATTATTCCATTCATGGAAGAATTGAAAAGCTTTAACTACCTACTTGCTCATATTTTGCAAATTATGGAAGAAAAAAACGTTCATTGCCACTACCAGCATGAGACAAATGTTTTACTGCATATGACCAGGGCTGACAAAATTTCCACCCCAAGCCAATTTGAGTTCAACTTGGGACAAGCCTTACAGACGTTTCTGGTTTTTGTTTTTTTTTTACTTCTTGCTGTGCAGAACCAGTATACTACTACAGCTCAGCTAACAGGCTATGTGCTTTGACCTTCAAATCCAGATTTATAGATATCTTAACTCTTGGATATTTCTAATGTCTTTACTTCGCTGAACATTAGAAATATTATTAATATTTCTGAGTCTTAAGAGCTCTCCTCCAGATGCTGCCTGCAATGTAGCTCTCTGGGAGCCATTTGGAGAGAGACCATTTTTAATCCTTTTCAGCAGAACTTTTTCACTCAAGTCAGTGAGTGTTGATATTATGCAAAATAAGTAAAGGTGGTAGGAATGAGTTCACAGGCGAAACTCTCCATGAGTCAAACTGTGCCCCAGCTACCACGTTAAATTGTGCTGATAAGAGGTGAGATTGCCAAATGCCACGAAGAGGGCTTTGGCACATTAGCATCTGAGAGCATTTTTCCCAGACATGAGTGTGGTCCAAGATCTGAAGTCCATTAAAGCCTTTTAATCACTCTGGATTTGGCTTTAGGGAAGAAGGCAGTTTCTGGTGTTGTTGAGTTAGAGTGAGTGTATTGAAACAACCCAAGTCGTTGAACGGCCGGTGCCGCTGCGATAGAAACGAAGGAGGAAGCCAAGCTGAAGGGATTTCTGAGAAACGTCGCAAACCAGTTAAGTGGGCAGGAATTGGACAACCTATCAAGGCATGTGGAAAGAGACTGCTTTCTAGAGATATGCCACCTACAGCCATTTTGTCTTTCAGTGCTCCAGTAATCAGATCCATACATACGGGCACATACTACTGGGCAAGAAAAAATATATCATTCAACAATGTCCATAAATTACAGACATAATCAAAGTAAAAAAATTGCATCTGTTTCTGTACCACTATGCACAGCAACTCCTGACTAAAAATTAATAGTGTATTGCTTACTGTGCCTACATACTGAAACTTGATGAGTCTAATTTCATGTTAAAATCACAAATCTTTGCCTTTTATCAGAGAGAGAAAAGAGAAATTACCATTCTCTTTTTCATGTTTCAGAACAGAAGTATGAGCTTTGAAGTCCTGTATTTGTGAAAGAAACATTGTAGCCTGTTAAAATCAGGTTTTGGTAGTGAGAAGGTTAACTAATTTGGTTTCCCTGATAAGTTTATCTATGATCAGAACTGAGTCATACAGAAAATACTCCTACAAGATTTGACCTTTTACTTGTATCCCACACTGAGATAATATACTTAAAATGGATATCAATAAGAACTTTGTTTTTAAAAGCATATTTAAAATAAATTACTTTTAAATAACAGAAACTGTTTTCAATTAGCCCCGTTAAAGGAAATCAACTAGAAAGTTATGTATGCTTTTTTATTTTCTTTATATAAATTATACCCAGGAGTCCTATGATAGCAGCACTGTACAAACTATGCACTACCTTTATATTTATTTCTTATCAAAATAAACTTAACAAATTAGATTTGTTTTTACAGCACTTTATATCCAATAATGACAATGTTGTATTGGTCCCAGGATAAAAACAATGAAAGTAGCAGCTGAATGGTATTTTTATTAAGAGTTAACAAAAATGTCTTGTGCAAACAGAGTATATAAAGAAAATTAATTCCATAATTCCTCATGATGAAGGCGTTCTTCTCTTTTTTTCTTTTTTTCTCACAATATCAATCTCATTTGGAAAGACCATTTTGAGGGGAAAACTTTAAGGTTTAGCATGACTTACTCAGCAAAATGATATGGCTGAACTTAAACATTGCTGACTGCTAGGATTTAATATTAGGACCTGGCAAAGGTGGTGATAACTTAATACTTTTTAAAAGAAAACTTGTTTGTTTCCTGAAGATTTTGGGAGCCCAGAAGAAATACAATCTGAAAAATAACAGAACTAAAGATCCAAAGAGATGTTTCTTATTTTTCCCATTTTTTCCATTTCCTCTACCTTAAACTGGTTCCTCCATGCTAGCATTTTAGAAGCCTTTTTACTGGTGGTACATTCAGATACATCCAAGATATTTGCCATACAACTCAGCAAGAGTTCACGTTTTCCTCCAGCAGTGGAAAAAGGGCAGGGCTAATGGTCTGGGGTTTGTTACTAAAAATGAGTCCTTATATTTAAAAAAAAATAAATAAATAAATTAGAACATTGTTTAGAACGTGTGGTGTGCTGCTATTAAGTTAACAGTGGAAAATCTCATTACTTTTAAAGTTAATTTTATTTTATGGTGGGATTGTTCTCTAGACTGAAGCAGATGTTGTCTAAAACAGAGGCTCTAATCCTATCTTAGATTCTGTTCAGCAAGTCACTCTCTGCATAGCTTGGCTGGATGCATGTTTAAAGTCAAGTGATGAATTAAAAGCTAAAAAGAAAGAACAATAACTTTTCCCCACATGTGCCCCTGGGACTGCTAGCAGGCAGTTGTGTGCCATCTTCTCCAGCTCTTGCTTTAACTACAGGAGTGTCCAGTAAAGATCTTGGGTTAAAGATGCTCTTTAAGCAGTGCTAACAATATTTCTGCTTCTAATGCAAGATTAGAGTGCTCTGCTGGGACAAATTAGAGGTTGGGCAAATTCTAACACCAGCTCCATGCAGGAAGCACCGTGGAGAAGCAGGGGTGTAAGAAAAGTGTAAAATGGTCTGATGGCCCAAGGGCTCTGAAAATCAAAGAGGTACAACAGAGAATAAAGTAGTAGCCTGTAAAGATTTCTAGTCAATGTTTGTTTTCAAATTTTGGAAGCAACTAAGCTGACTTCTGATTTTTGATTGAGGCTATAATAATTTACAGTAACAGGCAATGAAATCTGAAATTTGAGGGGAAAATGACCCAGAGACAGAAACCTTGTTTATAACCTGCATGCCATATATGCAGACACATATATATATATATCTCCTACTTACAAGTTACGATGACTCAGATCTAAACTCTCATGGTTTAAAACACCAAGTGAGATTCAGAGTCACATAATATTTGCATTCCACCAATAGTCCAATGTTTTGGGGCTTTTTTTGGTAACATATGATCATATACAAAATTCACTCTTGCGCAGAGGTAAGCCATTATATTGTAAATTCCACTCGCAGTAACTCTTGTGTAGCTGAAGTCTGTGAGCTATATTTCAAGACACCCATAAAACTTTGTACTCAGCCATTCCCCTTGCACTTTTCTATACAAATTCACCATGAAAATTTGGCATAAAATACATGCACACAAGATCACTGATTATTTGATATTAATTTTTTTTTTCTGAGCATCACTCTAGCTCTTCTCAACTAAGTTGCAAAAGTGTGAGAGCTACACATCTAGAAGCTGACTACCTTAGCCCCACTGCTGCTGAGGTCTTGTTTTTTCATCAGTGATAATTTAGAAAACTCAGGAGTTCAGTCCCTCAGTATCTTTGGGGAAAGAAAATGGACCAGCTGCCCAGCAAACAAAGGAGTTCTGACCTGTCTGAACTCATAAGTACTCAGCAATGCTCTTTTGAAAGTGTCTCTGTCTCTCTCAGTTTATCCCCAGATGGCAATCAAGTACCACACAGCCACTTGCTGACTTCCCCACCTGCACGGATGGTAAAGTGAATTCAAAGAAAAAGTAAACCCTTTGTGTTGAGATGAGCAATGATTGAAACAAAAGAAAATATAAATAACAATTGTAATGAAAAACATTCGGGAGCTAGGGGGTGTCTAAATAAAAGCAGAAACAAGTGATGCTCCATACATTTGTTCACCACACACTGCTCAACCCACCCCCAAGCACTGATAGCAGGTCTCAGCCAAACTCCAGGGGTTTATATACTGGGCATGATGTTCTGTGGTATGGAATATCCCTTTGGCTACTTCAGGTCAACTGTCCTGGCCTTGCTCCCTCCAGATTCTTGTGCACTTGCCCACTGGCAGAGCATGAGACACTGAAAAGTCTCATGAGTTCAGAGTAAGCACTACTTAGCAATAACTAAAACATCAGTGTGTTATCAACATAATCCTCATACTAAACCCAAAACACAGCACTGCACCAGCCAGCTGAAACCAGTTCAATATCAGTACAGCATCACTTTGTTGACTTACACTAAAATTTTACAAAAACTGAAAACAGAGCAGAAGACTGCTCACTGCTCCACTGTGAATAAGAGCACGTCAAGATGAGGGGTCTGATCTTCTCAAGGGCATGAGTTCCTGCAGCTCCCATACCAGCCAGGAAGAGCAGCAGGTGTTCAGCACCCCTGAAATGCCAGATTTTGAACTTAAAGCATATGAATGCTTGCATGGCCTCCAAGTGGTGAAGTGTCTACTCTCATTTTGGGACTAGGAGCCATTTAGAGCATTGATAAAGATTTGGGAAATGAGTTCACAGTGCTGGATACAACTATAAAAAACATACAGACTGAATTTGGGTCTTACTACAAATTCCTTGCTTTACAGATGAACAAAAGCTCAGTGTAACTAACCTAGAACAAAGAAAATTTCATCTGTTAGCAGATGTCAAAAATATAAGCCAAGATAGAGAATGAGAGCAAGACCTTGCTTGAACATAAGATGAAGCTTTAGAGCTGTGGTGTTTATCTGTGCCATGGGGCTGTGAAACCAACACATTTTTGACATCTCATACATGTGCAATTGAAAAGTGAACTTGCAGAAAGGGGTTATTTCAAGAGCTGAGTGAAACTAGCTTGCTCAGTTTGCAGAGCTTTTGTGCTAACTTTCTTATATTTTGCTTCATACAGTTCTATATTCCAGGAGTTTTGTTTTGAGTCTTAGCTTCAAACAAAGCAAAACTGATTGTAAACCGCTGTATTTTGACTTTTCATGTTGAAACTGTATCTTACACGGGAAGTTTCAAAAGCCAAAGTGCACAGGACTGGTAGTCTGGGGTAGTTCAGCCTGTATTTAAGCTGACTGACTGAGAGTCAGAGACAAGATCTCCCTAAATGCAGTGATGCTGATAACTGACTTTTCTGTGCAGTCCCATGTTTGTGTGAAACTATCCAAACCCATCAAATTTTATGTAGTTTTCTTCCAGGAATAATAGAAGAAGCTTATAGGCAGAGTTGCTAGATTAAACTAACGTTAGGTAGTGGCAAATTAGTAATTTTTTTTATTATTAGATTTGTTTCTAGCTAGGTCCAATAGGGTTATTATAAAGGCATTATTTTTTCAAACAGAAATCCAGACATACAGATAGCACTATTTTCTGCTAAATGAATGCTTGTTGTTTACCTGTATCTTACCAGATATGATTTGCCAGAAACAGCATGGCAGTGTCCAGAAACACCTTCTTGGCAGAAGCTTTCCTTTATTTTCCATATTTATGTTTTTAGCAGCCCTTCAGCCCACCTAACACATTGGAATATTTTAAATAGACACAGAAAATAATTTCTGTCTGATTTCCAACAGCACTCATTATCATATTTCCATTGTCATCATTTAACTTTCCACTATATTAATATCTAAGACAAATTTTACCTAGCAAGCAGCAATCTAAAGCCTCTAACTTGACAAAAATATCCTGTGCTTATTTCTCTTTCTAACCATCAAAGAAAGTCACTACACCAAACCTGGGTACCAGCATTTTTCCTGTGTGATTCACTTACACCAAGCAAACCCTCTAGACCTACAGTTTTCCTTTTTTGAATTTCTGCTTAACCAATATGATAAACAGGTCCCCTCCTCTGTGGGTGGTGATAATGTCAGTATACCACTGCCCAAATAAGTTTTCCCTATAGGGAAATGTTAACATTTAACTCTTTAAATTTAAACCACATGTATTTTGGTCTCATAACTGCACTATGTATTAACTAACTCTTGTTATTAATTTGTATCACTAAAAATCTCAATGAAATGAGTTATTGGAAATGTTAAGTACAGTAGACATCTAAAATTTGTGTATGAGTTAACATATTTAAATGGTGACTAAATATTTTCCCCAACTATTACAAACATGTTTTCAGAATTGCTGATGACACCACTGTGTATATGTTCAGTGTAAAGCTGTGTCTCAGAAGAGCTGTTCTTTCCAGCCCATTCCAGAGAACAGAAGCAATGGCTTTCAAATGGTTTCTATCTCTTACCTTCACCTTATCCAGAAACATGAAGTGTCATTCAAGTGCTGCCTACATGAGACCTCCACCAAGAAGAGCAAATTCTGTGTGCATTAATCACTTCCAGTTTCCCTCCTGGTATTCCCTGTGAGATGCACTGCCGCTGCACAGGGTCTTTGCAGGCACTGCCATCAGGTGACCACAAATTTATAGCTGCAAATGTAGGAAAAATATCAGTATTTGGGACAAATACTCGGGGACTTCTTGTTCAAACAACATAAACTACAGATTCAACTGTTTCCCCAAACTAAATTGTTCCTCAGTAAAATTTAGCACAACTGCAAATGTTAAAAAGCTCAACACTACTTAATACATGGATTAGCTCTAAAACTGCAATTATATTAAAAACTAGTGGGGGGAGAGGTGGAAAGACTGTATAAAATCTTACAGTGTTTTCTGTAACCTCTAGAAATGAAACAGTTTATTTAATGTTAACACATATGATTTAGGTAGTACTTACACAGTTCTATACTTATAGCCATTGTTTTAATTATACGTTTCATGTTTCATCATATAGATGTGTTATTTAATACATACAAAAATGTAAAAAAATTATCTTTAGAACAGCATTTTTTTAAACAGATACCAACTCCCAGGTACAAATTTGCACTGCCTTTTTTTTTTTTTTTTAATCTGAATTCTGTAGCAAATCTCATAAACCGTATGTTTCACTGCCCAGAATACTCTCCAGTCCCCTGGAGTAATATTAATAAAAGGAATGTATTTTCCCAGTCTGAAGGGTGCAGGGACTTGCAAATTATATTTTAAAACAAGTAATCTGAGATAGTTCCATCACCCCAAGATATTCTGTGGGCTTGGTCACAAATTTCAGAGTGCTTAGGTTGCAGCTCTCCAACTCTTCCCATAATGTGAATTCTTTCCCATTTCACAATCCTTCATTTAATTCCCAATCCATAAACTCTTAACACATGTCCTGATATTTGGTAAAAGCTTTAAAAATGCCATTATTCCCCACTTAAGAGACAAACCATTCTCAGTTCTCTATATTTTTCTTTCGCCTTCATTCAAGCTCCAATTCCCAGTGATCAGAGATGAATGACACCAAGAGGGTATCTGTTTCTTATCTCGAACAACCATTGTAGCCATGCCTTGGGAGTCCATCCTGAAAAAGATTGATAAATATTTAAAAAAAAAAAAATGGAAACAGTTCTCTCTTTCACTACCAAACTATAAAATTAATATTGTACATCACTAAATCAAATCTTATGATTGCTTTGTAAGTCACCATCCATTATGACTTTTTATGTAACAATTCATTTCTTTAACTTCTACAAAAGTAGTCCAAATTCCTATCAAGCATAATGCTAGTGAGTGATTTTAAAAAGTTCACAGGAAAATGTTCTCTGTCTACACAATCCTAATTAATGCCTGTGGTGGATTTTATCCGGAATTCACTACTTTCCATTAGCTTTAATTTTATTTTAAGATGAGTTATGCATTTTATACATATATAATATATAATTTTTATGCATTATATACAACAAATTGCTGTTGTTATAAAATAACAATTCAGAAATGCTCAACCCCACATTGTGCAATTTATATATAACTATACTGACTAGTATAGTCAAGATTTTTAACTTCCCTCTTATTCAACAGACCATCAAAACTGGACCTGATTAACATAAGGTTCTAATTGTGTGTGTAATTAATACATTCTTTAATATAACTTCTTTAATTGAAAAAGTATTTTTTAAATTAAATAAGTGTTTCTTGTGTCTGTCTGAGTGTCTTGCTACCTGAAATTACCACTGTCTTCAGGAAAATTAGTTTGCTGCATCATGCCCAAAACTGGAAATTAAGCTTCCTTTAGCCAGACTCAGACCACTACAATCCTGACAAGAAGCCCCAAGCTCCCAGCCAGGACCTTCCATGGTGCATTTGCTCAACAAGAGCCACTCCCAACTCACACACAGGTTCAGTTCAGCCACTGAAATTCAAAACAGACACTCGACAGCATCCCATTGAATACAGCAACTCTTGTTAGATACTTGTCAGCAATTCTGTCCTTGTTAGATATGAAAGTACTCTCCTGCCTCTATGCCTTGTTAACGTGAAATAAAACACCTTAGAGGGAATTATCTTTCTAGACGTGATGTCTTTAATTTTCTTAAGCATTTGCAGAGGCATATTACCTTTTACAGCAGTTTTCTAATGGGGAAATTCAGGGTCTTGAAAGAAGATACCTAATGCCTGCTAGGATACCCTGGAGTACCCAGGATATATGTGCAGGGCTGGCGTGTTGTGGGACCTACAGAAGACTTTTGACCTTTGACAAAATCCCACACCTTTGAACTGGCAGTGAGAGGCCAGATGGGATTCCTACGGGCTCTAAAATGCACAGGCCTATATTTAGGCACATGAGTTTTTCTAAAACTAGTAAAATAAACCACTAAAATTAAAAACCAAAAGAGACTAAACATAATTTTATACAATTTCACTAAATTAAAAACCTGGAAAAAGTAGTAAAAACTTTAAAGAAATAACTTCGTCTAAATCTCATCCTTCACTGTACAAAAACCTGCTGGAGAATATCATCGCTTGTTATATTGATCCTATAAAGGCCATAATGAATTAGTTATGTTCGCAATACTTTTATACTTTCTGACTTCAAATTTTAGAACATCACTACATTTTTCAAAGTTAAACACTTAAAAAGTCAGAAAACATTAATACAGGCTTCATGCAAACCCAAGAATACAACCTTTAGCTATTTTGGAGTGAAGTTTTTAATTCTGTGTTTATATACTATTTTTTTCTCACTCAGCAACTGAGTGCTTGATACTGTCCATAAGAAAAGTGTTGTTACATTTGTAATTAAATACATCTTGGAAAAGACATGGCTGCCAATGGGACAACATAGGACAACATAGGCCTGTGCATTTTAGAGCCCGTAGGAATCCCATCTGGCCTCTCACTGCCAGTTCAAAGGTGTGGGATTTTGTCAAAGGTCAAAAGTCTTCTGTAGGTCCCACAACACGCCAGCCCTGCACATATATCCTGGGTACTCCAGGGTATCCTAGCAGGCATTAGGTATCTTCTTTCAAGACCCTGAATTTCCCCATTAGAAAACTGCTGTAAAAGGTAATATGCCTCTGCAAATGCTTAAGAAAATTAAAGACATCACGTCTAGAAAGATAATTCCCTCTAAGGTGTTTTATTTCACGTTAACAAGGCATAGAGGCAGGAGAGTACTTTCATATCTAACAAGGACAGAATTGCTGACAAGTATCTAACAAGAGTTGCTGTATTCAATGGGATGCTGTCGAGTGTCTGTTTTGAATTTCAGTGGCTGAACTGAACCTGTGTGTGAGTTGGGAGTGGCTCTTGTTGAGCAAATGCACCATGGAAGGTCCTGGCTGGGAGCTTGGGGCTTCTTGTCAGGATTGTAGTGGTCTGAGTCTGGCTAAAGGAAGCTTAATTCCCAGGTTTTTTTATTTTACATCCCTTTGTTGAAAATAAAAATTCTAAAAATGTAAAATCAATTCCCACTTTAATGTGGTCCCTGCAGCCAAGCCTTGGAACTTGTTTTCATGTTTTCTCTCACGCAAATTTCCCTTTGATTCCAGGAAGAGTTTTGGCAGGCCATCATATCACAGTAGCACACAGTCCTTTGTAGTCCTTCTAGAAATGGTTGAGGAGAAGGTAAACAGGGCTGGACTAGCCAAAGGCAACGTGATTATGAAGAATCTACAAGAAAGAAATTAGATACCAAGAGGGCTATTAGATGCAGCTATGCATATTACTACTATATTAGAGGGCTAAGATGTAGCAGGTGAAGTATTTCTAGAGGGATGTGGAAGCTCTTGCATTAATGTTGCATGCAAGGCAGCAACGAAGGGTGCACACTTCTGTGTGCTTTTGCTTAAAGCAGATCCATGTAACTTAAAGTAATGCCAGGGGATTGGAAACCTAAACTTCTGGATGAAAACAATGCAAATCGTGATTGTTCAGGCCAGGATGCTCAGGCCCAAATCTCTCAGCTAAATGCAAATGCAAATGGTAGGGGGAAATTATTTAATGTAAAAGGGACAATAGCAATACAAGAGATCTGGATAAGCGCAAAAGACAGAAAGAGAGAAAAGTTTTTATAATCATCAGAGCTGTGATGGGTTGGAACAAACTTCCAGTAGCATATAGGGTGGTTGAGGCAGCTCCTGCATGGATTTCACAGTAAGTTTGGTTGTAACAGCCAAAGACTAGACTTGATAGACCAGGAGCCCTCAGCAATGAACCAGCAGGCTCTTGGTTCTTTACAACTCTGCCACAACTTTCTCACTGTCATCATGAGACATCAAAAACAGTCCCTGGATATTAGAGGAGGTTGCAGCTAATACCCAGATGAACACTTAAAGGGAAACATAAACACTATAAGGGACATGAAAATCATTATGAGATTATTTTCTGCCTGAGGCTTATTTATGGAGTAGAAAGTTAAATACCACTTTTGGTTATTTCAGACTAAATTCCAAACATTTCTGCTTTCTCTTGCTTCAATGAGATTACTTCAAATTTACCTTGAAGTAAATAAGATCTGAACACCTTAATTCTTTGTTTCTTGTGGGAAGATTGATAAATATTGCTGATTTCATAGTCATGGAGGGGGACAGTGAGTAAGCAGTGGTAAAAACGTCACAGAAAACAGTAAAAAACAGAAGACAGCTTTAAGTAGACATTGGTTTGCCATACCAATTGTCTGCCCTTTCCTAATTATAGGTCAAGATTACACACTGCACAAAGATTATTAAAAAATGCAGACCAAACAGCTTTCTCTTGGTTTTAGTTTGGAGTAAAGTATCCTTCAAATGCTATATTTTAAGCAAACTTTTTTTTCTTCTTCTTTATCACAGCCAAATTCTCCAGTTCAGGAATTTACAATATTTTCCCTTTTCCAGAATGACACCTGCTGGTGGGAGAAGCATGGATGAATTGCAGATATTTTAAAGGTTTGATTGTTGCTAACCAGACATATTCTCTGAGCATGCTCATCACCTGTGTGCAGGCCAACTGTGGAAAATAAAGATTTGGAAACTGTAAAGGTGCTATAAGGAGTTGGTTTTAGAAGTAATAACATTTTCCAACATGATTTAATATTTGCTCTTAATAAACCACAAAGTCACCAACTACTAAGATAGTGCTTCCATGGTGTTTCAGTGCTGGACACTAGCCCTATTTTGGGAAGCCCAGAGCATCATTCTGTCAGACAGAGGTAGCAGCCAGAAGGAAACCCTCCCTACCCAATGCAAAAAGCTGCTGGGCTGCTTCAAACTCTCAACTGCAAGTAAAACCAGCTGCTAATGCAACTATTTATGCTTACCATCCCAAAAGATTAGATCTAGAAGACAAGTATTGTGCACATGTCCCCGACTCAGTATGGGAGGACCCAGCTATGAGAGACAGAAAGCAAGATGTACTTTTGCCAAGACTGTGACAGATTGCATTGCTCAGTGCACCAGGCAGCATTAGGCTCCACAGTGGACTTCCTGACTTACAGCTCCTCTGCTACTGGGTCTGTTGTCACAGCCTGCCCAACAGCTAAACCAAAGTCAGACCTGAGCTTTTGAGAGTTCCAACACATTTACAGCAATACTTTTAAAAGTGATTTTGAATGCTAAGAACAATATATAGGAAACTCTGTTTCCTTTTTCTGAGCTCCAAACCATCTACTCTCTTCTGTAAAGGCAAGCTGAAGTGTAAGGTGCTCGGGACCCTGAAGAAGACTCTGAAGTCTGTAAACTGTATGTTTTAAACAAAACTTATGAGGAAATTGTTGTAGGGAAAAAAAAAACAGTTATAAAGAAAATTGCTATATATTAAATTCAGGATTGGAATTCAAAGAAATCTTTTAAAGTATTTACAAGGACATAGGCAAATATACACATTTAAATGTGTTCCCCTTGGATAAATACCTAGGTGTTGTTATGGCATACCTCATACATACAATGATGTATGGCATTTCATAAATCAGAAAGCAAACTTTCTTTTGATTACAGTGGCTTGTTAATAGCATTAGATGGCAATTTAGGAGACCTGGCTTCTACATCTGGATTTATCACTGGCCTCCTTTACAGCTTTGAACAGGTAACTTCGGAGCTCTGTTCCTTCATTTCTCCCATCTGTGCAAAGAAGGTAGCATCACATGATTCTGATGCTTAAAAGGTTGATTTCCAAAAATTGATTTTATTTTGGTAAATGCAAACACATGAAAAGGAACTACCTTTCTGCAAACTCACTCATAAATATAAGACACACAAGACTTCAAAAGATAGTTTAGATCTGGAGAGTTTTTTTAACATCTTTTTTGCAAAGTTGATCAGAGTTTCAGTCCTACACATGGTTGTACATTCTTCTGTTTCTAATGTCCTTGTTTGTCACACATATAATTATGACTCTCAAAATCTGGAAACATGGTTACTGCAGTTTATCATTCCTTACCTCCTTAACAAAGCAATGGCTTCATAAAGAGCCCAGCTGCATCTCAATGCTTTCAGAATAGCCCAGGGTAAGCACTTTGCTGCAAACAGTAACAGGATGGAAGCAGAGAGACTCATCTGACACCAAATCTGTGATAGCCTGGACATCCCCACAAGGTTTGAGCTAGCTGAAAAGCAAAGAGGAAATAGCAGAAAAAACGCTTGGGCAAATAGGTTCCTACTTTTTAGAGCTGGAGCCTGAGGAGGTTTAGTGAAACAGGTTTTCTAGCTGCTTACACTTAGCTCAAGAAGTGTCTCCCTGCCCACATCATTATCAATGACTGACCATGACCATGTCCGCTCTGTGCTAGAATCCAGGAAAATGACACTTCTAATCCCAAAGAGATAACACAGCTTTTTGTGTCAGATTAGAGGCCAGCTTGAGTTTGAGCTCAGGTTACTGCTCACCCTTAAGCAGTCATTCCAGTTTTTATTGCCATACATGGGGATTGAAATGTATTCATGGGATACAAATAGCCTGCGCCTCTGCACAAGAATAAGAACTCTGAATTTGGCCACATTTTTCTCCTCTCTACTCTCTACCTATCGAACACACATTGCATGGAATAAACTTGGAGAAGGAAATACTTTCATATCCCATTTTCTTTATTTCACCTAAGACACTCAACATCAAGCCTTTAACTCTTGCTCTCTGAGATGATGCGTGAGATGCTTGTGATTGCTATAGACCCCTCCAACTTCTTGCTCAGCAGCTATTGGGAAACTGGTTTGGACCAGAGCACTGCAATGTTTTTAAGCACTCTCATCACTTCTGGCAATATGTTTCCAGCATTGTTTCCCACAGAAGTCCTTCCGTTCCTTTCCCCCCACCAAGCAGCATATGCCCCTTGGTGAGACACAGCTCATCCAAACTCCCTTAGCTGCTAAACCACACTATGACCAAGAAGCTCTTCCTCACAGGCATCTTGGCTCCAGCTGACCTCCTCAGGGACAGCCACAGGGTCTGCATAAGTGACCTCTAACATCAAAGTTAAACATTACTTCAAACTGATACACATAGAACAAGACATAACCGTATATGAAACCATGGCTTCATTTTCTCACTAGTTTTGCATGTGTAGCTTTTCTTGTGCCCAATGGACACACTTTTCTTCCCCCTGTAACCAGCTTCCTCCAACTTTAGTTGGTTCTGTACTTCTAAGAGTACTTTCTTCCCTGCAAAAAATATGTCCTTACCTTCCTCTCTTTTGTCTCAAGCTTTCTTTATTTGTCTTACCCACATAATTTCTGTATTTATTTGGATCAGCATGTACTTTTTCATTTGCCTCAGAGAAATTTGTCTCCTTCTAACCATAGTCCTTTGCAGTCAAGTCAGAGGGAACTGATTATCTGCTGGGTGCAGTAACTTCTTTGGGCTGCACACAACTCTGCAGCCACTTCTCAGTATCAGGTATTTGTTCCACAAGGATGAATGCCAGGTAACATATAAGTTTTGGGAATGTCACTCTATACTGGCCTGAAGGGATCTGGAAGACCCAGTTTTACAACTGGGGAAGTAAGTCCATTTCTTCAGAGTACTAAAGGCTGGTGAATGCTGGGAGTCTCCAGTGTGCAAGGGGATGCAGGAGCAGTACTGGGAAGTGAAATATTATGTAGGGAACCAGAGCTCCCGGAAACCTGAACCAACCCGTCCATCTGCTCGTCTGTTTGCTGGTCAGATCTGATTGCAGACACAAGTATGTGCTACCCCCACTACCCCTAAGGAAAGATCACTGTGCTTTTTCCTGGGCAGAGTCTCCCTGTCCAGACCACAGGGCAGCAGACAATGTGTACACCACTATTTCCTTCCCTTTGGGAATTGTTAGTGCTATATGGGGCTTTGACTGCCAAAAGTCATACAGATCCAGAATCTCAACAGTTCCCTGCACAGTGGAAGTTTTAAAGTTCCTGAGTGTTGCATATTTTTGTATTTCTCCTTTTTGCATTGTCTTTTCTTCCTTTCCACACCGTTTCCCTTTCTCAGAGTTGCTTGTCATTTTACAATCCTATCCTGAACACCAGAATGACACTTACAGTTCTCCATCTAAAGACAAATACTTTCAGCCAAAATGTCATGTATTTTTAACTCTGGTAAGAGCAAAGCAGGAGAGAATGCACACTGTGAGTACCCTCTGCATCTGCACAAGACTGCTAAACGCTGCAGACTGCACAGGTTATAATGTCAGTCCATGGAGGTGAAAAGCACAATTTCCCGACTCAAACCAGCAGATAAACTCAATCAGAAAATTCTATTTCCTACTTTTCTCCACCTTACATTTCCCCTACTTCCATATTTGTCTCTTTCTTCTCAGAGGTATATTTTACGGGGATATATCAAATATATTCCTGTACCACAGAAACTCTTCACTGAGATCCAGAAAGTTTAGCTTTTACAAGATGTCACTTTTCCAGTAAATCCAAGTACTAGACTTGCATACCACGTACAAGGTGGGGGCTTTTTTAAAATGAATTTTTTAAATTAATTTAAAATTAATTCCCCTCTTCTACCCCACATTTACTACATAGAAATTTCTTTCCTTCAATATCTCTTTTAAAGCTTTTCACCCCTGAGGTCAGAATAATAGGCCAGTCTTCACACCAATCTTTCTTTCCTTCATACACAGAGGAACTGTCTTGCCACATGGTCCCTTTGCTCTTCATGAGATAGTCACACATATGGTTTCATATACCTGTTCTGTCTGAATTTTCCACAACAGTTATCCCACTACCCTGACTGGACCCCATGAACTGTCCTAAGCTTTGTTCGCTCTTTAGCTGGTCATCTGTCATTCCCTCACCCTCAGTAAGCCTCCAGACTTTGCCCTGTTGCTAGATCATCATTAGTTTATCCCACACAGATTATAGTTCCTCTTCACAGCACAGGAGTCATTCCCTTTTCCACATTTTTTCCAGATAAGGACTCCTATCTCAAATGCTGCCTGAATATTTTTTTCAAGCTCCTCTCCCTTGTTTTTACTTTATTCATGCATATCCTGCCTCCGAGGTACAACTTTGTATTCTGATCCCTCTTTATCCTCTGTCCTTGCATTACCTACCAACATCTTTTCTGTGATGATTACTCATCAAATTAGAGAAGGTGCTTTTCCCAACTCTCTTTTGTTTGTGATATAAGTTCTAGGTAGCTTTCACATCTGAGATCTTAAAAATTTTACACTTCCTCCACATTTCAAGCCCAAGGCTCCTCAATCTGGATGACTTGAGTAATTAAATCATACAGTTTATGAAAATTTTCCCCTTCAAAATCAAGAGCCTTAATTACAGCCCTGTTTCTATTTAGACATATATTTAGTGTAAACACAGTAGACCTGCAAACACTTGAAATTTCTTTTATTTTTATTCTTCCATAGAAGCCATGGTAGTCCTCAAAACTAAGGCAAAATAGGATTGGATGAGAGGTCATTTGATGAAGCATTTCATCTATTGTGTTCATAGGTTCCTTAAGAAATAGAACCCTACTTCTGCACACCTTCCTCCAACCTCCATCTAGCAAGTCTAAGTCTCACTTAGACACATAATTTCCAGTTGTCATTTATTTCTCTAATTACATTACAGAGATCTCTGTCCATGTCTAGACTATAAAGATGAACTAAGGGCTACAACAGCCATCTGGAATGATTTCTGCAGGTTCTCTTTGACTAACTTTTACCAAAGTAGTCTTGACACATACAAATTTTGTCTTCGGCCAGCAATAAATACTAATTTTTTTTTTCCTGAAGAAGAATTTATGACATACTGGGTTTTTTGAGAAAGACAGTATACAATATTTCCAGGTCATTCCCAAAGCAATTGCATCACTGGGCAGCAAAAACCCCAGGGCTGCTGGACTCCTGGCTGCCCTCACACTGGGATACCTCAAAAAAAGCAGTCTCCAGTGAAGCCTTGGGGAAGGATAACCAGAAGGGGCAGCAGCCTGAGGACTCAGTAAGCTTGAGAGGGCCGACCACAAAGGTCTGATCTGCCACCAATCTAGCAGCAGGCAAGATAAGGAAGCCAGAGAGCTGCTAGCCCACTGCATGGACAAGCTAGGAGGGGATTATGCTAGGGAAGGGGAGACTTAGGGGCTGGAGGGAAGAGGTAATTTTATCCATTTCATTATTTACTACCATGTCATCAGTCTGATCAGCCCTGCAAAGAGCCCAGGGCTGGTTGGGGGAAGCAGTGAGGGCCAGGCAGCAGCCCCTCAGCTCAGCTCTCTCTGAGGCTTCAGTGGAGTTGATGCAGCCCAGGGACAGCATTCCCGCCCTGCAGAAGTTGCAGTTTTCAACTGAGCATGGCCCCAACCAAATATTTGTGGCAAACTCTTATCTGCAGCTCTACCAACTCCAGTTACCAACAAAATATCTAAATCTTTCACAAGTATCAGAAGTGTGAACAAGACCGGTATTTAAGCCACCACATGAGTAATATCTGAAGCAGACTCAGCAAGAAGCTTGTGGGAATTTTTGTTCAGCATTATTAACTACTACAAATTACTTGCCATATTTAGCCAGTTCAGACTGCTGTGCTTGTTACACTAACACAAAAAAAGCTGAATTCTGGGAGTCTTTTCTTGTTTTTGTGGTGTACTGTCACTCACTTTCACTAACACAATAAAAAAATGATGCCTGGAATTACAATAGCATGGTGGAAACTTTCTACTACACTGCAGTGAACCTTAAGCAAAAACACATACATATGTGCTTACAGATATTGAGTGCATTTCCAGGAACCTTGCCAAAATGGATCACATGAAAAAAAACAAAAGTTAGGAAGAAAACTGCTTCATCAACTTCTTCCATTACTCACACCGTAGGGCAGATATAAGATCAAAATCAAAAGTGTAATTTTCAAAGGGCTTTTGAAAATTTGAACATTTGGCTGGATTTCTTACCTTGTTACCTCCATGAACCCCAGAGAAAATGAGCAATCTATGATCTTTTGAGAAGGAAAAAACAACCCAAAGTATCAACATGGTTCAGGATTAGGTCCAAAGACTGAATTGTTTCATTCAAGAACAAACCGCATTGTACTTCACAAATGCATCTGCAAACAGAATTAGGATATGATGAAACAGAAAATTCTCCTTGTGGTTTTGTGTATATCATCCTTGCCACTTTCATAATTAGAGGACATAGGCTACCATTAAAGTCAATTGCAAAGTTCTCATTGACTTCAGTAGATGTAAACCAGGCTTTAATATTATGCTTTTCGGTTTTAATATTATGCTTTTCAGTTTTCTAGAGGTTTAAACACCTCATAAAATAAATTTACAGATGAACTAGTAAATGTACACTTACAAAGAAACCTCCTGAGGAGTCCCTGAAGCCATATTTTTAAATGCTGCTATTCATTCAAGTTATATCAGGCAGATTAAGGGACTGTCAAACATAGATCAAGAACAGCAGTAAGAAATGCTGAAAATATACCCCAAAAATATAATTTTTAAAATATTATTTTATACATTTGACAAAACAGAAGAGGGTTTCATATTACACTACACATTTCACAAGGTTAGAAAACCATCTATTTATCTGCCTATCCATTTCAGTGATTTGTAAATGAAGACACATACCATATATACAGCAAGTTCTAAGAACCATTTCAAAACAAACCCCACTCACATAAAAATGCAAGAAAAGCTAATTGAGAAAGAGAGAAATAATGTGGGAACACCACCATCCAGAGCTGACATTTTCTACTATAAAGCTGTGTGCCCATTGGGCATAATTTTTGGTCTTGCAGACTTTCCACAAGTAAGACTCCAATTGACTTCACTGCAAATGAATGAACTGCAGGATCTAATTAACCCTGCTGAGGTTTGAAAAACAACCTCATATGCTGCCTGAATACTTCAGTGAATTTCAGAGATTTTCAAGATAGTTTCCCCAATTAATTGACAAATAATTATTTATAAATATTTATAAGTATAAAGTAGAAATATAAATAGAAGGTGAAAACATTAGATAAACAGATATAAGGAAGTAATAATTACCTAACCTGACTTGATGAAGGCTTTATTAGATGGAACGTCATAGACAACATTACCAAAGAAAGAGTTGTGATTGCTGGATGACATTTGCACAGTCATCTTGTTCCAGATACTACTGGAACAAGCAGAAAGGGTCTTTTAGCAATTAATAACCACTGGGGAAAAGTCTCCATTACCACACAGGAAGACAGTAGAAGAGACAAGAATTCTGTCCAGCTCTCCAGAACAGACTTCAAATACTTAAACCTGGATATCTTGTTTTCTTTTTCTACCATGTCCTGTTTCATTCGGAAAATACCTTGCACCTTCTCGACAAATAAGCTAGAGTTCTGCAGTCAGCATCTACCAACCCTCCTCAAAGCTGCTTCATCTCCAGAGCAGATCTGTACTAGATACAGAGATGAAGCCATATGAGTGAAAACACAGTGCTATCACAAAACTAGAGTCAGTGTTTCCACACAAACACAGGTTGGAAGCATACTGAGGTTGCTGAAATCATTTTTTTTAATCTTAATTTTAAGATACCTGTCCATGCATCTTGAATATTATCTTAATGAGGTGTTTTGAATACACTTGTTTGTAAAAATAAAGTAATAAATACTATTTCCACTCTGTGCACCATACCTACAGAAATCCATCAACTAGAATGTTGCCTTTAGGCCTACACAGAGTAGTGGAGAAATGGTCAGTAAAGAATCACAGAACCATGGACTCACTCAAGCTGGGACAGACCCTCAGGATGTTGTCTATTCGCACCCCCTTCTCAAAGCAGGACTCATTTCACCATCAGATGTGGTTGCTTAGGGTCTTGTTGAGGTTATCCAACTCTCTATGTGTGTTCTGGCTAGTGGCAAAGAGAAACTATGCTGGAGGCTTGCCAACAGCATACAAACTAAAATTTGGGAGCCCTAAGATGCATTCCAGCTCATAAGAGACTGGTTCCCTAATCCCAGTTCCACTGCAAAGCATCGCTGTGGCTCGAAGTAACACCCAGGGACAACACTACAGGGGTTGCCTCAGTTTTGGCCTCTGGTGTCCCAGCTAGTGACTGTTCAGTCATCCTGTGAGGATGGTGTATGGAAAGTCTGATCATGGGAAGGAGCTGTGCAAGGCGGAGAAGATGAAATCTCTGGAAATATTTGCTGTTAGGCTTTAGTAAACCTCTATGGGATATTTGGTAACTGTGTTTTTTTCCATGTCTTGAAGCAGTCAAATAAACTTGAAGGCCTTTGTGAGGATGGCAAAAGGCACATACCTGATTCAAGGCAGAGAAAGGCCTGTCTTTGCTCAAAAATACAGGGTGCAGATATTATTTTTTTTAAAAAGCAAAAATCTAGCCTTCTTCCTATAAATAGTTCAACCACTTTTCAATTCAAAAACTTAAAAACCTGGAGACTGGCATTAAATAGAAATAAATTTAGCCTAAATACATTCACATTGGCAGAGCTCTGGAGAAAAAAAAAACCAACAACAAAAAAACCCCACTAAAACAGAATACTAAAACAGGAAACACTAGAAGACCTTCACAATGGCCAGAGCTGCCCATCCTGACTGCAATATTGTTTGTTAAGCACTTTGGAATCCTTAGAAGTGAAAAAAATCATATCTCTGAAGCTACTGGACTGCATTTCTCTGCTCCCCATTTTTCTGCTACAATATCTTGCTGCTAATTATTCTTATTATAAACCACAGCTGGCCAGTGGGAGCACCAGTCTAGTATGTTTTCCCCTGGAACTAAACTCCAGGAAAATAAAAAACTCTGAATATTGCATCAGGATTAAAGACAAATTTTGAAGTCTGCTTCCAGAGAAAATGCTGGTACATTAAAACTGTATTAATGTACAGAGGAGCCAGTGCCAAAGGACAAGAGCACTCCACAAATACAGCTGCAATTCCATGAAGTCAGAGCAAGCAGCTCCTTGCCCACAAGATGAGGTAAGTAAGGGATGTAGTATAACAGCCTACAGAACACAAATGGATCTTGCAGTTCTATCTGGGTTGTGAGGCCCCAAAACTAACAATGTTAAATACATAATATATGCAGTTTTTGTATTCATCTTGGGTTTTATTTGACAGTCCTAAATATTGACTTTTTAAAGAGTATTATTTCTATCATTATTATTATTAAGGGGGGGCAGTTTCTGAGTTTCCAGCATGCAATGTCACTGCTGGTAAGGGATCACTGATGGGTTCTCCATCCTGTCATACACAGCAGAATGGTTGCTACCGGTTTCAGAGGAGCAAGATTTCACCCAAAGGAAATCAAGGTAAGTGGGAAATAATACTCATTTCATTCAATTAAATGGTAAACCTCACACATTTTCAGGATCTCAGTCCACAGACGTTTCCTTTTTCTGTCACAAAAATGCAGTTGGGAGGATATGTAACATAAAGTACAAAAAAAGGTGTTTTAACACAGAGTGAGACAAGGGGGCTAAAGCTGTAAATTCCTTCCATCGACATGGTAATCTGTATTTGTAAAAGGCCAATATTGAGCAGGCAGTGAAAACAGAAATGCATAACCACATCACATCATTCCACTGCCAGAAACATTCATACTAATTTCCACCATCAAACACACATTATGATTACTCAAAAGCATTTTTAACTTATAAAAACAAAATCCTCAAGATGGTATAACTTCTCATTTTCATATTCTGTAACATGAATATACATCAAATTGGCAACAATCTGTACCTTGTGTACAAGCCTCCTTCAGGGTCATTAACATGAAATCAACTCCTTGCAGTAAGTAAGCACTTCTTTTTCTTGGGTTTTATGTTAAAAATTGAAAATTAATCTTGCAAGTCATTTTCAGCCAGCAAAACAGGATTGACAAAGCAAGCACTGTAGTATGATATCTTTTATTAGACCAACTTAGAGTTCAAAAGTATGCAAGCCTCCTTGACCACACACAGGTTCCTGTATGCAGAACTCCAGGCTGGAGCCATAAAATGTATTAAACTACTTGCTTTGTCACTACCTATATATATATAATATATATGTATATAATGCATATGCATACACATTTTAAATGCTTCAGAATAAACTGTTCATTGACACAGGTTTAAAATAAGAACTCTGAAGGATTTCTGTGGGTTGGCATGAAATCTTGCTGTGTATTACTGGATTTAATAATTTATCAGTACACAAAACAAATCCTGCTTCTGATTTCTGATGAGGTCTAATTCCTATGAAAAAAAGTCATAGAAATAATGTTAGCAAACATACATTGTTTCCTGTTTATAATAATATCAATGAGAATACCTGCAAAGATACAGTGCAGTGTTTCACATCAAGTGTTTTACAAGGAATAATATAGAGAGCATCACTAACTTTGTAGTAGCTATGCTACTTCAGGATGCTTTATGCAGGTAAGATCCATTCTAAATGCAAATCTCTTCTGCAAAGGAATTCAAATGTTTCTAATGATGTTATCTGCCCCAGCGAGGTGTGTGCATTACCTGCTCAGCTCTGCTCTCCACCCCACAAGCACATAAATAGATACCACCATGTTATTCAGCAGCTCTCAGTCCACATGACAAGCCTTCCTCCTCGGGAACAGAAGAGCCAGTGGCCGGAGCTATATACAAAGAATGTATCAAAGAACAGTGACAGAAGCAACCTCTCTTCTTCCTTCAAGTTCTGGCATCTGTGAAGCTCTTCCTGGGTGTTTCATTAGGAGTGCTGTCACACCAGTAAAAGACAGCCAGTCATTGTTACAAAGACTGAAGAGCTGGTGTCCCTCAAGCCTTTGGGCTACCAGCACACGTAACATTTCATAAATATGAGTATCAATTGACAATGACATTGTGTCTCTACATGGTGTCTCTACAGCCCTCAACTACTGCAACTCTGCCAACACAGGCTGTGGCAGTGCCTTGTGCTCCAGTTGTACATGCCTTGGGATGGGTTGATGAGTCTGATAGCATCAAATGTGCCTCTGATGAAGTCTGCTAACGCATTCTGAATGAGCCTGAAATTGATGCTACATTTTCTTAGATTTGATCCTGAACAACAAAGGCTGTTCAAGACCAAAGAACATCACAGATTTGTAGAAGAACTTTGTCTGGCTACAGCAGTACCCTCACAAAGGATCAACATTTTCATCCTTCTGCTTGTGAACTGGGTCATGGGAAAAAAATATCGGTAAGTAGATATACTGATTAATAAGAAATCTGAAACTACCTTTAGAATAAATTTAAGTTGTGGCCTCAGTGTTACCCTATCCACCTGAAAATAATATGGAGGATTAAACATGAAAGCTAGAACGTCATTTATCCCTGAGCTGAGGTAATGGCTACTAAAAATGTGGGTTTGACAGATGATTTAGTGAACATGATGACAGACACTCAAACATGGCTCCATTAAAGATAAAAGCAACATACTTAAATCTCATGAGGAGGGATTTTTTCTTATTGGTAGAAAATGTATGTCAAGACCTTTAGAAACTTAGGAACCCCATAATGAGAAAATAACAAAGAATCAGCACTCATAAGTGTCTGGCTGAAGTTCCCACTAAACGAGCTTTGATAGATCATTTTTTTCCTGACAACAAAGGCACCAGAGGGATTGGCTGGATTCTAGTTCTCTACTACAGCCCGTGATGAAAAATACCTCCGGTGGTCAAATGAAAATACAAGAAGAACATTTTCTCCCTGAAAATGCTGGGGTTTTTGCACTTCTAGAGTGAATCTAGTCCAGGGATATCATCCAAGAACATTAATACCATCAGGGCCAAAGGGGGAGATGTAGGTATGAAAGTGTCCCAAATATTGGGACATTGTGTTCTTTGAAGATGAGAGTTTCGTCAATGACCGAGAAGATACTGAAAATCTAGAAACTAAAATTAGTTGTTCTTTTGCTTCTGAGAGTTCAGACTCCACTGCCAGCTGTAATGCAGTGTCTCAGTGTCAATGAGATGGCTCAAGGGCTAGCCCAGAGCTGTTCTGCCTTTCTCTGTGGGCCTCAGTGACAGCTGGCTGCTGCTACAGCACTGGTCTTCTGGAAACACCGGTTTTGAGTGCAACTGAGGACAGTGGGTGGCTTCAGCCCTCTCATTAACAAGGGGATACAAGAAGGACACAAGAAGACAGAAACAGACACTTCTAACATGGTTCTTCTCACCAAAAAGGAAATGACAAAAATAGGTAAGATGAATAATACCCCAGAAGTACCCACTTCTCTCCTAAGATGATATGCTTAGATACAAACATTCACATTGCAGACATCTACAATTAGATTAGAAGAATCCCACCTCAGACATCTGCTTTTCAGAAGAGGAAAACATTAGAGCCTTATGGCACAACTGCAACTAAGAGGTAATAATATCATCATAGTGTTATACATCAAAAAGACTAAAATTTTGACTCCTAAATCTTCTCTGAGCATTGACAAAGAATGTCAAACTGCACATTTGAAAGGAATGTGGCCAGTTTCTCAAGAGGAGAACATAGATTATATCCATCGTGTCATATACTTTTCACATATGGCTTAAAGCCTGAGAATTTCATGAAGGTGACCATTAAAGAAAATTACACATATATTGACCACTATTTTACTTATTTGTTGAAAAACACCTATGACAAAAATACGTAGTAACTATGAATTAAAGTAATAATAAACTATCTCTAATTAATATATCCAAGCAAACACTAGAAGTGATCTACTACTTTGCCAAGGAACAAAAAAGTAAAGATTTGTAAAGTTTGGGGCTGCTTTTCACCTTTGGATAGAGTCCTTGTAGAGAGAGTATACATTCTGTGATTTAAAAGACTCAAAGAAAAATAAGCTTTTAATCTTGCTCTGTAACAAGATTCCTCCATAATATTTTCATAATTAAAAACTAGGACTAGGCAGGTGAGAGGCAGAACTACTCCATGTGAACAAAAAGAAGAAAAAGAAAGGCATAACTGGGGCTCCTACTTCCAGTTCCTACTGTTCAAGCTATAAAATTGCTGTAATGTCTTTCTAAGAGAGCTTTATGATGTTTTTCTTAATGTCTTCTGAGCTAGAGTAGACATACAGGCTTCCTTTGATATGTTTACACTGAATTAACATTAACTAGAGATAAAGGGAAAAATTAATTATCAGTTCAGCTGACCAAATATGGATGTCCAAATAAGAGCGAGATGAATTGTCTCTAAGTTCCATTGAATCTATTGGCTAGTCTAACTACCTTAGGAGAGGTTCAGGTTGGATATCAGGAAAGATTTCTTCACTGAAAGATATGTTAAGTATTGGAACGGGCTGCCCAGAGAAGCAGTGGAGTCACCATCTGTGGAAGTGCTCAAAAAATGACTGGAAGGGGCACTTCATGATATGGTTTAGTGGGCATGGTGACATTAGATCTAATGCTGGACTTGATCTTGCAGGTCTTTCCCAACCTTAATGGTTCTGTGATCTATGATTATATAACTACAAAGGGCATTTAGACACTCAGGTCACTTGTAGACATCCACAGTTACCCAAAAGGTAAACATCTAACATCTCTCCCAGGCCTCACAACTCTCACTGACAGGTGAATATTCCAGACTAGCTTAGTGATGAATGAAATTACCCTAAAAAAAGAAAATGGAAATGGTCTTAAAATAGGAGAGAATTCTATTGAGACAAGAATAAAATTCTGCACTTGGACAGCTCTTGAAGAATATTAGGCTAAGGAACAATTCTAAGAAAAAAAAATAAATTGAAGATTAAGCAAGAGTGTTAATTGGTTATAAAAACCAAAACAGTCATAATATGATGGGATGCACAGCTGACAAGGCTTATGAAGGAATCCTTCATTCTCTTTGTCACATCTAGGAATGCATGAGGAAAGATGGAAAATAAAAGTAAAGCTACAAGAATGGCTGGAAGTCAAGAAAAATAAGTTATCTTCAATCATTTTCAAAACAAGATCCAGAAAAGGTAGCAGTGGGCTTAACTTGCAGCAAAACAGACTCAGGTTGCAGATCAGGCTTCTATTTGCACATATCAAAAAGGACAGTTTTCTAAAATAAAACTCTGGATTTAACTACCTTGAGACGTTCTGCAATCTCCATCCTTTGAGGTCTTGGAAAGCAGGTTAGTCAAATACCTGTTACAGAGAACATAGAATATTTAATGTGATTGGATCAGAAGGAAGGAATAGATGACCTCATATCTGCTCTAGCACTGCTTTCTGTAATTCTGTGGTAACAAGTCACTTTAGAGATTTGTCTTTGACTACAACACTGTCATATCCAGGATTAGAACATTCTATCTTTTCTCATTCTTTTAAATAACACCAGCCAGTAATATTGGCCTAGTCTTCAGATAAAAAAAAAATAATGATAAAATCTCTTTTAAAGAGCCACATAACCAGGTAATAAAATCATACAATAATTTGGATTGGAAGTGATCTCCGAAGACCATGTAGTCCAATCTCCCTGTCATGAGCAGGGGCTTCTTTTACTAGATGAGGTTGCTCAAAGGCCCATGCAACATGACCTTGAACATTTCCAATGATGATGCATTCACAGCTTCTCAAGGAAACCTGTGCCAATATCTCACCACTTTAATAAAAATTTATTCTTTATGTCTAATTCAACCTTTCCTTTATCAGTTTAAAACCACTGCTCCTTTTCCTTGTCACTACAGTCCTTTTAACTCTTCTGCAGTTCTTAGAAGTTCTCTTTCTGTACTGAAAGGCCACAATAAGGTCTATCCAGAGCCTTCTCTTCTCCAGACTGAACCCCAACTCTCTCAGTCATTCCACACAGCAGAGGTTTTCCAACCCTCTGATCGTTTTTGTGACCCTCCTCTGGACCCACTCTAACAGGTCTTGTCCTGTACTGGGGAGTCCAGAACTGGTTGGTTACTGCCAGCATCCTCCTTTTTACTACTTTAAAAATGGGGGTGATGTTTCCCTTTTCCCAGTCACCAGTGACTTCACAGGATCACTGTAACTTTTTAAGAATGATGGAAAGCAGTTTGGCAACTACATCAATCAATTTCCTCAGGACTCTGCGATGCCCCTCATCAGGTCCCACAAGCTTGTGTTCAGGTTCCTCAAGTGGTTAGGAACCCACTCTTCTCTTACAGTGGGAGGGACTTTGCTACCCCAGTCCCTGTCTTGAAGTTCAGGGGTTTGAGAGACATGGGAAGGAACATTACCATTGGAAATGGAGCCAAAAAAAGCAGAGGAGTAACTGAACCTTCTCCATGTCTTCAGTCACTAGTCTTCCTAATTATTGGGGCAGGGGTTGGTGGTGTAACCCTTGCAAATTTAAAGAAGTGCATAACTACATTATTGTTTGAATCTTTAAATACAAACTGAGCAATTTCATCATTATTATGTCTAAAAAAATCGCATTCACATTTACAGCCACATCAATTACATAGCACAATGAACATATTACGTAGCAGATACAAAACTGAGCGTGCAATGTCATGCAGTACTTTTGTACCTTTCTAAGTTCCCTGTAAAATCCCTGAAACAAAGACACCAAAGAAAACTCTGAAGACTCTGTCATATATAAACTCTGTCATATATAAACACCACTTTCATTTTCTTCAGCAACTTCCCTACAGAATAATGTTATCACAGGCCCAGAAATACAACCTCACTCCTTGAGCTTTTTGAAACAGATGGGTTGGGGGATCACCATGAAAACTGTAATTTCATAATCTTCTAACATAACTGTCAAAACCCTGTGCCTTCTCAGAAATATGCTGTCCATTTGCACTGAGTTAAAGCAATTTTCTGGTATTATATTTTAATGACCCTATCCCCGGGGATGAAAAATTATTTTGTCATTTGTTCTAGATGGTCCAAGCTTACACCCACCACTTCTGCGAGGTCCTATGGCAATAATACAGTGCCTTCCAACTAAGTGATGTTTGGGAGGAGAAGTATGAACATGGCAATTATCATTTTAAAGCCAAGTGTTCTTTTACATTTGTGACTTCACCTGCCTATGCTTCTTCATTCCTGAAATTAATTATCATGTTACTGTTATCTGTTTCTTAGGAGTTTTTACCAAATTTTAGAATTGAATTTCCCAGTTCTGTTTCAGGACGGACATTTTTATTTGCATCACTGAACACTGAGGGAAATCCACACATAAATGGTGTCTCATGCTCTGCATACCGCTGTAAATGGATTCATAAAATGTCTCTTCTCTGTGCCTTGGCAAAGCCATCTTTAAAACTGCTGTTCAGCATTTCGGTCATTTATATATCAAGCTTTAAAAAGTAGAAAATGTGCTACCAACTTTTAATACTGTGACCCTATATATTTAAAAAGTCATCAGATCTATCAGTTTACAATAAAATTCCAATGCCATTATTTTGTTTCTATAACCCCTCAAGCAGCGATTTAGAAGCCACTGGCTCTGGGGCTGTCCTCTAGAACTCCACTAGGGACACTTGCTGCCCAGATCCACAGATAGCACTGAGAGTTTATCTCTGTCAGCAGATCAAAGACACACTCAGGATTTGTCTAGACAAGGCACTTTGAGAGAACTAATCTGGATCAACCAAAGTGAACTGCATACTGGATTTAAACTCTAAGTATCTCCACAGGTGTTTATTACTATTCAGTAAATCTGCATTAGAAATCTATTGAGATTAACTTCCATGTCTCACAGATAACATAGTGGCAGTTTCTTAACAGGAACTCCCTAATGTGAGCCATAAAGCCATCCTCTTTCTTAAGACTTTTTCTAGACCTGCAGTTCTTAACCAGGCAACAAGAGGAATGATGGCAGCTATGTCAGAAGTGATCTATCAAGCTAACTAGAAGTATTTGGTATTATAATCGGATCATTTAGATATTCTGTATTTAAATAGTGCCCTGCTGCTATCGAGCTTTCCTAAAATTCAAACTAATGGCACATTCCAAATGTGGAGATATTGTCCCTCTTTCCATAAAAAGTGAGAGAACAGAAGTGATTTGTTATGCACCTGACACAAAGAAAACAAAAAAAAAAACCCACAAAAGTTAACATTAGACACATAAAATACATATGTCTACATCTTACCTGTCAGATCATGCTCTGCACAATCGGGTACTTATGGGTGCATCTCCTCCCTGAAATAGACTACATGAGTTATATATTTAAAGTACCTCCTTCTCCCTACTGACCATAAAGAAGTGCAGTGTGACGTGGTATACAATGTATACCTCTAAACTACATTAATGTGTATCAAGTTTTCCCGAATACTTGTTTCATCTTGGCATGTCCTGCTAACAACGATCAAGTTAATGACTGCAGGTTTCAGATCTCTGGCTGAAAGCTCTATCTCCCCTTCTCCGCTGCAGGTCATCTTCCATGCGTTTTCATCTTACATCTGAATGAAAGTCCTAGTTCAGTCTTGGTGGGGTTTTTTAGTGTGTTCCAACAATCCAACTATTTTGCTACAAATAGTATCTGAATGTTACTTGGTTCGAGCTCTGGTGTTTTAAGACACCACGCTCACCTGTGGAAAAGACAGATGGAAAATGCTCAAGGGCATTGTTTCACATCAGATTGCTCTGGCAGTCCTGCTGCAGAGACTGTGACACCACAGTAACCCTGGCAGAGGTACTTCAGCCTGTCAGCCCCACTTCTCAGGGGCAACCTCTGCTTGGTGCCCAGCCTTCACTTGAGGCCACAGTTTGGGAACTGGTGCTCCAGGCCTCATAAAGGCTTGTAGTAAACATATATGGCATTTTCTGGATAAGACTAGGTGGAATCTAGTTTCCTTCTGTGGCAGGATAACAGATGGGAGAAGCAGCAGGTGTCATATCTTGACTGTTTTTGACACTGACATGTATTAATCTTCTACCTCAGACACAGAAACAAGGTTTAGAGGAAACTGACTCAGGACGAGTAAAAACTGGCTAGGAAATCATTCACTAGAAGCATTTATCAGTTGCTAGTTATTGAAATGGAAGCATATATAGAGTGGAATTCCTCAGGAATCCATGCTAAATTTGAGACTTCTCAGTATTTCCATTAACAACCTGAATGAAGGAAGATAAGATATGCTTACTCATTACTGCAGATAATCCCATAGAGACCACCAGCTCAATGGAAAATACAACTGAAATTCAGATTATCTTGACAAGCTGGAGAAACAGTTTTAAAAATAGGTGGCAAACTTATGTAAGGACATATGGAAAGTCCTGCACTTTCACACTACACAAATAAAGGCTAGGCGAGAAGTGGTAACACAGCAGCCCCATAGAAAAGGGCTAGGGGAGAACAGCCAGAGTTTAATCAACAGTGCTGCTGCAAAAAATAAAATAAAATAAAATAAAATAAAATAAAATAAAATAAAATAAAATAAAATAAAATAAAATAAAATAAAATAAAATAAAATAAAATAAAATAAAATAAAATAAAATAAAATAAAATAAAATAAAATAAAGAGTAAACCCCACAGTGGGATAGTAAGAGTAAGGAGTAAGATAGCCTTGGGAGACTTGAATTGTAGCAAGTTCTTATATGGAATACCAAGTCTAATTTGAGATACAGCAACAGAGAAATTGGACAGAGTTCAGAAAAAAGAGAGAAGAATTGTGAGAGGTAAAAAAAATGATAGCACACCAGTGAAGAAAACGCAAAAGGACTGGCATGGTTTAGTCCACAGATGACCACAGAAGATGCACCAAGAAAACACTTCCAGCATGAGGGGTGGTTAAATATTGGCATAGATTGTATGAGGAGTATGTGAAATCTCCATCTATGGATATCTTTAGGAACAGGCTAGACAAATGCAAAAGACAAAGGGTAGCAGATCATCAGGGCATAGGGAGAGGTTCAATGATTTCTGGGATCCCTTTTACTTCTATTTTCTAGGATGCAGTCATTCTGCAACTTCTAAACTTTTTGTTGTGAGCAGTTGTGTTGAGAGTAATTGTGCAAAGACCAGCATTTCTCATTCAGCATCCTTGGAGCTGAATGAACCTGAGCTTTTTACTTGTTATAAATTCAGTAAGTCCGATACTGCTCAGAGTTCACTGCACTAAAGCTAAGGCAGTTAGACAGCCTGCTTTTATAATGCTTTCAGTGAATAAATTTGCACAGCTGCTACCTACAGTCTACATTATTGCTCAGCACCACTTTGTTAATTTGGAATCCAGATCTGGTGACTGATTTAGGAAAACAGTTCAGCTAATCCCTAGTGAATAGAAATCCTCAGCCTAAGATTGTACGGCTCACCAGATTCCCACACGTGCAAAAGCAGCAGCTGCCTTGCAAAGGGAAGTTAAAATATCAAGCACAAACTTGAGGGGGTTTTCATATAACATGCTTATTTTCCTTCCTCAGAGACCTAGGGCTCCAAAAGGAAGGAGCAGAGACAATCACAAACTTTCCCAGTAGATGACTTTCACAGTAAAGTGGAAAGTGCATGTATGTGTTCTAGAGAGCTCTGCAAGGGCAATGATCTTGGCAGGACAACATTCAGGGCTAGTATCAAAAAAAATAAATTCTGCTAATTAGCCTTGTCTTGTTTCTTCAATCAGCCAATACGATTAGTGTGCATAGCCATTTGATATCAATAACCCATATATTCTAAACTACAAAATTGCCTTCTGCATGATAAAACACATTCAGGCAAAGTACTGTGAATTACAGTTCCTTGGTGAGAGTTTCTGGGCTAGAATTCATTGTTATAGGAAGGCTCCTGTGCATCCTTCATGCCTGATAGGAGTCCCTTGACTGACCCACAGTCTGTTGAGCTTTGGGAGACCACATAAGACCCATTACTTCACTCAAACTTGGCATGAGGTAGGCAAGCAGCTGGGATGTGGAGATAGGCCAATCAGTCAGATATATGTTATGTACCACACCTGTTCCTGCAGTAGCCATCCCAATTTAGAAATAAATAAAAAATATTATAAAACCAACTATTTTAATTACAAAAATGAAAATTCATTTCTTCCTCAAAATTGTTGTCATAAAGACATAATAACTGATCTCAGATAAGTCCTTCTGAGTGGCACTGCATTAGTGAATGGTTCTACTGCAGCTGGAACTAGCTTCTATTAAGCACAAAACTTCCATCTGCCCATATTCAGGAAAATACTCCCAAACTATGATTCTCTCTATTCTCATATTTATAGTACAAGCTTTGAGAACATTATGTTAATTGTCTTGCTATATATTGATTTATATATGCCCCTGGATATCTCAAGCACATGCCTTCCTTTTCTCATTCTTGCTGTGCTCTTGCACTGAATTTTTTCTTCATTTTTGCTCCATATTTTCTTCCACTGTTTCTGACATTTCTTTTATTTTTTCCTTCCAAATTAAGATGTATGGAATTAACCTTAGAGGCTCCATTTCAATAGACTTATGCTTCTCTCCTCTTCTCAAGAGCAAAGAGATTTACTGATGAAATACTCTCACCTCCTGCCAATTACAAAATGAAGCTCAGTTCTCTAACAGTGAAGTACAGGCCACAAGAGCAGCACAGCTGAAATCTGTTTATTAGAAGTAAGATATTCTTGTCCAGGGTTATTTTTTAGCAAGTGTACAATTTACAGGTGCAATGAGAGATTGCTGATGTAATGCCTAAGAAAAAAAATGAGGCTCAGAATCTAAAGTTATTCAGATACCTCCTACTGCCCAGAAAGAAATATTTACATAGGAGTCAGATGCCCAAGGACCCCAGATGACATCTGGGGTTCCAGGCCTATGGTCCCATCTGAGCTACCCAAGCACTAAACAATTCAGGATGCTCTCAGGTGAACAAAATTCTCATGTGGAAAACTTTGCTAAAGTTTCTGAACTAAATATACTTCTGGGAAGTGAACTAGGTGTTGCTGGTCTGTTTTCTGAGATCTGTCTTATAGATAGCCAATATGTACCAGAAATGGTTGTGTGTAAACCATGTGTTGACTGTGTTAACTCACAGTTTTTGTAGTGTCACACATTGCTGAGCTACTCACTTGACCTGTTTAAAAAAGAAGAAAAGAAAAAAAAAAAAATAACTAGGCTGTGTTTACTAAAATTATGTAACTAGCTTTTGATTAGCAAATATTTTCTGAATATCATTTTAGACTGACAAGACTTCTTCTTTTACACATAACATTTTAAAATTTTTACCTTTAGCTAGATGCTAGCATATCAGATCAGGGATCTGGCTTCTAAGATAGGATACACAGTTCCAAATCAAGTGCTTCAATTTGCTGCAAAATACATGAGAAAATCTGGACTCTCAGAAGAGTGATAAATACACAGTTGCACATTAAACCATGTCAGGTAGAGTCAGGTAATACAACAGGCCAGACATGTGAAGCTGCTGAAATCTCATTTCTCTCTGAAGTTTGCATACCTTGAAGCAACAATTCAAAACTAGTTTGAAATCTAGACCAGCACCTAGCATCGTCCGGAAGCACTGAGCATTGCTAGTATGAGTGAGCTCTTCAGCAGGAGCAGTACTATTACATTTGCACATTGCAAATCTGCAAAGCCACAAGCACACACATTTCATTACCCAAATACTTTCATGTCTACTTATGCAGGTATACATTGGAGATACTGAAAGTTTTTCCATACATTAGCCATTTAATACACTAATCATTTTGGTTAATCTTCCTTCAGTTCACTCTAGAGCACTTAGTAATTTATGACTGAGAAGTAATATTAATTAATCTATTAAAAGGAGGAAATATACATTCAGATGTATGCATGGAAATATTTTTTCTCTGTTTACTCTTAATTTACACCTTGATGAGTCAAATTCCCACTGTTACACTGCCAAGTCAAATAACATTTCATCGTCGATCAAAATTGTCCCACGGGGTTGTAGAACACAAATTTTAATGAATTTGGTCCGCTATATTATTGTGGCCAAAGAAAAAATCTGCATTTTAAATCTTTAAGTAAAAGTAATGAAGAAGACATCTTTTCACTAGCTTTTGAGAGGGCGAATCATTTGCAATTTCAATAGAGGAGTATCGGCGGAACAGCTCCACCGAGCTGGAGGGGGAATGGCCGGCGGTGCCGCCCCGGGTGATCCGCAGCGGCGGGGGCGGAGCGGGAGGGCGGCGGCCCGGGGTCTCCAAGGCAGGAGAAAAAAGAAAAATCGAACGAGGGGGAAAACAATAAGGTATATTGGCGCAGCTGAACAGAAGCAGAAGGGACTGAGGTCATCAACAGCCTTTTCGAGCTTTGAACTGACCATCTAGTTTTACAGGGAAGGAATGCGGGGCGCGGACACTTTTCGAACGCCGCATCTCGGCAGCCCCGTGTAACCGGCAAGCCCGGGGGGAGGCGGCGGCCAGCTGGAACGAGTCCTGGGCGAGCTGAGCGGAGAGCCCGGGGCCGGCTCTGCAGGCCAGCCCTTCCCCGCACGGACCCTTGGCCGCGGCCGCAGAGAGGCCGAGCCGGGCCGGGTCGAGCCGCGAGTGTCCCGGGGCGGTCTCCGCTGCGAGAGGCAGAAACCGAGGCCGAGGCTCAGCCCCTCCGCGGCCCGGCCCGGGTGTGGCGGCCGTGGCACAGGCAGCTCCCTCCTTCCCACACGTCCTGCCCGCTCGGCCTCGGCGCGACCCGGCGCTGCCCTCTCGCAGCACGGACTGACTGCTCCGGCTGTCCCCGCATCGTCCCAAGAGGCACCAGCACTGTCCTAACTGCTCCAGCCCTGTCCCAGTCTGTGCCAGGACTGTCCCAAGGCAGTTCCAGACTGTACCAGCGCTGTCCCAGATGTTTCAGCACTGTCTCGAACACTGCCAGGGCAGTTCCAATCTAACCCAGCTTTGTGCCAGCACCATCCCAGGATGTCCCAGCACTATCGCAACTGTTCCAATACTGTACCCCTACCCTGTCCTAGCATCGCCTCAACTGTCCTAGCACTGTCTGACCACAGTCACAGACTGTCCCAGGGCTGTCCCGGAATTCTCCAGTGAACTGCCGTGAACAGTCCCAACACAGTGCCAGAACTGTGCCGGCACTGCCACAGCTCCTCCGCGGGTACCCATCCCACCCGTCCCCCGGGGTGCCCTGGGGCGAAGCTCGTCCCCCGTGTACCGGCCAGGCGGCACGAAACGGAGGGACTTAGTGAGTGCAGCCCTCGGTGACAGTTCCAGGGCCACGGGAAGCGTTACTCGTGCCCAGGGATAGCACGTGGCCACTGTTAGAGAGACAAGCACGGGCAAAGGAGCCGGGGGCTCTGCCGATGGACCCACGAGATGCTTTGCTGTGGTGTTTGCAGTTACCGTGCTCAGGGAAAGACCAACAACGCTTCCGTTCACCAGGAAAGTCCGAGCACGAACAAACCCGCAGCTCAGGGTGTCAGGTTTGCAGAAAATGGCCGAAGATACTTTTTTCTTTTCGGTTTGTTTCTTTTTTTTCTCTTTGCGTTTTCTTCTCGGAAATAAAAACACTAAGCTAAACGCGGGAGATAAACGACTGTCTGGTGGTAAATACTGACCAGCAGTAGCAGCAGCAGCTGGAGCCGGATCACCAGCACTGCCAGCGTGTTAACAGCAGCGTTCAGAGGAGAGCAGGAGAAAGGTGAGATCTCCGGGCCGCCGCCGCAGCAGCCTGCACGCCCACTGCCTTCATTGGCCCGAGTGTCTGCGAGAAAAGAGGCTGGTACAGAGAAACAATAACAAACAAACAAACAAACAAACTGTATCTATATATATATATGTAAGGGAAGAAAACAACAAAACACTAATCATTTGGAAGTAGCTGTAGAACCACTGTCCCCGGCCGGAGCTCGCAGGGGGTGGCGGGGGCGGTGCAGCCACCGGCCGTAAGCGATCCCTCTGTCCTGCACAGGCCAGCCAAAGGGGGAAAGGGGGCAACAGGGAAAATTATTCCGGCAGAAGGGAGACCCCACTGTCCCTCTGGAAAACTTGGGCGCCCCGTAGCATGGATGGCAGGACCGGCAGTGATAAAGGATTCCCCCACTCTCCAGAAGTAAAGGAAAAGGAAAGTCTAAAACTCCCCCAAGCACACACGTTGCAGTTTCAGCAGGTCGGTATGGAAATGACTGTGATTTCACTACCAGGTCCCGAAGGTTTTTGGGGAGTCAAAAGTTAGGTTTCGAAGCGGTGTCATTGTCATTTCTGTCTTTACATATTTCCAACACACCGGAAAGTTTCCATCAGAGCAATTTGAACATTTTACAATAGCAACTCTTTTTTTTTTTTTTTTTTCCCGGAAGCCAAAACCAGCCTGGAAAGCAGATCTGCAGCAGGCAGGCAGCTGCTCTTCGCCTCGCTTCACCTGACCAAGAGGCGATGGTAAGGACGGCTGCACTGCCAGGAACCCCCGGCCCCTGGCTGCACCACCGTCTCACTGGGAACTGCCCCGGGACCAGAATCGGGTCCCTCAGCAGCTCGGCATCTTCCCCGAACGAGTAAATAACCCAGAGGCAGCGGCTAACTCAACTCCAAAAGGTCACCTTTGAGGGCGGGGGGAACCCTAAACAGTTGTTGCTTTTTAGATTTTTTTTTTTAATAGCGACATTCCAGCTTATCCCGACCCTCTGAACTTTTTTGCTTACTTGCACCGTTTGATCTTCTGCTAAAAAGAAGTGATCCTTCGCTTTTTTCTACATGTTAAATAACTCCTGATGCGCCAGCAGAAATACAAGTACCACCAGACACCCAGTGTGTCGAGTATTTGCATTTAGTATTTTTACGATGAGATTTTAAATCACATAATTTAATTACGCCAAATAGGAAGATAACATAGTCGTCTGTAGAGCTCAAATACTGAATTTACACCCAAGTCTGTGCAAAGTTTGACAAGAGACGAAACCCCGCCTCAATGCCACTGGGGCGGGAGAGGGACCGAGGACATACAAAAATATGGGCTTGGGGACATCTCTGCGGAAAAAGGTGTTCGAAAATGGGACGCTGAGAAAGCTGACATCGAGGGGATGAGCAGGATGTTGAGCCTGGCACGAAAACGAGCCGTCATTTTAATATTTTGTTATCATCGGAGCAATCTTTGGACTGGGGAACGAGAAGGAGAGAGAAACTTAACGTTTGCAGGAAGGAGAAGTGATGTCCCCATGCCCATGGTACCGCTGTCCGGCAGCCCCTCTCAGGCCAGAGGCGGCTCGGCTGCCATGGGGGACATTTATGAAGTTACACTCCCTGCTCCTGGCCACAGTTCTGAAATCGCGGAAGTTTAAAAAAATAAATAAAATAAATAAATAAAAAGGAAAAAGAAAAAACAAAAGCCAAAGAAAAAGGCAAGTGCTCGCTGGGACACCGGTCATTCAAACCCAGGTTACAGCATTTCTTTTGCTAAGCGCTGTCATTATTTGCTGTCCCACCAACCAATCGTGACGAGAACTTGTTAAAGACCCCAATAATTTACAAAGAACAAAGACGCTTTCTAGCTACGCTAGGAAAGAAAAAGGAGAAAGGAGGGGAAAAAAAAAAAAAAAGAAAACAACAACAACAACCAAACAATAAAAACACCAAAACTCGACTCAATTGAAAATAACGATTTTGTTCTTGGACGGCTACCAGGTTTTTGCTCTTACCGTCCCGGGACTTTGATTTAACCTCAGTAACATCCTGAAAGGCTGCAGTCACTTTGCATACATTGCATCGTACCTTTTCGGTCCCGCAATAGAGAGCAGCACCAAGTTGACGGCAGGCTCTCCAAAAAGGTACTTTTTTCGGTAAAAGAAACATGATGAGCCGCACGGGGTTAAATTAAACCTCTCAGAGATCCAGTTTGTATAAACAAAAATCGCTCAGTCTTTAACAACCTGGTCACACACGCTGGACATTGACAACGGTGTTTGAAAAGTTATTACGAAATTACGCGGGTGTAGACACACCCCAAATAAAAAAAAAAAAAAAAAACAGACCAAAAAAAAAAAAAAAAAAAAAAAAAAAGCCCCCCAAAAATCTCGGTAGAAGTGACCAGTGTTAACTGCGGTTACTGATCCTTCAGCCTCGCTCCACAAGCAGATCACGTCCATTCTCTCCACAGGTTTCCAAAAATCTCGCCTTCCCAGCCCGTTCTGTGGGCTTGACCGTACGGAGGGAGATTTGGGGGAGCGGAGGGGGCTCCGCCGCCCGCCCTCGTCCCGCTGGGGGCTGCCCAAGCCCTCTGGAGACGTTTGAGCGAGAGGCAAGGGGCGGTCACGGGGTCCCGGGGCTGCCTCGCAGAGCCCGGGGAGTTCAGCCCGGGAGAAACCGCGGTGCTCTCGCAGAATTCCCAAGAAAACCGCCGAGGAAGAAAGCGGGATGCCGGAGTCGCTCCCGCTTCGCTGGAAGTGCAGACTCACCGTGTCAGCCTCGGTACAGCTGAAGCCCCCCCTTCTCACTCCCTCTTCCTTCACTTCTCTCTCCTCCCCAGCTATATCTGGGGCTTTTTTTGTTGGGCTTGGATTTTTGGGGTTTTGGTTTGGGTTTGGTTTTTTTTCACTTTTTCCTCACTTAAGCGCAAATATCTTCTCCTCTTTGCCTTTGACATTTGGAACTCGTGAGCAAGAAGAGCTCTTTCTTTCCATGACACCACGGGGGAATTTTGGGGGTTCTTTGAGAAATGAGATATCACGCAGGCGAAGGTGTTGACTTTATTTGGTGGTGGTTGGCAGCACCCGCCGAGCGCAGAGCCGGAGGTGGCTGAGCGACAGTGGCGCGTCCCCACGGTGAGGCAGCAGGGACGAACCCCCGTGTCGAGTTGCAAACCCATCTGTTGGGAAACGGGGCTTGGAGAAGTGCCACTACCACACTGAGAAACAACTGTTTCCCGACACCCAAAACCACAGGAGGCATTTTCCTGCCCCCCTCTCTGCTTAGGGGCATGGGGAGCTGCTTTCAGTCTCTGTCTCTGAATTTCGCTGGTTTCTTGAGGAGACACTGAACTATCAGTGTTGCAAGAAACTCACGGCTGCTACAAGTTGTTACTAAAGAGCATCGAATCAAGTCTCTATCACTGTTGTGATATTTTCTTTTAAAAAATAAATAAAGGAAAGGAAATAAGATTTTTCTCTCCTATTATTAAATGCAGTAAGTTGACGTATTCGACCAATAAAACCCTAAAAGTTTATAAAAGTGTATCAGCAATAATGACAATAATACCAAAAGCAGCTCTGGAAGCTGTGTGCAAACCCGGTAAACGCCTGACCGGAAAACCAAGGCGTTTGGAGCTAAGTTTTGTCGTTTCAGTTCTCCTGCTGGTGGCAACGACGTGTCGATAAACAAAAAGTGAGAATTGAGGGGGAACGGCGGGGGGCAAGGGAGGGGCGGCAAGCGCTGTTTTCCAAAGGCGGAGTTTTCTGAGGTCATTTCATCCCGAGTCTTTCGTCATTTTGAATATCAAAGAAAGCTGACTGAGTGATTTTCCCCGTCCCTCGCCTGGCCAGGGTGATCCGGTACCTACGGGCACGGATTACTTTAATCAAGATGTTAAAACATTCTGGGTTGTTCCTCTGGCGCTGACGGTGCGTTTAACAAGCTCTCGGCTCAACGGTCCGAGCTCTCTGCAAACTGGATTCAACTATGAATCTTGACAGTATGGACATTTGGAGTTTAATCGTTGCTACTTTTACTTTACATTACAGAAGAAATATGGAAAGTTGTTTGGTCAGTTTTTGACTGGAATTTCAGAGTTTCCTTCTCTATCGTAAGAGTAAAGCAGTGTGCAACATGTAGTAACTTTTCCCTATAAAGCATCTATTTTTCGGTGCAGGAAACAATCAGTATCCCTTCGAAAAACAAAGTACAGCTCTTATAACTTGGGGAAAAGACCTTTTCCTCCGCTTAAGCTCTTTTCCCTTCAAAAACCAGCCGGTAAACCAGCGCTGAGGCAGGCAAGCTGCTCTGTCCGCAAACCTGGGAGGGGAAAAAAAAAAAAAAAAAAAAAAAAAAAAGAAGAAAAAAAAAAGCGCAGCGGAGGCATTCCTTAGAGCAGAAGTGAAACCGTCTCGATCCAGGCGAGTTTGTTTGTAAACCCGGGAAGCAGCGAGACCGGACGGCGGCGGGGCGGGGGGGCGCGGCTCCGCCCAAGGGGTGCGGGGTGCGCGGCGGCGGGACCCGCCGGGGCTGCGGCTGCAGCTGCTGACTCAGAACAGCAATGTAGGTCATAACGAGTTTCCTTAAGTTACCTAAGTTCCAACAATTCAGCTTTTCTTTAGAGACTTCCAAAGTGCTGTTGCAACATTTCTGAACGCCGTGGCTTCTGCTGAAGCTCAGCCGCCGGCTCCGAGCCACCGGGCTGCGGCGGGGCAGCGCCCGGGGCGGGCATACCCACTTCGGTACTTACGCCTTTCACATCTCGCTTTTATCATCCCATTTGCACCACAACGCTATTACGCTATTTTTCTTTTTTTACTCTTTACTCTCAGAATGTTAAAAAAAAAAAAAAAAAAAGAGGAAAAAAAAAAGTGCCAACACGTCGCACTGCTTTTTCAGAACAGAAACGAGAGAACTGCCTAGCTACTACTCTCTACTCACTCCAGTTCTTTCCAAGAAGGCTTATTCACGGTTCACAGTTTGGATCTGTCCTTTATTTACAATATTTACTACTTTCCACAACCAGTCAATTTTTATACCATCAGCTAAAAGTCTGTTAAAAGAGCTCCCTTGTGCCAAAGGTTTTGTACACAAAAAACCAATCCGACACTCAACACAGTTCGTCCTCGAAGTACGTAATTTTCGTTAATTTTTTTTTCTTTCCCCTTTTCTACTTTCTTCTCTCTCTCTCATTTTTTCTTTTTTCTTTTTTTTTTTTTCAACAACAGCAGAAGGAGCAAAGAGCAGCCGCAGACCCCACGGAGAGCCCACGGAAGACGGAAGATGAGGAAAAACCGTGTTCTGTCGCAAGAGCAGCGATGTGGGACAGAGATCTGGCGGCGAAGTTGTGGAGGAGAGGAAAGCTCGGTATTGAGGGGACGCTGCAAGAAAGGCACCACACTAACGGAATTTATTTTATTCGCTGGGAGCTTTCCTCAGGCATTACCTGCCCTCCCCGCTCCGCAGGGAGCTCCCCCGCAAGCAGGGACCGTGCGTGGGTTGGACGGAACAGGAGGGGGAGAGTTCCGAGGGAATAGCACTCTCCCCCAGAAAATCATCACCGCGAAGGCATCTGTTGTCCGAAGCATAAGAACTCATCCGCCCATAGAACTCAAGAAAACAAGGAGCGGGGGAAAAAAACCCCAAATGTCGCCCGGTTCGACGGCTGTGTTTCTGCTGGACAAGAATCGCCCGCGGGTCCATCAGGGGTGTGTTTAGAGCGATCACATTACGGGTGTCACGGTCACGCAAGTCTCCAGCCTTCCTTTCCTCCAGCTCCTCTCTAACCCGGCCGTGACAACCTACCGGCCTGTGTGTGATAGCAAGAAAGGATTTTCCCGTCTAAACATAGAAAGATTTGCTCAGCCGAGCAGGATCCCCGTGGATGTTTCCCCGAGAACTTTACAAGTAACAGTACCAGCAGCCCCACGGAGCCCCGAGGCCGGAGCCGGGAGCGCTCGGCAGGCTCGGGCAAGCCCGGTCCCGGCCTCCGCCCGCCCGGGGCACAGCGGCTCTGCCTCCCGGGGCGGGAGAGATGAGGCCTCGCTCTTAAAGGAAAAAAAAAAAAAAATCACACCCCCCCCAAAAAAAAAACCCAAAAAACCAAAACCAAACTTAAAAAAAAAAAAGGAAAAAAAAACCGCCACCCCCCAAAAAACAAAACAAAAACATAACAACCCAAAAAACAAGTTGAAAAGAAACAAACAAAACAACAACAAAAAGAAACACACTTGTTCTGTTTTTTTTCCAGGCTTGCTACCCTGCGCCGTCCCCGCCTGCAGAAAGGTCCCCCCCATCCCGCGGCAGCCGGGGGCGGTGGCCGGAGTGAACGTGGGCGTTCAGAACCCGGAGGGAAACGAGGCGTGGGCAAAGCTCGGCACCCCTTTGGGAACACGTCCCCCCAGCCTTGGCGGCGGTGGAAGGCCCTCCTCTGGTGTTTACAGTTTTCTTTGTTTACATTCAATTTAGAAACATTGGCCTACGGCCGGAAAAACGACGGTTCCCCTTCTCTACCCCCGCTTCTGCCCCCTTCCCCCTGCTTCTTCTTCGGTGGCGGAGAAAATACTTAAGTTTCACGACCCCAGGTTTTAAAATGTTTTCCCCTCGGCTCCCCATATTAACCCTTCGGCGCTACCTCGTAAAGAAAACGGAGCCGGGTTGGTGCGTGCACCTGCCCTCGGAGCTCCCAGCCGAGGGGTCGCAACAGGTTCTGCCGGGAAACGGAGGGTACCGGCGAGCCGATCAGCGCCCAACCGAGCGGCGGGTTCCCCCCTCCCCGTGGCCCCGCCGCTAGGCTCGGCGCGCCTCG
>JANPWX010000134.1:53465-101265 GCA_024734555.1 Trochalopteron elliotii | reverse complement strand
GGGCGCGGCGGCGGGGGCTGCAGGGCCCCGCCGAGCCCGGGACTGAACGCTTTCAAAGTTCAATCCAACTCACACGCTCCGGTACCGGCGTGGCTTACGCGATGCCGATCGGTTTGAGTTAATGACGTTCAGTGACGTTTTGAGCGCACGCTGTAGAAGGGATCGCTCGTGAGAGAGGCGAGGCGCATTTGCGAGCGTGGGGTGTCTGAGGAGTTACACTGCTCCCTCCGGGAGCGAGCGGGGACAAGGCGGGCGGCCTCTTGCCGGGGAGCACGGTCCTGATGGGACTTTGGGACAGGGACGCCGCCAGTGTAGAAGCTGTCATATCGATGGCCCTGGACACTCCATTGTCCAGAGAGGACAATAAAAATATTACCTTTTTTTTTTTTTTTTTTTAAGGCATATAGACTTGAGTACCGAGGACAAAATCTAAATTTCACACATCATATGCTTTCCCCAGTGTTACAAGTGTAATGTTATAGGGTTAGAAACTTGTTGCAATATGCTACTGGGTTGGGAAAAAGTGTCTCTGGGGTTTACTCAGCCTGTGAAAATATTGAAGCAGTACTTACCCACTGCAAAGTCAATAAAACTGTATCACACTAAAACCAACAAAAAGTGCTTCACAAATAGACATTTGTCAAGAATTGTCTGCCAGAATGCAGCAGTGTAAAAATTATTACCAAAATACCACCGTCTACTTGCTGCAAAATTCAAGTAACCACGAAGCTCTCTTTAATAGTACACACAGTTTTTAATGTGTTAATGGTTTGGGTTCCTTCAAAGCATATTACTTTTTGAAGTCTGGGTGTTTCTATTTGTGCAGAAAATAGACTGAGAAGCTTTGAGCTCCTACTGTTACAAAAGTTAAAAGGAAACAAAGTTGAGCTGCTAAGTCGGCAGTCTGGAATGAGTCAATAGTATCTCCTTTGTCCTGCTAGCTTTCTCTGCTGTGCTGTATCTTTGCTCTATTTCCTCTGCAAAAGCAAATGAGCATTTCTACCCTCAGCATATTTAATAGACTTAATAGACCTCCTAGCTTCTATATATTCTAAACTATCAGTGATATTCCGATGTTTCTGCCTTTCCCAGCTGTATACAACAGTTGTAATACCGTCAATGACAGTACGCTCACTTCTTTAACCACAGAGACACTTCCACATTTTCCATTATCTATAATTAATAGAGCAAATTATTCTTGCTTTGTTGTAGTAAGCCTTCATATGGGAACAAATACGCCTTTTTAAAGTACTCCATTATCTCTTGGGGTTTTGGTTGGTTTTGGTTTGTTTTTGGTTTTGTTTTTTTTAAGGAGAAAAAAAAAAAAAAAAAAAAAAAGAAGTGAAGGAGATGTAAATAACTCCCCTTTTCATTTACTTGGGGACTCCCTGGGAGTCTCAGAGGGCAAGGAGGTAACATAGCTGGCTTTTACAACAGGATGACAGGTCCTGACACAGGGTCACAGAGAATCTATGCTTGGCTAGCCCTGTGCTCCAGTTTTGTTTAGCTGGTAGCTAGTCCCTTGAGGGATCAATGTCAACTTAAGCATGCTAACTTCCACAAGCAATGGGCTGGCCAGTGACCGAGAGCTGTGACTGGCTCCTCCAGGGCTCCCTACTTCTGCTGCACTTGGACCTTGAGTGCTGCTGCCAGGCTGCTTCTGTGGCTCTGCAGCTTGTCACAGAGAGAATTAAAGTGGCAACAGTACAAAGCAAGCCCTAACATTGCCTGTTCTCTGAAAACAAAAACTGGCTAGATGTATTAGGTGGATAGGAAAAGCAGCTTCAGTAGGGACATGGCTTAATGGCTGAGGCACAGAAACTGGAGCCAACTCTCATCACCATGAGCTAAGTTTCTGTGTACCTTAAACCCACTTTGCCCTTAAATTCTGGCCTTGAATTGGTATTAGTTGCTCCACAGATCTGTCACACTCCCAGAGATAATAAACAAATGTAATTCAAAATCCCACACATAAAGGTATTTGATATCAACCTACTTTCTCTTTTAAGATATGTATACCTTAAATTTATCAATTAGGGAACAAGGTATGTGTGTGTGTGTGTATGCACACACACATACACACTTCCTCACATTGACAGTCCTTTCTGGTTTAATTTTCAAAACCCATTGGAGATTAGAGGTGGGTTACTAGAGTTCAAAGAAGAGTGAATTTGTATTAACTTACTGGGGTTGAAACCTGTATTTTAATATGTACAGTATGACATTTTTATTTAGTTTTATGTTACAGTATGAAGGCTTTTTAAGTCTGCAAGATCACGATAATTTTTTGTGTTTATAAAAATAAGGCTTGTTTGTTATTAATTTTTCTAACTCTTTTTCTTTTGATACTTGAAGTACATAAATGAGTAATTTAGCACATGATTAGCTGAATGACCTTTCCTTTTTTCACACTTGAAAAAGATTATCACTCAACTACTGCTGTATTACTGTTTATGTGACCAATCTGTCTGTAACATTTGATGTCTGATGCTTTTAAATTTTTTTTGTAGTCCTATTCTGTACCTAAGATCCTGTTTGTTTTGTTTTGTTTTGTTTTGTTTTGTTTTTTTTAAATGCAGCCCTAACATTTCTAATAGCAAGCACTTTCTATGATCACCACAAAGGCCTATGCTGTGGATTTCTACAGCTTTCATTTAAAACTCTAGACACATTTCCATCTTTTCATTTGTAAAGGGTGTTACTAACTTGCATTTGGAAATTTGACTGATTCAGACAGTACAGTCTTCCTGGTTCTGCAAGCAGGCAGTTCCAGTGTTTCAGCTTTTGCACAGTAGCACTCTAACAAGCAGCAGCCATGCATAACTAACAAGACTGCAAGTCCAGTTACTGCTTTTTAGAAGCCTCTACCCAGCTCTTATGTTATCCAAAATGTCCCTTTTATGTTGTTGCAGCCATATGACAGTACTACTAACAGCAGGAAAGTGCAGTAGTTATTTACAATGGATAAGATACAGGGGGAGAAAAAAAAAGTTTTTAAAAATGGAGCCTGAGATGCTGGAAGAAGAACAGCTCCAGCTATCCTTTTATAGTAACTGGTGTTTAATGGAAAGTGGTTAAGAAAGGAAAACTGTCTTCCTTCCAGCAGTTAGCCAGTGATGGCATGATACTTCTAACTGAAGACTAATACCATTCTTGGATAAACCCTTATGCAGGTTTAATTTCCAGTATCTGGAAACAAGCAGTATTGTTTTTCTCAGCTCCTTCTCTTGAACCTACTTTTAGATTCTGGGTCTTACCCTCTAACTATATTGACGGATGTCTAATAGAACAGTTTTCAAGTTCAGCATTAAAGCTTCATAAAATAATATATTCTTATGAATATTTTAAAAGCACTGTAGTAGTTTTCATTAGTTTTTTTTTTACTCATACGGTTAGTATTCTGAATACAACATATGAATAAATTATATTAGTTAGGGCATCACTTCAAAATATGTACATCGTGTCTACACAAGATACACCTAGCACAGATTAAAAAAAGCGTTCTTAGCATGGATTACAGGTACAAATGAATACTTTGATGAAAGGAAACTAGGTCTTCAGCACTTCACCAGATGAGAAATACACATTTAGACTCCACAAAGAAGTAAAAAATAAATACGCTGAAAACTAGGCAACGCTAGGTAGAAAAACATTATCGAGACCACTGTACTTTTTATAGTATCCTCATTTCTGTTTGAACGTGTTCTTTGCATGAACATCCTTTCTTTATAAAACAATAAATTTCACAAAGATTTCACTGTATGACACTGTATTGATTGGCTGTCACAACTACTGACTAAATATTAATTTTGGTAGTCTTTCTAAGTTAAATCTATAAACTCCTATATCTGGATAACTTTTAAAACCTTACACATAAGTGAAACTCTCAGCAAAGCAATTTCCTGACTTACACATTGTCCATCCTTGTTTTTAAAGATTTGGTTAGTAATTTACATTCATTAGGCAATTTTACTTTTATTAGATAGAGAAAAATTAGATGGTCTCTTTTGTTTTGAAGTGTATTTCATCTTAGTTTTATTACACTAAGGAGAGCAATAAACACTGCAAGCTAACTAGAAGGAGTTCCACATTAGTGCAATCACTTTGGTTTCATAACTCCTACAGATTTTTATCCCTTACAAGCAATAATTTACATACCATTGAGGGAAAATGAAAATGAGGGGGAATCTCATTATGACACTGCAAAGTGTACTTATTTTCTCCGAGCATGGACTAGATTAAATCTGGTCTATGTCACAAGAAATGTGAAGGGTGAGAGCAAAGGGTCCTTTCTCATAATAGTCATGCACAATTAATGCTCCTTTCACTCAAAAGAGGAAACCAGACCCAAAATGAGGAGGAGGATATGGACTCCTATTCTTTCACCTTCATTCCCCACCCCCACCCTCCGAGCTGTAAAGAAAGGATCAGGTTGCACTATTTTAAAAGCTGGTGCAGTACGCATACTTCCTCACTATATTGGCAAGCACTGGGATAAAATCTCTCTCAGAGCTCCCTGCAGGAGTTCCTGCTGCCTCATAACATCCTTTACTGAGGACTGTGACTTCTCAACAGAGCTGCGCCTTCAATAAAGTGATGAAAACTTCTCCCATAAACATATAATATTTTTAGGGACATATAGAAATAACAGTATTCTTGAAATAACTTACCTTTGACACATGGCTTTGAATGCTTCAGGCTTGATGCAAATACACAAAAATCAAACTATCACACTAGCTCAGCACTACAGGGAAAGCAGACCTGTAAATAAATTAAAAGAAAAGTTAAGCAATTTACCATAGTTTCCTGAATATGCTTAAATAAACAGGATTCATTAACACATTAAAGAATATAATTGCTCTGTCTCTCATCCTACCATCTGAGCACAGATTTCTGGTTACTGTTCCTATAGACACTTCAAGTTAAATCAGACTGCTGCTGTTGAACCTATATCAAGATGGAAGATGGATGGTGCTTTGACCGAAGTTTGGCGTGGGAGTCTAAACAAGGACCAAAATCCTGTCCTTGACTCAGAATTTCACCAATGACTTCTCTATTTTAAGACAGGGGCAGTTAAAACTGTCCTACATCTCACTGAATCCAAGAGATAAAAAAACCGCATACAGGATGCGCCAATGCTACACATACCAGGGTTATAAAAGTCTAAAATAATATCTGAAAAAAAGTGTTTAGCAACATTTCATTTACCTGTACATTTGTCTTTTTCAAAATATAAAACTCACAGTTCCCAAGGCAAGGTGCCTAGCTAGTAATGCCTGATGGATGTCAAGAGGTTAATCCAGCTATGAAGGTCTCTCTTAAGAGAAGTTCCTGTGCCATATCGTATCTCCACGTAAAAAAAGAAACCCAAAGTTACAGTGATTGAAATTCTCACCGTCTTCCACTCTCTTCACATTAGATATGAAGACCTGACTGGGAAAGGGCACTAAAAGCCTCATATCTCACCCAGGGATCCTCCTGCAGGAACTGTGGAAGGAAGCCATAAGCCACCTCCTGTTGGAATAGGGCAAGTTTTGCACTGGGAGAAAGAGTCTGCACAAAGCACTGCATAAATGGTGGGCTGAGCCAGTGGCTCTCAGAGGCCAGAAGATCTGTATCAATCTGTCAAGTGGCCTAACAGTGAGAAGGAATAAATCCTGTTTAGTCTTGCCTCAGCCACTATTACCTGAGCTCTGAGAGTTTTAAAGGAACAAAATCTCATTCCAGGCTTAAAAGAAGCTTGAGGTCTACAGATAAAAAGCTGTATACTACATCTAGTTGCTACAATTGTAGTTGTTAATAATACACAATTTCAACATACAGACTGGGAGATACCTCACTTGAAAGCAAGAATGAAAATAATGACACAACCGTTGTATGACGTCATATGACAACAAATTTACAAGTAGTAGCAAAACGGTCCTTTTCTTATGCTTAAGAGTCATTCTAGAGAGAGAGCCTGCTAGAAATACACAAGAGGCACATGAAAATTGAAGGAAAGCTAAGAAGTTCAATGGAAGATGCTGATCTGGATGACTGAAGTCTTCATCAAATAAGAAAGCAGTCTCCTATTTACTTTCTGATGCTGTGTAAATGGGTGAATCAAAGCCCACACATTCTCTTGCAAATCATGTCACAAGGATTCTACATCTCTATGCCCCTGAGGTCATGAGTGACCATGTACTGACCCCTGACAGACTCCTGCCGCCTTTCCTTTAATACAGCTCTCTAAGCACTTGAGCCCCTAGGAGTGCTATACATTGCATGCTTCCTACCCTTCCTTTCTTTTCTTTTAGCAATCTATACCCCACAAAAATTTCCTATAATCTTGTGTGTTTCCCTACAACCTTTCTCATACCGAGAAGTTCCTCAATACTTAACAGACATGTTAAGGAATAAGGAAAAACATAAAAGAGAAGATTATTTCAGGGAGAAACTCAGCAAGTTTTCAGAAAAAGGAATACTGTATTTCAAATAAAATAAGATTGTTTTCAACTGGAAGAGGCTTACGTTTATATTACCAGTAAAACTTCTGTTGAAATGGGAGGAAACAGTAACTGTAGACAGTACTTCAAAAGGAAGTTCTGTTACAGTACAGACCAAAAAAATGACCTTCTTACCGGGTATAAAATACGTAATAAATGCTGAACTTCTGCATGTGCCTTAAACACTGAGCCATGACTATGGAGTGCTCTTTAATGTGTCCAACAGCCTTAATGATGAAATCTATACAGGGAAATAATTATGACAATAGCATTCACCAAACACAAAACTGAGATATTCTTTCATTGAAACTCCTTCAGCTCTAACAAAGGCAGCATTCAAAAAAACACAAACAAACAACCAAAAAAACAACCCAGCATTCCAAAGACCGCTGTAGATGCTAGACATACAGGACATAAACTGATTCTTGAGTTAAAGACAAACATCCACGAGCCAAAAGGAGTAACTCCAACGAAGAAGGAGACTTTCAAGTTTCAGACCTCTAGTTTGAACTTATCTATGTTTTCAAACATCAGTAGGTTCAGTGGAGTTAGAAATATCCAGTATGTGTAATGAAAATCTCTATCAGCAGATACAGCATGAACATGATAACGTATGTTTTCCAAGCCTAGAGCAATTGTCAAGCAACTACTGTTTGTCAAGACAACCCACTTGACAGTCAGGGTCATCTAACCCCAGGTCATCTCCTTCTACCTTACAGTGAGGCAGGTCTCAGTAACTCAGCTGCCCAGCTTTCTTTAATTTGCTCTGAAGCCAAGCTGCAGGCGCAGGTTTCCCTCGCTGCACGCGGCCGGAGATGAGGGAGGCGGCGGTGACGGGGCTCCGCTCCCGCGCTGCGATGGCTCAAACTGGCAACAGATGCTGGGGTTTTGTTCCGAGGGAAGGAGGGCCCGTGCGGGTCAGAGGGGACTCCTGACAACTGATTATTAACCAGGCCTTTCTAAAGCACTTGCAAAGCCCATATTGTGTTTGTTTAGGACCCAGAACTACAAGTACATGTTATCAGCAGACTGGGTGAATTGGTTTGTGTCTCTGAGTTCAATTACCAATTCTAGCTACCTTTTAAAACAGAAAAGAGAATAGCTTCGTCTTAAGCAGTCTATTTTGGTCCAGTTTTATATTTCTTTTTATTTTTTTTTTCATTTTGAAGACTCTTATTCAATTAAATATATCCTCTGTATAATATATTACTATTTTTGCTATCTAGATTGTGATTTCATACCTGCACAATTTTTATTTAATCATCTATATAAGAAACTTCTTATTCTTAATTTTTATGTCTTAGGATAGAAAATTTAATGGCTTCTCTTTACCATGACTTTGTCTTCCAATTATAATTTACAGAAGTGTGTATTCAGATGGAAAATGGAATTCAGTTGAAATGTAGGAAAAGAGCCCTTTATTAAATAGCTATGACTGTACACAACATGTAAGAAAAAAAAATTATCAGAACATAACGTATTGAAAACTGATTTATTCAACAAGGATGAATCTTTGCTAGTTGGTGAACTTAAGTGATTGTTTCTAGTTAGCACGGCCTACAAGACTGTACAACTAGTACATCTTGTCGTCTTACAGATTTCATTCATGGACCTAATGAGAAAAAATGAAATTACCTGCTTTTTCATCTCCCAGTGGATTTTTCAATTTTGAACGTACTAGTCATTAATATAAAGTAGATGAGTACATTAAAAGAAAAAAAGAAAAGCTATCACAAGCTGGTTCCATATTCTGCAGGTTACAATTCCAAATGCTCTGCCAGTAACTTTCAGCCCTTTAGCGGTTTGACTTTATCTAAAACTTCGGCATAAAAAAATGTGTGGCACACAATTTTTATTGTGTTATTTTAAAATACTATAGTAAATTTAACCTTAATACTGGCTGCCCTAATTTCACAATTAATTTTAACTGGTCTTGTTTAAAAAATAATCTTTTAATTTAAAGAAAGCATACATAAAGAACTAATTAAACACATATTAATCATTCCAGGAGGCCACACGAGTGACAGAAAAAGTGATTTCCCTCCTTTCTCTTATAGTCATTTAGACTATAGTATGTTCAAACCAGCACGGGTCCCTATTGTTCCTGCTGGTGTACATACAAAGCTAAAGAGATAGAGCCCTGGCACAGAGGTTTGCCTTCATTTCCTCAACACCTGAGGCATTAGAAGTAAGAAGCCAAACAGGATAGGCTTTTTCTTCAATGCACTGGCTGTTCAGGTGCAGATTTACCAGCAGCAGGAGGGAAAGGGTGAAGGGATGCTATGGAGAGCTCTAGATCATTCCCTGTTCCTCCACCCATTCTTCTCTCCAAGCTATAGCTGCACCTGTGCCTATCTACTGAAAACTAAACAGACTTTGGGCTAACCAGGGAACTGAACATAAGAATTCACTATCCTAATCTCTGCTAAAAATAGAGACTTTCCATTAAACTTCCTTGTCCTTGCAAAGTCACTTAGAAGGATAAATCTTCTGTCAGGATAATTTCCCAAGTTTAAAGAGAAAGGAAAGTTATTTCTGAGAATTTCCTATAGTTGTGAACCTGGCTTGCTGCATTTCGGAATATGACTTACAGATTTGGTATCGTAGATCTGTGGATTTGATCTATTCACTCAAGATGGATCAGAATTAAATTCCTCCTCCTCCCAAACTACTGTAATGGAAACAACACTATCCCATGGATTGTCTATTATTTTTCTTGCCCTTTTCTTTGCCAGGCTCAAAGATTTCCTCTCTGTAACAAAAAAAAATCTGAAAGCCAGTATAAGGAACAAGAAAAGTCACTACTCAGAATTACAAGTGTAGCAACAAGTTTCTAGAAAGAGAAAGATTAATAAAGTTTGATTTAAGGAAGGGCAAGATTAGGTGAGAAAAAAGGAGAGGTAGAGGCATATCATTAATATATGTTATAAAATCTTTGAAATACTACAGACTGGGAAGTTAGCAAAGTTGAGAGTGCAGTAAATGGAATAAGAATGACTAAGGTTGACTCTAGCTGATTGAATTTAAAGATGGGAAAGTCCTGAAAGTATTTTGTTTCATTTTTGCAAAGACTGTGAGTAGGTCATGATTCATAAACAAACTTTGTTTTAAGAATACTAGAGAGGTCAGACTGGTTCAGGCCAGGCATACACTTGGCCCATTTACCCATCTCCAACAGCTGACAAAAGCCAATTCTTATCCAAATATTCCCTCAATGAACAGCAGGACCAGGACAAGCACAATCGATAATGCCCGTACATTCCAGCATCCAACTTTGTTTTAGCTTGGAGGGTTTCCTGAACCTGATGTGGATCAGGTGACCTTCACCAGATCTCTCTTCCAGGGCCTTGTGAAGTCTCTCCTTAGATTGTTGCCAAATTGGTTAATCTATACTGTCTTTAGTAAAAGAATGCTGTGAGTATAATACCCATGAACATATAAAGGAATATAATTTATTGTATTATTTACTTTGAACATGCCTACTGCTGTCCTCTGATGTACCCTTATTTTTTTATTGATAGAGAAGGTGAAAAGTTGATTCCTGTCCATCCTTTTTGTTTGTGACTTTAAAACATTTATTGCTGTTTTGAAAACACAAATTTTGCTGTTTGTTAGAGGGGTGCTGTAGTTACAGTCTTTGAAGAAGACTGCATTGCCCCAGGGCTGGAAATCTATTTCTTCTTAGCTCTGCCAATCAACCACCAGTCTGCCTGCTATCTGTGGCAGATGCTGAAGCTGCTATTGCAAAGAAGTCCTTCCAAGATCCTGGGGAACTGGAAGCCTAGATGAGCACATTCTGAGAGAGCCATTCTTTTCCACTGTTAGGGAAGATGCATTAGAGGAAAAGACGCAGTCATGCATATTGTACTCTTGAAGCCCTGCTGGTCTTTCTGCAAGCAGAATCTAAAAGAATCATAGGGAGTGGAAATAAAGAGGGTAAAATTTGCCAATCCACAGAAATCAGCCCTATTTCAAGAAAATTACTTGCTAATAACTAAAGCTCAAGGAATCAATGTAAACTTTATCTAAAATCTGAAGCAGAAAACTGAAGCTAAAATAGTTCAAGCCTCCCCTAAAAGAGGAGAACATTGTTTCTAGAGTAGACCTTAAGTGGGCACAGTTAACATCATAATGAAAACCGCAGAAGCTTGTGAGATTTTCCTATTATTTCAGTAGGAGAGTCTTAATTCATACAGTATTCTCCCATTTTCTCTGCCATGTGTTTTACAAGATACACAAATATTTCTCAGGCAGACAGGAAAGCACAGTTTCTGTAAGTTAAAAATTATACAGACAGGTAAGACAGGTCTCCATTGTTAGGTAAAAATATAAACAAAAGCCTTTCCTAAATCCTACTACAACTTGAGGTATATTGTATCACTGTGCAGAAGAAGATATATTGCAGAATAATGCACTTTTAGAGAAATTATATAAACTCCACTTAGTGTCAAAATTATTAAACAGTCCTGTACTATTGAAGTAGAAGAGGTTCAGGGAGACTGACCATGCCAGGACACTCAAACAGAAAGTCTTTTCATTCGGGTTTGTGAGTAACTCTAGTTAAAGTGACTCTATTTGACACAAAATGATCTGTACTGTTGCAAAATAGTTTCTGTCAGCAGATTTCACTTAGGCAACACCCTGTCTATCAGCCATAATCACACTGGGTTTGGCTGCAGGATCTGATTATTATGTCAGAAGGGTATGTCTGGCTAAGCAGGTAAAGAGAATATACTGAAAGTTTCACAAGACACAAAGAAAGATTTTAAAAAGGCACACAAAGCCCGTGTTTAAACAGGTAAACAAAACATTTTTTCAGGAGCTCTCAGCATCCCTCTAGTTAGAACAGGACACCTATTTGTATCTGTTATATATCTGAACAAGCACACAATTAGAAGTCCCCATTTGAAAAATGTGACTCTGGAAGACAGGTCAGTGCTATTGACTCCCTGCTATGATGGCTAGATATGCTGAAGGTTAGAAAGGCTCAAGGCTCTAACATTATCAGCTCTAATCCCAAATGTTTCCTAGTTCTGACTGGTTTAACTTAGAACTGTATGTCACATAAAAGCTCCTGAGGATGGTCTTGCCCCTCACTGGCTTGTTGACAAAAATACATGATTAATTACCCTGTTGATTATTGGCACTTGTTTGGGAAGTCCCTGAAAAACAACCCCAAATTTATTCAAGGCAGAGAGTACTGACTGAAATATTTACATGGAGAGCAGGCATCTCCTGAACATCACAAAGATTTTGAATATGAGCAAATCCCTGTCTCTGAATAGATCTGTCTGTCCCCCAGACCCTAGGTACTTCAAGGTATGCAGGCAACACGATAATAAGTATTGTTTGTTCAAAGTTTAATGAAGAGAGGACTCCTTTGTGTACCCCAGACACCTGATGCAGCAAGTACCAAGTCACTGCAAGGCTGTGCTTTCAGAATGTAGCTAAAGTACAAAATGTTTTGGGGGAGACTCTAAATGCTGAGAGGTTTTTACTGATCTTGAAGATGACCTAGAGGCTGACTTAATTGACCTGTTGCTGTCTACAATCTCTCCTCTGGGAAGTAGAAAGCTCATGGTAATATGATGTATAACAGTAAAACCATAATAAAATGTTTTAAATCGATGTTGTTTCTGTAAGTCTGAGAATTGTTGACAAAACAGTTTTAGACCTGTGTGAACTGAATCAGCAAGCTGTTGTGGTACTACACCTCAATGCTGTATCTTCTGAAGCAGGCTGTGGTGATGGCTACTTTTTCTGGGAGGAGGCAGGGTGAACACCAAGACAACAGAAAATTCCTGTTTCGTTCATGACAGGGTAGAACTCTGTAGTGTAATCCAGAGTTGCTATGAGGAATCTAATGTCTTTTCTCTGCCGGATGGATCCCTATGTAAAAATAGACATCTTGCAGGCTGGCAGTTCAAAATCCCTGAGGATTAGTGATTGGTTAGGAGATTATGGATACTACTCCAATCTGAATTTGAAATAGCAAATGAAATTGCTGAGGCACTGATAGTTGACACTGAACTGCTAGCCCCCTCACCCTTCCTGTAGAGACAGAAGGTTCTGTCTCTGATTTGGAATGGTACATTTGCATCTGCAATCAATCGTAGAAGGCATCCTGTTTCTGGTGTTTATTGTTTCTAATAAGCTGGACAGAATGTAAGAGAATGAGAGAGAAAAGCCACGAGGCCAACAAGTCACTCAGCACTATGTATGACACCATGCTGAAATACAAAGACAATCACTACTATTTGGGCTATAAATACATAAGACATTTAACACAAAGCCAGGTCCCTGCAGAGATATGCAAATAATAAAATTAGCCTTTTCAGGACCTGTACTTTAAAATACAAGAACCAAAGATGTCATATTGCTGAGGAATATTTTATGCCTTCTACATGCATGGGCAGCAACTTGTACTGAGAACCAAGTTCCTCTTGCCTCCATCAGACTTCCCTGCCAATACAAGTGGATCCTGCTAATGGATATGTCCCAGAAGATCAGAATTCCAGCTTTTAGGGCACTGAACAAGAGACAATATCTTAAATCATAACTATAGCTTTACTTGTAGAATTTAGAACTAAACTGATCTCTGTTTAAGGGAAGTCTTCTCCCCTCTCTCCCTCCCTTCCCTGCTCTATGTTTCATCTCAGAAAGAGGAAACGTTACCATGGGGTATGTTGCTCTCTGAAGAGTCACACTAGGGAAAATCTTAAACACCAATAACCTATTACTCCTTTATCCATATACCAAGATGTATATCTAGTATGTTAACTCAAACTGTATTTTGCTAATGATCATTAGAGGACTTAATTTATTGTATGAAATTAATTATACTTTCACAACTAAAGTTAAGTAAATCACACAGTACATGTACTGCATGACTTCCATCTCTGTGGTATGATGGAAATAATTAAATCATCCATGTTCGTATTCATGTGGCTACTTAATGCCCTGAGGTCAGTGGACATGAGGGTCCTTCACATATCTGCTGATACCATTTAATGAACCTTTTTGTTCAAATAATTTGTCCTTGCACTCATGGGGCACATCAGCAATGAAACACATCTACACAACCACTCAAAGAAGCATCCAAGAGCATCCCAGAAAAGTAATTCACATTCTTTATAAAAACTGGGCAATTAAAGTAACTGCCTGTGTTTTGGCCAACTTAGAAGGAAAACTGGGCTATATAAATTAACACACACACAATTTAATAAAGTAACTATCTCTTTATGCTGTTGCTGTACCTGACACTACTAGTCTAGAGAGCCCAAAACTGCATAGAAATGCAATTTCTAGTTTTCCAAATATATTTTTCTTAATTCTGACATTTTATGTATTTCTCAAAACTCGCCAAAAAAAATTATCACTCCTAAATATTAACACTTTCCAATCTATATCTTTCTCATGTGCAGTTTATGCTACTTCTTTCAGTCCAAACGAAGTTACATTAAATATGGAGATTACATTATTAAATTTGCTAAAATAGAATAACTCAGAATAACTGCACACCATGTTTTACCAATTCTACCTCGAATCATATATTTTTCTGCCAACTTAAATAAATATTGTATCATTCTAGTTTCCTTGTATGTGGCTGTTTACCTCACTCAATCAAATTACATATCTTTTTTCTTCCTAACCACCCTTTAATTATTCTGGTTTTGGATGTCTTTATTTAATCTGTAAGTAACATTTTCAAAATTATTAAATGATAATTTCATTAACACCTTTCAAAATGGGGGTTAGATTCATTTATATATTATTAACTGTATATGTTTCTGAGTACCATACTATTCAAAATAGATACAGTCATCTTGTTGAGGATTGGTTTCTGTAGTGGTAGCGCTGGGCCTTATACAGGAAAACTAAATTTATCATCCTAATACATCCCCTCTGTTTACATAAATACTTTCTTTAGTCAGCATTTTTAAACTGTTCAGTAAAATATTACATGGGAAAGCTTAAAAAATATAATTTGCATTTGCAACTTCAAACTGTAAAAGCGAATGTTCCATTACAAAAATTCTTAAATTAATACACATGTTGAGAAGCAAGTTCTCGTGAGTAAAACCAGACAACTGTAGGTTTCAATTGTAAGTAAGAGGTGCTTTAGTATTTTTTCTCAATTTGTTTAATTAAGGCATCTTGCAATTTAAAGCGGTTATTGTCTCTTCAGGAAACACCTTGGATCAGAAATTACTTTTCTGACTTACATGAGAAGTCAAGTCACACAATTTTTAGAGGCCTTTTAAAGACAGTATTCACTTCTATCCAGGAATCATATTTTCCTATCCTTGTAAAAAACTGTAAGTTAATAATTCTAAAGTTATTTGCTAGATATGTTCCTCTAAAAACTTCTCTGACCTACACTGTTTTTGTTCTATACAAACTGTATTAATATAAAGACGCAGTGTTACATGAGTCATATTTTTGAATAATTCTATTTAAGCTGACAACAATCTTTCTTCAAGTTGGCTTATATCATAAACGTTTTAAGAGTTTGGGGGACGCTTTCTAAGTTAATTCTCAAATCTGCATAAGAAAATGCCTCCTACTTCAAAAAGAAACAACAAATAAACTAACCAACAAACCATAAACCAAAGCCAGGTAAATCTAAATGGTTCAGGTGCAGTAATAAACAAAAAATCATAGTGGCACCCCTTGGTTCCTTATCAAGATAACAAGATACAAGGAGCCACAAAAGTGAGGGGATGCCACTTTTCTTTTTTCCTCTCTGAGGTGTTAATTGATTGAAAGCTATTTGATTAGAAAGCTGCTTCTAATAATTGAAACTTTTCTAACACAATTTGAGGGAAGAAGGTAGATTAAAATGTCATATTTGCAAATGTTCACAGCCTTTCTTGTTGCAGACCCAATGCAAGAAAAACCACTGGAAGATGAACACTTTAATTTGAAGATTTTAATTACTGTTTGATGTAAACATATAAGTCCTCAAGCATCTAACAGAGTACAACAGAGTAATAATTATTAACACTTTTCTCATCATCCTTCAAGTTGAATTTATAAGAGAGAACAGATATGCTAGCCAGTATTCTGAATAGTTAAATGATCTTCATTCCTTCAATATGCTTGTTCTTATGTTACATATTTTATGCTCTCACAAAAGCATATACATGGATTATTCCCATTTTAATCAAGGCCATGAATGTTGGTAACATGAACCATACATTTTCTTTAATACTGTTTTTGAGGACAGGAAAATAAAATAACTTGAGGTTTGGAGCAGAAATACAAGTGATACTTTCTAATATCACTAACTAATTTCACTTTAGGGTTCCATTATCACAGCATAGATACTAGGTTTCATTTTTATTACTAACAGACTTTATTTATCACTGTAAAAATAGCCTGTTAACCACAGAAAGTAAAATTCACCATCAAAGTTCTGGTTTTGTTTAGGAATCAGACTTTTTCAGATATTCTGTCAAGTAGTAAACCCTAGTTATCTATATGTGACTTAAAAGAAACTACATGTGTTCTGAATTCAGAGTATTTCCCTGTAATATCTACAAAGCTATACATACCTGAAGAACATGTGCTAGAGAGAATTAGAAGACAAGAAAAAAGGGCATTGGTAATGCTGAAATCAGCTTCCTGACCAGAGAACCAAGCAGTGCAAGGAGAATAATAGCACTGTTTGAATGAACAGGTAACATCCTTTACCCTTATTGATGATCTGTAAATAGAAATTATATATAAATAAACTTTAAAATTAAATAAGTGAAAACTAAAATAGACAAAGGCATGCAAAATTCCAGAATACATCTATTAGGGAAAAAAAAAAGAAACCTGCATTCATGATGATTTATCATGTGTTCAGACTATACAATTTTATCTCCACATTCCAAATTTATTTTTCATGTTACAGCTTAATATTCTGGGTTATCTATTGTGTGGAGCCAACAATAATGGAAGAAAATAGATGTAAAAGCATTATTATGACAGAAACATTTTGTCTAATCTGTTCTAAATTGTCAGTGAGGAAGATGCTGCATCATCACCAGATAACTTGGTTCCAGTCTTTAACTGTCCTTGTACTTCAAAGGATTTTCCAAATATGTAGCCTGTTCTTTTTGACCGTAAATTAAGATAATTTTTTCTTGTCCTTCTGCAACTGGCTGCAAAAGACCATTGGTGACCATCTTCACAATAATCTTCAGATGTCTTACTATTTATCCCAGTCTTCTCTTCCCTAGACTAAATAAATACAACTTTTTTGAAATATGCCTTATAAATCTTGCTTTCCAAAAATCTTTTCACTCATGTGTTCTCCTACAGATTCCCCTTCACCTGAAAATCGAAATAATTTTCCCTTTTTACACTTTATTTTAACACAGAGATCAAATAATTTTATTCACTGATTTTTATTCTGGTCATTTTGCATGCATGTTCTTTGATTTTGCTTCATCTGCAAAACTAGGTAGTATCCATGTTACTTGAAATTTTATGGAACTGTAGAGCAGTAGGCCCCACAGACCCATGAAACAAAACAGACCTCTACAGCTCTTCAGTAACTTTTTTGGAAACCAGTAATGACAATTTTCTTTGAATACAAAGTAAGTCACTTCTTATTTTTTTCCTTTACTTCAAAAAACTGGATACACCAGGGATTTTGTATATCTTCTTATTTTTACATTTAACAGCTAAAAAAATAATTACAATGTTCTTAATAAATAAATGGACAGATGGATGGGTGGACAGACAGGCCTAAATCCAGTTTTTCTTTGAGATCAGGCATAATAGAAGGGAGATTTGACCCAGAGCCCATAGTTCTCTCTATTATCTCAAAATAGGTAATGTCTGCTGAACAGAGTTAGAAGGATGTTGGTAGCCGAAGTACACTAGGAATCTCTTTTTGATGATTACACAACTACTAGTTTGTGCAAAAATATGTCACATTTTGCACTATTTTCAATGAGTCTTGCCTGAATGAAGAAAAAATATTGTGCACCAAGAAAAGTAAAACAAAGGATTTAAAACAACATATCAATTCTGCAGCAACTATCTGTATTCATATTTATTCCCAAATGCCTGCCTTTAGAGAGAGAATCCAGTCTCTTTATTTTTAACCACAGATAGTTCATTCCAGGAATCTTCAAATCATTTCCTTGGAAAGGAGGCAGTGGGGAGGGGAGGCAAGGGGAGGGGAAGAAGAAGTGATAAACTGCACAGCAGTTTATAACATTTAGCCCAGAATTTCCATTTTTTTGCTCCACTTCACTTGTGCAGACTATGTAACTATACCATAATCACATATTAAAGTTCTTCTCAGAAGTGGTTCCTACAGTTTGGTTTTGCTTGTTACTATTCATGTAGTTTATGCATAGGGTACTTTCATAATGAATTTCTGAAATGTAGTAGTTGTTCTTTGTAATCTAGTTAATCTGTCAATGGGCAAAGTATCCCTTATACTTAGGTGAGCTCTCAACAGGCTAAATGAGTAAATAGGCTGAAGGACTCCTCGCAGCACTACACTCCTGCCCAGAGCCACCCAATCTCAATCTTCAGCAAAGCCTCTACCCTTCAGCCAAACTTCTGAATGTAGTTATCTCCTCCTTCCCACACTTCAATTCAGCTTCCAGCAGCTCCTAAAAACTATGTCCCCCACTTCCTCAGGAAACATAGACAGGCAATCCTTCAACAAGGATTATTTAAGCAGGAGTGGTGGGCACGGAATGAGATCACAATGAAGAGAGAAGCAGTCTATGAAGACTTATCTAGCTGACCTGTCCTATCTGCCCTAAGGTTTTTCAGAATCTCTTTCTGCAGAAGTCTTGAAGCAACTTTTTTCCTTGAAACAGGAACTACCAGTTCTGGCAGTTCAGTCATTAGGTTTAGCATATATAATGTACTCCAGCGAGAAGTGGATGACTTCAAATATTTTGTTTGGCTGTTTCATGTAATTTTCTAGAACTATACTCAAGGGCATCACAGTACTGTAATTTCACATAATTCACTTGCATTTCCAAAATACAAGGTCATTATAAGAAAGAAAACTTCTTTTTATTCAGCTAGGTATGTAATATGTGTGGCAGATTTGCTTTATGTTATTCTCTATGTGCACCTAATTCCAGTTTCTTATATTCTTCATTGATATTCTCTACCTTCTTTTAATGTAGCTTCTGGTATTGGCAAAAACATAATCCTATTGATGTAAAGCAAGCCAAATGTACAGATTTGTACATTCATACTACAAAAGCGGTTTTTCATAATGCAGTTCCCTACTGTGTTGCACATCCGGCCGATGGCAATATGGTAAAGCCAGAATAGCTGGCTTGTTCCTCCAGAAAAGCTGCCTGCATTTCTGCAAAACAGCTTCTCCAAATGCTAAATCTACAGGCAAATTTACACTGAATCATTGTTATGATGGTCTATTTTCTTAGTGTTCCATTAAGAATAATTTCATATTAAGAACTGTTTCCAAATCCCTACGCCTAATCTTACTTCTCAAACTCTTGGCTATTTTCCTTTGATCTATAGCATCCCACGATTTTGCCCAATTTCTTTCATTTATGTACTTTATGTCCTCAGCACTCACCAGGGTAGCTGACCGCTTTCAGAATCTGTATTTGTTTTTATTTGAGCAGTTTATTTCCTCTCTTTACCTCTAAGTTAAAGACAATACTCAGATGAATGATAATTGATCATGTTCCAGCATTGCCTGATGTGCCACATTTTCCTTTCCTTTTTTATTTTCTGTCTTCAGACTTAAGCAGTTAATCCCAGGTCACAAAGTAGTCTATGAAAGTGATTTCATTTTCCCTTTTTGTGCAGTTTTTTCCTGCACATAGTTTCCTACAACCTGGAAAATTAGAAATTATCATGGAAATAACTGGTGACCTCACAGGTCAAAAGGTGACCTAGAACCTAATGGTAACACCTGTCCAAGTAATACAGAGATTGCACTCATTCCAAGACATTACTGCATATCGGGGGTTTTTAAAAACTGTATAAATATTTAGTAGAGCCCTTATCCCATCTTGTGCATGATGAAGTGACTATTTTATATTGAAGCATGACCACTTCAGCATCAGGTCCTTCTCAAAAGTCTCAGAATAAAATACCACAAGCATATTTCAGGCTTTTATCCTACAAGGTAGATGGGACCCAAACTGCATTTTAATAATGAACTAAATCTATTTACCCAAATGGTCCTATGCTGAGTTCTTTATTATAATCTTACTTAGCTTGAAAAGAATATTCAGTCATCTAACTAGCTTTCAAGTTTCTAGGTTAAAATACTTCCACATCAGATAAGTACTGTTTTCCCTTCTATTGTCCTCTGACTTTCTTAAATTGCCAAATTTTCAGATTTTCTATGGTCCCTTCCCTTTTAATTGCCACATATTATATCCAAATATAATACATTAATGGACATGTCTAGTCAAGAAATAGTAGTCTGTAAGATTGCTGGTTTTCATGCCATTGCATTTTTGATTTAGAGCAGTTGTAATTACTGCCAACTGGATGTAGTTCCTAAGGTTACATCTGTGTTACTCAGCTGAAGAGAGCTCAGGCACGTACTTGGGCTCTACCATGTGGTAATCCACAGCCTTTAAGTGATAGCCTGCTCTTTGGTATGCTTTTGGCCAAGGCCAGTAAGCATTCAGGCAAAATACTGCAGGATTTGAAGAATAGCATAGGTTAGGGAATCTTTTAATAGGCAGTACAAATGAGGCTACCCTGGCTCAGGAGAGCAGGTGGGTTAGCCAGGCAAATGTGAGCTGTAGTTTGCTACTGACTCTTGACTGGGTTCTGGTGCATTTTCTTTTCTATGTGACCTAAGAAATTAAATGCAGCCAAAAGCTGGTAGAGAGGTACCTTCATAAGATGCCAGTCCCAAACCTGCACAGAGGACGTGAGGTGCTGGTGTGGGAGAAGGACAGACCAGCGTTTAGGCTGACCGTGACTTCCCCAGGGCAGGCAAATTCTCAGCTTGTGAGTAGGAATGGTTACCTTGTGCTCCCTCCAGTGAGCAGAACAGGGGTACAGAATATGCGACCTTTTGTATTTTCAGATACTTTTCTATATTCTCAATTACCATTTTTGTTTGCTGTTTCTTCAACTATCTTTTCAAATAAATGATCCGATTCATAGACAGTAGGTCTTAAGACTTCCTTTAATTCAGTATTATTCTATAGGGAAAAGAAAAGAAAAAAATTAACTGCTCAAGAAACTTGAAAAAAATCTGCTTTCTTGTGTTCCTTTAAGATTTTCACATACTTTCAGAATATATTAGCAAAATTATACTAATTAGGTGGATAATTAGGCTTTCTTAGATAGCATCACATGGTCTGAGCTCTCTTTCTGTTCTTTCTTTGCATGATGGCAAGTTTAAAGTTCTCCTTTCCAGTTCCGTTTCCTTTTCTCCAACTTTATACTTCACTAAACATTTTTTTTTACAGTGGAAACTGTCTTAGTCTATTGCAATACTACTCTGAACCAGCTTTTTGCTATTACTCTTCAAACTTAATATCTTTCTGTCAGTGATTTTCACAGTATGTTTACACTTTTTCTGGTCTTTTTATTAAACCAGAAGTATTGTACAGTCATAAGGTCTTAATTTTAGATCTAGTATCTCCTTTTTTCCTGATCACTATCAGATTCAGTACTGAATTAACTCTCATTACTTCTTTCAATTGTTGTAAGAACTATACAAAAATCCTGTAACCTATTTTGAAGCACCTCTTGCATGTACCTCAAAGTCCACTTTTACTGCTTTTCGTACATTTCCATATATATAGCAATATATGTATGTATAACATGAATATGTCTTTGCATATATATATATGTGTGTGTGTATATATATGATAATCATGGAGACCGTCAAAAACCTAGAGAAAGTCAAACAAATCAAACCTTCAATACAATCTTCATGGATTTTGCTTCTTCCATATTCATTTGTGAAATTATTTCTGTGTTTGCCAGTCATGTGATCTGCAGAATCTACAAGCAGGGTGATTGTTTTATAAATTATGTTTCCCTCACTTTATATTCCTTATATAGCTACAGTTAGTTAAATTCTATTTATGTCTTAGCCAGTCCTGTTTCTAATGCAATCAAAGAACAATTCTTGGAATTTGTAGCGGTATTGCATCTCTCAAGACCACCTGTACCTAAGCTGTATTTATGAACAGAAAGACCTATTTTTTCATTATTATTTCCTGCAGGACTTTATGGATTAAGTATGTTTTCACATCTCAGTGTAGCAATTCACTCAACTTTATTCTTCTCTGGCAAATGTTTCCCTATGGTTACACTTATTCATTTGCTGAAATATCTTCCCTGTTTCATTAGTATTTCCAGCTATGCTTTCCTTACTGTTCCTAATAGATTTAAAAATAAAGACATTTTAACTGATTTTTTAAACTGAGATTTTATCACTCAAAAATTGCAAATCAAAAATACAAGAAGTTGAGTGTAAAAAAAATTTATCATCAAACTGCAAGTCTGAATTTTAGATTAGTAGTATTATCAAAAAAGCAATAGTTTTGTAACTTAAGCTATGCCAATACAGTACTCTCAAAACTAGTTTTCTAAAACTGTGCTAAGTCAGTTTGATGTACTTCCGTCTAACAATAATTTGCCATTGTTAGAATTGTATTATTTTTCATGATAAGCAATGCCTTAGTCCATAACAACTCTGCTGTACAATAAATATGAGTATTCATTTATTAAGCCACAGATTATTTTGTGATCAGTATTGCCTTACATTGTTAATAGAAAGGACAAATCTTCAGCGAACAGTAGTGACTTAACTGTATGCTGTCAATGTGCATCATCTGAGGATATACTGCAGAAAGCCCCATCAGGTTTTACATGGGGTTTTAATATTCTTTTGTTTTCTATGAATAATTTGCATATAGTTTTTCTTTATGAACTTAGTTGCAGTCAATGCAACTTAATTTTAGCAAAAAACTTACTGCTTCTACTATTCAACACAAACTCCTCATTGGTGTAACCATTTTAGAGATTCTGAATTTCCTCTGCTTTCTAATCATTGTCTGTAATGTCATCCTCATGCTCAGTACACACATCTGGCAAAGGTGCTTTGTTAATGGCCTCAAAATTATGCAAAGTCCTGCAGGTAACTACACTAGTTAAAAACTTTTAGGCACCATAAATGACATTCTCACTCACACCTCCATTTTCTGGTATATTGCTATTATTAGTGCCATTATTGTTGCCAATTATTGTAGGTATCAGAAGAGGCTACAGAATAATGTTTTACACATATAAAGCAAAAGTTCTGAACATCACTGTTTATGTTTTATCATGGCATTCCTTTTACTGCAGTCTAAATAATTTCGATTATATAAGGAACATTTAGTACACCTAAAGATAGATATGTAGGTATCTATCCCATAAAAAACATTAACTATTATCCAGTATTTCTGCTACAACAGAGCATGATTTTCAAAAATTCTCCTGATTTTATGGATGTATACCTTTTAGTTGTCTTTTTCAAAAAAATCTATCTCCTTATATTGCTATCAATACAAAGCACCCTTTCCAATTGCAGTTTTCTTTATACGCAAACAAAACTGAAAACATTTGCCATACCATTTATGAACACAGCATGGTTTCGTTCAGATGTTCTTTTAAAGTTAGCATCCCTGTATTAAACTCAACTACCATAAGTCTTTATTTTTACAGGAATGTTTATCTCTGTCTGTAGTTACTATTCCATTGATGTAGGAAGCAAGGTGCTTTGATCCTCTGAAGGCACATGTATCATAAAAAAACCTAAAATGCTGTCATGAATTTTTAAGTTTCTTCTCTGCTTTACTGGAAGTCCTAAAATAGCAGACCCATCCAGCATTTAGAAGTCAATATTTTGTTGAGCATACATGATCATGCTCAAGGCAATATTCTAGGCAAATGGATACAAACGTGAGAAAAAAAGGATCAGTATTGGATCAAACAAGTTAGGAGAGACTAATGCTGAGAAAGGAACCACAAACTTAGGTTAACAAAAGGAACAAAAAAAAAGAAGACAGAACTCAAGAGAAGGAGAGATCTTTAACAGGTATAAACCAAGAAAATATTACCAGAGGGAGAAAGAAAATAATTTGACCTTTTAAAAATTACCAAATAGAAAAAGAAATTCCACCTTTTATTAAGTCGGACTTCACCAGTACGCAACTTTGCAAGTCTACCCCACTTTTTGCAAGTGAGCCATGTAGGACTCAGTTGTTAAAATAAAGACTAATGCTATATTTTATTAAACTTTTATGTCTTTAATATGGATATTATATTCTTCACATTTCATTTTACATTTCTACAAACATCTTTAAGTTACAATTACATTGGGAAACCAACACATTTTATATGAAGGCAAGAGAACAATGTTTTTTGACTAGTCAAACCACAAAGAAATTCATGAGTGCCATAGTCTTCTTTTTCTATGTCTTCATTACAATACTATCAGCCAAGAAAATACGGTATCAGCATCAAAGGAAGGGTCAGCAATCTCCCACATCAGAAGTTAGGACAATACTTTCAACACGGAAAGTAGGATTGTCAGAGAGGTAGCAAGTGAAAAGCTTCAGAAAGGATGGCAGCTGTAAAGAGTCAGGAAAAAAAAAAAGAAATAAAAAACAGGGAAAGATAAGATAACAAGATTGAAAAGGACAGGAAAAAACAATACACAGGAAATGGCAACAGCAACCATTGTGTTTATTCATATTAGAAACAGTACAAGACAGAAAAGGTGAGGAATAAGACAGCCATTCTTAGAGAGGTCTAAAGAAAAGATCTACTATGGTATGAAATACTCAGTTATTTTTCAATGAAGATGACAGGCCAGTCATTTAACTTTTAGCTTGAACTAGCTGGTTCAGAGCAGGATTCTTGAGAAGTCAGCAAACTAAAATGGGCACCTCCAGAGGGCGATTCATCCCATCCTAAGGTCTGAATCGTAGACTCTGAATCACATATTTGAAATGTAATTAATTTTGTGAAGTTCACTAGGTATTTATAAAGCTAGCATCTGATCTTCAAGACGAATATTTATGGGTAACATCTGGATTAAAATAATATGTGATTCAGCATATTTTCAACTTCCTTTAATCCGAACAAAGAAAATTTACTAATGACTTTCATCTGCACAGAACATGTAATAGGTTCGTGCTGCATAATATTTTTTACTACTGAACAGTACTTGTGTGCACTACACTGAGCACAAAAATGAAGTCTGACACAAATAAAAGGAAGTTTGTTTTTCTGTTAGAACTAATTATGTACTAGTGGGCTTTAAGTTTATGTGTTGTAAATAAAAATTTAAGCTTAATATCACTGGAATTCTCTATTCCAAACTTTAAAACACAATTCATTAAATATCACATTTAACTGATACTTAAAATGGCATGGCTGATATTTCATTTATTTGTTACTAAATACAGTAAATACTGCTGTGAAAAAATGCTGAAATCCAATGTCATGGTCATGGACACATATTATAATGGTTATTTTAAATGAACTATAATTAAATAGAGTCATGGGTGGAGGGCTGGTTTTTAAGTTGGTATAGAGCCCAGTTTGTGCAGGAAGCTTCAGTGTGGAACTGGTTTGTGGAAACAACCTCTTCATACCACCTTCACCAGCTTGCCAGTCCGGGTGCAAAGCCAAGACTGTGTGCTTACAGAACAGCAGTATCAAAGCATAAACAGTCAGAGAAGGGGATGGGAAAGTGAGGATTCCCCCTGGGCAGTGATCTGGGGGCTGGAAGACACCAAAGGGACAGCTGACCATTGGCACTCCCTTGTCAATCTGGAAAGTCTGAGAGACATAGTCCTGGGACTGGAGTGGTCTTCCACTAATGACTATTTCAGAAACACAGTCATGTTGATACTGCCTATTACATGAGGACAACCCAGAGCTGCCAGTTACAATGCAATTAAAAAGACATCTTTAAAATCTAAATATACTTGAAATAGGATTTTGCACTGAACAATTTACATGACCTAAACCATTCCAGAATCATGCAACATGAAATAGTGTAACATCAATGCAAAACAATGTAATGGCAAGGGCTTAACTATAAAGTAGACTAAAAAGTCTCTTATTTAGAACTTCTAAAAGTTTTATCTCCATTTAATTTCAGTTACCTTTTAGAATGAACATGAAGAGTATAGTTATGTTAGTATTTTTGTATTCATATCTTTCCTGTGTGCCCTTAAAAACTGCTGCCCAGTGACACAGACATGGCGCAGCAATGGGAACCCTATCACACAGCAATTTATAGCATAGTTCTTATGCTGACCTATCTCTATCAGCAGAAATTAATACACTACATTCCAAAAAGTAGATGTTACCATTCCAAAATTAATTGTGAACTGGCACCATAAGACCTCTCCCTGCCCCACCCATTTTCACTCTCTGTCCCTTTTTAGAGGGGATGTTATTCTGCCATACATCAGCTCAGGGCTCAGTTACACTGAAGTGTTGCTCAGGCGGACATTAAAATGTTTTATGCGTACCAAGGAGTGAATGTACGAAAATGGGAGATCCTTATCTCTGTAGTTAAGTGGATTTTTTGCAAGGTAATTCGTGAAGACCAGTTATAATCACCTTATGAATATTTGTTAATTGCTCAGTTAAAAAAACTATGGGATTTCCCTAAACATATACTCTTGCTATAATATTATATATACTTATGGGAATCATGCAGAAACTAAGCACATCCATGAACAAATTACTGATTGAAATTTTTTTTTTGCAATTTCCTAATTTATTTTCTTTTATTACAGCTTATGGATGAAAGCCACACTGATGTCTAACCTGTAATGAGTGCCAATGTAAGTAATCCATTGTTTTACAGCTACATTTGGTTATGAATTGATTGACTTTGCCTAGTCCTGCTGAGTAACAGTTAATTAGCAGTTTCTATTTTCAATTTCAGTACTATTACAATTAGATTTTACACAGAAATTCTGACACTCTTAACTGTTATTGCATGCCTGCTTGTGCCTTTTCCCAAATGCTAGTTACTAGAATTAACTGAAATATGTATTTTAAAAATGGTTTTGATTTTTTTCATGTCTAATAGTGGGTTTTTTAAGAGCTAACCTGGGAAGACAAACATGGGGGTAGTCATCATTTCAGCAGCATAATAAATTTTGTAATTCAGTTTGGCCCTGAAAGTCAATTTAAAGCCTTCCTTAGAAGTGACTGTGCTAAAATAAAAATGCACAGTGAGTAATGTACAGCTCAGAACAGCAGTTACAAAGCTGAAGTATCACTCTGTTTTCCATGCAAGCACAAAGCATAACATATCTGAGCACTATATAAAATATATTACTGGAAATACTCACCTGACTCCTCTCTTTCATCCTATTATTTCTCCTATGTGCATTAAGTTTTTTTTCATCTTTCCTTCTGTAAAGGAGAATAATTTCCTTCTCCCCATTTCAATTTCCTCCTTTGCTTTTTCCTACTCGCCTGCACAGTTTCTGGAATTCCAGAATTTAAAAGAGCTATGGATCCAATCCTGGGGTTAAATACCAAGTTCTGAAAGCGTTAGCATGTCTGAAGATCAATAACTTAAATTGTAAGTGTTTGTGTTCTCTAATTTCCAGCAAAGATATAAAAACACTAGAATAAAGTTCAGCAATGAATCTGTTTAGACAACTGTAATCTTAGAATGAGATCACCATTCTGTAAAGAGCTATGCTCATACAGCAAAACATAACGATTTTTATAAATTTGAACTATATCATTATCTCTGATAACTTATTTTCATGTTTAGCTGATATGAGATGGGCATGTCCACTTCTCTCCTTTAGAAGCCATTCTAAATGATGCATACAATGCTTCAACAAATGAAATTATTTATATCTTTAAGTATTTATAACCACCTTATTATAAAATATTTTGGAGATAAAAATAGCAAGAGCTAAGACTAGCATATTGTACACAAATATAAGTATTTTCTATCCTGTAACAATTCATAAACAACATTTATTACCTGCATCCATGACATACATTTTTAAATGCCAGGTCTTGTAAACAAAAAATCCATCTGTATAGCATTTTTTCAAGCTTAATAGCCATAATATCAAATGTTGTTTCACACATAGTATCAACATTTGATGTTTCATTGACACAGTAACAGGAAGTCAGCTCAGTGTAAGTTACTTTGCAGAAGATAGTGCCAGAACTTCAAGGTGTTACTTCCCAGGAATCATGAACTCCAGCAGTCTTTAAAGATAAAATGACATATGACAAACAATAAAAGTAAAGTAAATTTTTAGGGACCAGTGTTGACTATCTAAAAGAATGATCTCTATATCCACTATAGAAACCTGACCAAGAGAGAAGCACAAAAATAGTTTCCTTTTAAAATAACGTACCCTCTTAGAAAAAAAACCAAACCCACCAACACCCCCACCCCAAAAGTACATTTTTTTACTATTGTTATGGTGATCTTGGTACATAATCTATCTATATAGTCATGTGCTGACAGGATTATTACTTACTGAGTTCCGAACTTGAGCAGAAATCACGTATCTCATTAGCTAAGTTTAGTCATAGACATAAGTACGCAATCATAATCAATATTGAGAAGGCAAACTGTTAAATAAAAGCATAATACTTATGTAAAGATCTGTGCCAAAAAAACCCCACTGCATGTAAAAAACCCCCTTTCATTTAAGGGGATGTCCTATGACATTGCTTTCAGTCTTTCTGCAGACCCTTTAGTCTTCATAAACAACTTTTTAGGGATCTGCAAAATAATTAAGAAAAGCAATCCCACTGTCCATAAGCTTCAATTTAACACCAGTAGGTGTAATAATCCACTAGTTGAATTTATTTTTAGGAAGATCATAGATCACAGGAAAATGCAAATCAAAGAGATCAGGCTTTTGAAGTCCAAGACATTTTTTCTGCTGTTTAGTCAGACAAACATTATCTAAAAGTCATAATTCATCATGTGGAAAAAACTCTATCATGTTCTTATGAGTGCTGCAGGAAGAGGGGAAAGGAATAAATGAATCCATCTACACTCTGCAGATTTCAAATGATGGGATATGTCCCACTTGGACACATTGTCCCCCAACTGTATATTGTAAAGGAGAAACACTATCATTGTGCAGCCAGTTTTCCTCAGCATCTCATTTGAATCCTTTTGTATTCACTGGTGAGGCCATGCTGCCAGTACTGTGCTCAGTCTGGGGCTCCTCATGACAAGAAGGACATTGAGGGGCTGGAGCATCAGAGAAGGGAAACGGAGCTGGTGAAGGGTCTGGATCCTATGTCCAGTCCTATGAGGAGCTGCTGAGGGAGCTGAGGTTGTTCAGCCTGGAGAAAAGGAGGCTCAGGGGGGACTTTATCTCTTTCTGCAACTGCCTGAAAGGATGGTGGAGCCAGGTGAGGGTTGGTCTCTTCTCCCGAGGTAACCAGTGACAGGACAAGAGGAAAATGGCCTCAAGTTGTTCCAGAGAAGGTTTCCATCGGATATTAGGAAACATTTCTTCACTGAGAGGGTTGTTAAGCACTGGAACAGGCTGTCCAGGGCATTTAAAAGACATGTACACACGGCACTTAGGGACACATTTTTTTGTTTTGGACTTTTACTATAAGGTTTATAGTTAACTTGACGATCTTAACAGTCTTTTCCAATCTAAATTATTCTATTCTGTGATTCATTTGTCTGTCTGCATCTGCAGTGCAGAACTCCACAGACAGGAGGCTGAAGAAAGTATAGCGGGACAGAAGACAAGCTCTAGATGTAAAAGATTTATAGGACCATTTGTACCTTTGCATGTAATTGTTCCTGGAGCAAGCAGGAAAGAAGGTTTCCCACTTAAAAGGGTCATGTGCAGAAACTGGAGAAGAAGCTGAGGTTCCAGAAGATAGGTAAGGGTGTAGCTAGGACAAGTGTGGCATGAGCTAGAGTCACATAGAGAGCTGTAGCCATGTTCTCTAGTAAAGTGACTTTCAACTGACTCCAGTGTATTTTTCCAACTGTGATCTTTCCAACTCTTACTGAAACCCCTTCTTTGATACCTATTCCAAATTCTTCACTCATGTGCACTTATCCTCAGACCTAACAATACACCCCATCATGCTTCTATACCCATATGCCTTGTCTGGACTCATAAATCATTCTCTCCTGTCCCTCACAGGCAAACTCAGAAAACCACCTTTTCCCACAGTATAGCAGAAGCCACTCTCTCCCTTACATGTTGCTCTCTGATACAAAACAAAAATTTCCCCTCAATCTCATATTCAGCTTGTAGCTCAGGCCTGACCAAAGATAACATTAGAATCATGTAAGCTAGCAACAGATATTTAGCAAGATAATATAAAAATAAGCACAACCCCCCTTGTTTCCACATTTGTATCAGAAGACATGAGTAAGAAGAATGGAACACAAAAAGGTTAAACAGAACACCTGTCAACTTGCTTTATCCTTTTAAAAAAACTATTGTCAGTATTTGTTTCTAGTATTTTGTTGAAATTTCATAAAATACATTATAGTGATTTTAGATCAGACAAATTATTTCTTTAACATATTTAAGATAAACACATTTATACCACTTGAATACAGCTTATAGTTTGGTGTACCTCAAATTTGACACTGCCATAATTCCTAACAAAAATATGCACAGAAAGTTAGAAAAGCTAACATCTCTACAAATTACTTATGGATGTGCTTGTATGGTACTCAGGACAATGGAAAGTGAACTATGTGAAGGGCAACTAAAAGCACTGATAATATAAATATTTTATGACACTGGAAAATTTTCAATAGCAAGAAAAAGGTAATAAGAGACACGATATAAGGACAAAGAAGTTTTTTACAATGTAAAATTATCATTCAGGGAAATAAATTAAAATAAGTTGGTCAAATAGAACTGGGATTTTTGAAAAAGCAGCAAATGGGTAATAAGATGTTAATAACTGTAAGGAAAGTTTATGCCCATTAATAATGACAGAATGGAAAATTCTAAAATCTGGTTTTTTGGCAATGAGAAATCAGGCTTTAATTCAAAGGATATATATTGCCATCTCGAGGAGCTGACAAGTTTACTTTTGTCAGATGAGGATCCAAGACTTGAAAAACCATACTTACTTATCAGAAAATTAACCTACTAATTGGGAGTATATATGAAAAGTAGGACTAGTGAAGAATTTTAGGGATACTCAAGGACGATACAATGATTCAGAACCCCGTATTTCTGTTACTGGGGAAGGTGTGATGGGGACAGAAGCATTAATGCTGCTAGACTACTCTTCCTGGCTCCTTTCTGGGCACCTCTTGCTGTTGCTTCTTGTGGAGAGGCACACAATTTACCTGAAACTGAGAAGATAGGGAGTATTCTCTACTTTTTCATATGCTCCAGAACATTGGTTCCCACTTTGTTTTGAGCAACAGATTACTATCAGCCCTCAGCAATTTTCAAAAGCCACCACACACCCATCTGATCAAACTTTTAATTGGAAACATTATTTAAAGCACTGTTATGGTTTAGCCAAACAGATGTTCAATTCACCATAGCCTTGGAGTCCACTAGGGATTTGCAGACAACAGTTTGGAAACCATTCCAGCTGTTGCAAAGATACAATGCTATCTTCTACTCCATCCCTCCCTCCCTCCAGACCTTCTGGTTTCTGCGTGAAGCATTTCTGTTTCTTTATCTGATTTCCCCTGGGATTAATTTTAGGGCCTGCAACTGCTTTTAGCTTCTGAAGTAGCAGCAAACTGGCATTTGCCATTGCCCACAGGTTTGTGAACAATAGGAGTAAAACTGATCTGCCTGTCCATAATATTGCCACTGCTAGAAAAAGGAACAATAAAAAAAAGCTACAGATTTAAGAAAATGGGAACAGTATACACTTGATACGTATTTCAAAGTTTATCATCAGTCAGTGAGGACAAGACTCTTATTTACAGAATGACCTTAAGAAATTAACAGAAGCTGCTAAAAATTCATGCAAACACCAGTAAGAGGGCTTGAGAGCCCTGGCTTCTCACAGGAAAAAGACATTACCTATCACTTTAACAGTGATACTGCAACCCTGTAGCAGGCAGGAACTCCAAGTTCAAAACATGTACTTTAAGCTCATTGGGGTTGTGAAACTCTGAGAAAATTGGGAGAAAGAATCTTCTCGTCATTTTGCAGCCCCTGCTGTTAAAAAGAACAGCTACAAGTCCCTGCCTTCCTGAGTGGCAGGACTGGTCACAGCCTGCTGAGCCCACCGTTTACGGGCTGATGGCTGCTGTAATCCAACAGCCACTGCCTCTCTCTGATGATGGATTCAGCTGAACAGTGAGGTCAGCGATATCTGGCCACTGTGACAGCCATGGCTCCTGGATCACCACAGGTCCTGCTGTGAGATCCTTCTGCAGCTCTTCAGGGTCAACATTAGGTCTGCCTCCAACTGTGAATATTTTCCTTTTATCATCTGCAATTATTACAATTGCAGTTTTTCAGACTGTTTAGGAACAGACGGACCAGCAAAGGTGCCGGTACAAACCTCTGTGAGGGGGCAGTGTTAAAACTGCCCATTAGTCACTGTGTTGTTCCTTATCTTCTAACCCTTTTCTAATCCATGAAGAATTTTAAGTGACTCTCTACTTCATTTTCTAACCAGTCTTCAGTTACAGAACTTTTTAAAAACTTTTGGGTCACTTTTTGCTGTGCATCTGGAAATTACTCCTTCAAATAACTAGCAAAGCTGTAAGACAAAACTACTTGTACAAAAGTCATGATGGTTGCTATTACACCTATCCATGTTCCTATTAACTGCATGGTTTATCACAATCACTGGCATTTTGTCTGTCATCGTAGCCTGACTTTTTAGTCCATTAGTCCATGACCATCCCTAAAACCCTTTTTAAAACTAGGGTCACATTTGTTACTTTCCATTCCTCTGCTATCAAGGCTAATTTAAGTACCAGATTACACAACACAGTCCATGGTTTGCTTACCAATTTAATTTCTGAATTTTTCTAGGACTGCTAAATGAACAGCACGTTATTGAGCAATTTATTAATGTTTATTCAGTCAATGGTTTAAAAACCTTTTATTGAGATATCAAATCTGAACTATTCCCTATAAAAAACAACTCCTGTTTGGGGATGTCCCTAATCATCCTGTCATAAACCTTGCCCATGCAATGAGTTCAATTTTTTTCTGTAAGGGCTTTGTCTTTCTCCTTAATCACAACTATCTCACCTCCCTACTAGCAAAATTTACACTGGAAGAAGATGAGGTTTGCCTTTTAGAATTTTAGCCCATTGCATTTCAAAATCTTTTTGTTTTGCCTCATATTAAGTCTACACTTGCCAGAATTGTGCTCTTTTCTGCTTTGCTTGCTTGGATTTTGTTTTTTCTAAAAATCTGTATTTATTTCTAGTAGCTTCTTTTACTGCTGAAGTGTGTTGGAAAAGTCTTACTTAGTTGGGTTAGAATCAGAAAACAAAGTCACAATGTATTTTTAATATTTATTGAAACTGTGTCTTCATGAGTATACAATTCTTTTTTAAACAAGACTCAACTTTTTTTTTTATTTTATCTTAATCTTTTTTTCTCCTACAAGTATGACAAACTTGAGTATGATTATCTCACTACTGAATGGTTCTTCCACAGTCATTTGTTGTATGTTGATCTAGACTAAATCAAGGGCTGTCTCTCTCCTTCTGGATTCGCTATCTTGTTTCCTCCAAAATTAGTGCTCAATGATATCTAAATGCATGATGGCCTAATGAGGCCTAACATTAAGTTTATCCAGCTTATACGTATATAACCAAGAACTGTTGCTATGATCAAGCTTTTGGGTTGTACAGACTCCCCAGTCTCCCACAGTATTTCACATCAATTGCCTCCATCTCACCAACTAGCCCAGAGCTCTTACTAAAGTTCTCCTATTCAGTCATAGAACCATATGGAACTACATTTTGTGGTTTATTCTGATAAAATTAAACTATTGGACTATATTTTCTTTGGTACATACTGCACCATTTGTCTGCACAGTCCAATCTACTATCTCTGTAATCAGCCATGCACTCAACATTGCATCATCTCTGCATGATTTAAACATTGACATTTCAGTGTGCCTTTAAAAGAAAGGGTTATATGCAGACCCATTTACAGAAAGAGGGTGACATACCTGGGGAATTCCCAATTGAATTCATCCTTACCACTTTTCTGAAGACTCATTACTTTTGAGGCACAATGGAAGCAGAGCACTATGAGATAGGAATGTGCCAAGATACCAAATAAAATCTAGTGTAGGTTCCTTCCCAACAGAGATCAAATGGTATTTGAAAAAAGGACTGATGAATGGCACAGTTGTGCTTATTCAAGATTTCTGTACCAAGAGCTGATGTGTCAGGAATGGAATACATGAAGGATGCTATGGAAGTATAAGAAGTCCTTTTGCATATTCTGCAGACCTTTGTGATATTTGCATTTACTTGCTTATACGAGAAGGGAGAATCTGTTCTTACTGCTGTGGAGAAGAGAAGAGAGGGATGCTTTCAGGACACAATGCCAGTAGCTATGGACTTGAGTTTGACAGCTGAGAAGGCCTCTGGGGCTAGCATTTTTTCTGTTGGCTGCAACTCACTTCTTTTCCTTTTGTGAGGCCTCTGGTTGGAGCACCTTCTTTCTGCATTAAATTATGACACAGAATTAGGCACAACAGAATCCAACAGTTACACTGCAGCATCCAGTGTATATTCATTATTATTTATCTGTACTACCATAAATCTTGGAAGGCCTCACCATGGGTCACTTCATATTACCCTGGGCCATGAATAAACACACAACAAAATATAGATATGCTTAAATTACATAACAAGACAACGGAGGGATTATGGCAGGGTCCAAATGCAATGACACAGTACTACTGTGATATGCATTGGCATTAACACACCTGCAATATAACTGCTGTTTAGTTGGATTGCTTAAAGCTCCACAGTACATAAAGCTTTTAAGAAAAAATTAGAGGGAAGATAGTGAAAACTTCTGTTTATGAAGAAGTCAACAAATACATAAAAGGCAGCTGAAGAAAAAATATTCAGTGTGGTCTGAAAATTTAACAACCAAATGATGGAAGTTGCCATCATATGTTGATCAAAACCAGAGTTAATCTCTTGATACTGAAGGAGAGGTATCAGGTAGAAGTAGTCCTGATGAGCCTTGAAAATAAAGACAGATAGCTTATCTTTATTGCTTAAAAATGAAGCAGGAAATTGAAAATACCAAAGGAGTAGGTTTGGAAAATGGTATTTACAGTAGAGCAGCAGTTTGACTAGCTAATGAGCAAGTCAAGGCTGCATTTTGTCAGGGCAAAATATAAAATTTTCTAGTAAAGACTTGATCCATGAAATACCTGCTGATAGAGAAGACTGATCATCCTTTAAGGACTGAAAAAAGATTCCCAAAATGCAGGTTTACACTAGATTTGATGACAAAACAAATGACAGCATGATGGTATCATTCATAAAGAGTCCAGAGAGGTTTTGTGAGGGCATCGACCTAAATACAAAGAAACCTACTAACAAAAGACCAATAGTTGTAACTGGAAATAAAGAACTAAGGGCATTGCTGAAGAAAATTTTCATGCATTAAATCCACTTAGGATTGGGAAAGAAGAGATCTATGAAATGCATAAAACATTGTTTTTCCTACAAATACTGTGAAATGAGAAAATTTTTTCACATCACATTTATTACTAAATTGTTACAGCTATCTATGCTACCATGTTTTGACTTTCAAGGGTTGAAGAAAAACAATGTTCGCAATGTTACAATGTGAATGTGAGGGGTGCCTCATTCGACACAAATAAAGACATGCTACATTCAGGACAGTCACCATACAAGCAGAATGCAAACAGTAATACAGGAAAAGATCTCAGAGACTTACAACTAACATGTTGAATGTTCAGGTACCTTCCTTTGCTCTTCCTTCATAGTGCATAGAAGGAATCTTACTCTGTTGCTGTAGTTTGGTATTTCAGCTCTTGAGGTATTCTCAAGAGCTGACAATATGTAACTGTGCAGCAAATGCCCACTCCCTACACTCCAAAACATCATCTCCTTCTCTTGTTTTCTTGCTTTTGTTCCGGTTTCAGTCATTTGCAGCATCACAGCATTAGTTAAACCAAAGAAACAACCAGATAAGGTACTCAATAACAGGGGTAAGCAGCAGTGAATACTGGAGAGCTGGTTACAGCAGGACACAATTCAGAGTTCCTTCTTTTCCAAACATTTGTAGCAGGACTGCTGCAGGCAGGAGAGAGCTATGCCCCAACATTATCTCCCTCAAAATACTGGGAAGTTGCAATCACAGGAAGGGGAAGCAGTCCCACCCAGGTGATTTCAGTGGTGATGAGAGAAAAAATCAGATAGAGATGAAACATGCAGAGGATTCCTCATACCCGATTCACTGGCATGCCACTTTCCTTCCTTTTCTCCTCTGAAACTAGATCTGAGGCACTTCTGATCTAAAGGCACAGCTAGAAGACTGTGTTTAGGTATTTTATTGCAATCATTTAATCTCCCTCTGTTTTTCTTTCTTCTACCTAACTTACTGCAAGTAAAACACATATATGGCAAATAGGACTAAAAGGTGAAAACAGCAAACATATAGATCTAAGTGCATTAAAAAAGAAAATACACTGAGCAGGATTTTTTAATGCAAAATGAAACATTCAGTGTACTGAAACATTTCAGTTTCTGAAATAAAATCATGATTTCATTTCATATTGAAAAAATATCAATTTCATTTTATATTGCAAAATCTCAAAAGAATAAGTGTTCAGGTTTTTAAACAAGAACTCTGGAAATACCCATCCCCTAATGAACATAACAAAATTGTGGCTTGAGTGCTGTTGAAGGTGATGCATTTCAAAAGCATTAAGTTCTGTGTTTGAACAAGAAATTACAGCTTCTGCTTGGCACTAATTTTATTTAGCAACCCATTGTCTTCTCTTCTTAGTTGTAACTGTCATCTTGAATCCCCAATTCATACTGTAATTCACAAGTAGTCACTGAGTCTTCTTTAATGCTTCCAAGTTCTTATACTCCTCTCCAGCAGAAGAAAACCAAAAACTTCAAGAAAAGCATCTACTGAAAGTTTTAAATTTAAATGTATCATATATTCAGTGCAATGAAAAGTACCAGTAGCTATCCATTTAATTCTCCTCTCAGGTATATTTTTCAAACCCATATTAAGGGTTTTGCTTTTGTTTTGGGGGTTTTTGTTTGTTTGGTTTAACTGCACTCTCTAGTCTACTTCTGATCTGAGTCTGATTTCTTTTTTGGTCTTGCTCTTTCTTCAAATTACTTTCATTTCATGATGCTCTTGTGCCAAGCAATAAAAATAATCCTGTGCTTCTTAACCTTTACTCATCAATTATTATCTGTGTCCTTGCTTCATGAGGAAGAATCTCTAATTGTCTTTACACACAATTCCTCCAGACCTTTACAGCCCCTTGATAATTATCCACAAATTCAGTAACATTTCCAGTTCTTCTATTTTTTTTTTTGATATTAAGACACAGCTGAAAACATCCTTGAATTTAAATACCAGAAAGGAAATACAACATCATAAAAAAGGGCACAGAGTTTACAATGCCCCTTTTGTTATACAGGGAAAACACCTACATGTAGCTTTTGCTCATTTGTATATAAAAATAGGAGTCAAAGCAATGACTGTACCCATAGCTACATGAAAAGAATTTCCTCCTTAACCCAAGCATAGATATTTATAGCTATTTTTGAGTGAATCCACTGACATATGATATGGGTAATATGTAGTTCCTGCCTAAGACTATAGCTAATCAGCATGTATGATCAAATTCACTCATGATGCCAGCTCAGTTTAATTTAACCAAGGTACACTGACACAAATAAAAGTGTATATTTATTAATATTTCAGCATTCAACCCAGCAAGACAATTATGTTAGTAAATCAGTTTGCAACGTCTATACAAATATTGGTGGTATAAACAGTTTTTACAGATCTATAAATTTAAAAAAGTTTATCGGTCAAAACACAGAGCAAGTCAGAGACACACCATTCTGAAAATAAAGAAAACAAACAACTTAGAACTGCCTACCTAATTGCAGTAGGGAAGAACGTCAGGGTCCCATGGTGAATTACCTAAGAATAATAAAATCCTTAACAGGTACACTGTATATATTTTCTAAAAAGAACTGAAGTAATTTGACGTATGTCAAACCTCTTGATTCACATTTTTATCACTATTAGTTTGCCAACATCAGTAAAGACTAACTATTGAAAAAGTCAATCATTTTGATGTACTTACAGCTGAATTTTCTCATCATGTGACCAACTATCCACAAAGCCTCAGTGCCATTAAGAAGTTTTGAGGAATATAGTATTTGGTACTGCCAAAAAAACATAATTAAAAGAATGCATGTAAATTATACTAATTTTCTAATTAGAAATGCTTTATGATTAATTCACATGATTAAAGTACAAGTGGGGGAAAAGCAGGACTTACATTATCCCAATAGGCAGGTTCCAGTACAATCAGTGAGACAGTGACAGAATGCACAGTAAGGAGTCACAGTAGGGTCCTGATCTTGCAACTGAACTTTCACAAAAAGAACCCAGCACTACTGCAGAATCTCCTGAATTTCAATAGAGCCCTACCCACACATAATCAATTACAGAGTCTGTCTATGTGGGAGTAACAACACGAGGAGCGAGAACAGGACCTGTTCCTCCACACACCTGCAAAAATACCAAGATTAAAAAAAAATAAAATTAGTGCCATGCAGCAAAATCTACTGATAGCCTGGTTTATTACAGCATTTAGCACATAATAAAGGAGTTCCATACCTCTTCAAGTTGCATATTATTTATAGGATTTTTTAGCTCCTTTAAAGAATGTTGGTTTAAAATTGCTTATGAATTTAACATGTAGTGACAGCACATTATGGAAGCCTTTACTGATATTACTTGAAATATAATTTTTTAATTATAATTGTCTAAAAAATTAATTATCCTAGTTTCTTTGGTCTGTTGTGCAATAGACACCTTTTAGTGCTTCAACCTTTTTAAAATCTGTCCCACAACATCCATTTTACAGACACAGCATAGGCCTGTGAATTTATTGAGGTCTTCATGACTGTGAAAGTATCTGACCACATATAGTAGCAACCACAACTAAAGTCTTCAAAAATACATAATGAAAAGCAGTTTAGAAATAGTCATTTTTAGACAAAAAAGTAGCATTTTTTAAAAAAAAATCCTTATGAAAAACTTGGCCAAGTTTAAGGACTTCATGAACACCATTTAAAACACAGGAAGAACACAACATAGTGTTAAACAAGAATACACCACCACTTTGCTGTTCACACAAAATTTAACATCCATTATTTAACCTTACTCTTCTTATTAAAAACACATCTATTTTGATCTCTAAAAGAAAAATGTTATAAATTACAGTACCTTTATATATTATAACCATTTAGAAGCCAGTTAGCCATAGATTCCGTTAAGTAATATGTAACTGGTGACACTAGGCAAGACTACTGGTGATAAAGGTTTTAAGAACCAATAGATCCTGCAACCATGCAAAAAAACATTTCTTCATTCCTTTAATACAGATAGCTCTGCAGAAACAACAATACTTAAAAACAAATAAACAAAAAAGCTGGGACCAAATGAAAGGATTTGAGAATCTGACCACCAAAAGTTGCATAAAATGGAATGCAGTTTGTTTGAAGTTTTTTTGTAATGACTAATTGTTGTCTTCTTGGCTTTGATTTTGTGAAAAAAAACAAAACACGAAAATTAGCAGAAAATGGAAAAGAGTATCACAAGTTTTTGTTCCTTGCTGCCAGGTTGATAGTCTTCTACTGGGCAAACAAAATTTGACAATTCAAGACAGTTACCTTATGATACTGAACTGAAAGTGTTTCTTCTCATGTTACTTCTTTCAAATTTTACATTTCATATGCATGACTCCTGGGCTTCTGTTATTCTGAGAAATTTAACTGTTTTTAAAGAATATGCTACAGCACTGAATTCTGCTTAAAGAGTGTTGTATCTTGACCTGTGTCTAACATTACACAGAAAGTTTTAAAATATCAGACATATGCCAAGTTAGTTAGGCCTACCTGAGCTTGCACAGTGAGTGACACAGCACCTCTGGCAAGTGTAATCTGTCCATTTCTCACTGACTGAGATGAATGGTCAGACAAGACCTTTCAGTACAATTTTGGTGACAAAATCATGCAGCTACAGATTTAGCATTTCCCAAGTTGCTAGTTGTGGTAACTTGATGAAGCCTGATCCTAATATTGTTTTCTCCCCCGTTATCTAGCTCCACATCTTTCTTCACAAAGGAAGTTAATTGGAATACAATGCATATTTTCTGCACTGTTCCAAAAGGGTAGGTTGTAGGATGGGTCAGGGACACATAGCTGCAGTCTAAATTACAGTCAGTTTCTGGAGAGAGCTGAAAAACAGAGTTTTACAATTTTGACAGCCTAAGGAATAGCTCAGAGCTAACATCCAAACAACCAAAGAAATGAAATACTGAAGCTGTCTCAACAGTTTCCTTCTCTGACATGGACAAGAAAAACATTTTTCTAATCCAGATATAGAAAACACCATATCATGGAATGATTCACAAATGTTTTGGGAGACTAGAAGGCCCAGGCAAAACCAAGGGTTTTTTCGTAACTAGCAGAAGTAATGGAGTCCAGTTACATACCTGCACGCCTATAGGTGCCACCAACACACTTCTGCCAAAGCTAGCCTGGCTGTTTTCCCATTTCTTTCTAAACAGATTACTCTAAATTTCAGCTTCTGATGTTTAGGAGAACAGGAGACAGCTCACATTGTGGCCAGGTCTGAGCTACATGTGTCGACTGGCAGACCAACCAAGCATGCTGACCTGCAAGGCAACAGGTTGAACAGAACAGAAAATTTCTGAGTCCATGCTATGGCTTTTTCTACCCTGGGGGCACTAATTTGAGTCCCTTCTCAACTCACAGCTGCTAAATTTCATTCAAATTGCACAAACTTGACTTTGTGACCTCTACCTCTATATCAAATGCAGCTGAAATTAAGCAGGGGATTTGAAAGTTATTAGGAGATAACACGATCCTATATATCTTGTTTTGCTCAGAACCTAGGCATGAAAACACCATAGCATAATCACTGTGGAAATAATGATTTTTATGTCACTTACTGCTTTCATTCAGGAGTTACACCACAAAGTCAGATACAACACAGCACATTTGTTACACAGTGATAGCATAAACAAATCCAGAGAATGTAGACTGTTTCAATAAAACTGGGTTCATTTTGCAAGGTGAACAGGGCCCTGAATACAGGTTGCTTCATAAAGGTGAAAATTTAACAGAAATAGAATTTTTTTTTTAAACATACCGTGACTATAATCTCCCTTCATGGAGATCCCTGCTTCTCTTCCAACTCCATACTGTCTTTCCTAGGGCTTAAAAAAAGTCCAGTGACACACAGTTCAATAAAACAGCCACATCAAGTCTAATTAGTCTATTCAGTACACCTGTACTGTTATGGGTTTTCTGGTTGAGTTGGTTGGGTTTTGGTGTTTTTTTGTTGGTGGTGTTTTGGTTTTGTTTTGTTTTTCTGTTTTGTTTTGGTTTTTTGGGTTTTCTTCGTTTGTTTGTTTGGGGTTTTTTTGAATAAACATAGTGATTTTTAAAGCATCACCTTAAATTCTGACCATACTGCCTGGATCCCGATATCCCAAATTAGGGAATAGTTTTTAATAGTATGTAAAATCCAGTTCCTTTTCTATAAATAGTATCCACAATGCTCTGTTTACCGTTTCTATTTGATACAGCACTACATTTTTAACTTGTGTATTTATCACTGAAAAGGAAAACTTGAAATCTGAGGGGTTTATTTGTTGCTGGATTCCAGCAACTGATGAAGGAAGGAAAGAAACTGAAAAAGTATAATGACCTTTCTAAAACTCCAGTAAAAAAGAAGAGAGACAAAGAATAATCGGCGTGGAAAAGTTAATAGAAAACTGGACTTTAGAGGAAAGGTTAGCAGGACACAACAGGTATAAAAGTTAGGGAAGTGAAAGTGATTCAACCAAAAGGGGATGAAACAAAAGAAACAAAGATATATTCTAAGCAGGATAATGAAAACAAGCATTTCAAAACTGGTTGACATTGGCCTACTTCTTCTTCTGTCAAAGTGAAAATTACATCAATTCAAAAAATGCCTTAAGAAAATCTTAAAACGATTTGAATTTAAGCACTTGGAGTAGCTAAACGCTGCTCATCTAAGCAACTAAAGAAGTGCTTAAATTTTGAAATCAATTTACACCCTATTGTTATCTTTCACTAGGTCTGTAGTATCAAACACAACATTCAAAACTGAGACTCAGCTCCTTACCCTAATAACACTCAGACTCACACTTTGGTAACCAATAGCCTAGATCCCAACTAGCACCAGAGAGGCAAAGTCAAATACAACATGCAAGGGACTAATGTGGATTCAGGCTCTTCTCTCCCATACTCATGCAAGTATTTTTACTCAAGTGCAAAATTAATTGTTTGATGAAGAGAATGCAGATAGTTAAATGCTCAAAGTTAATTCAAGAATCAGCTCTCTAAAAGAAAACTAAAGAAAAAATGGCTGAGAAAGAACAAAGAAACAGATTGTTGAATCTGTATTAAAAATAAATGACCTCTGGGTTACATCGCAATGTACTGTGCCTGAAAACTTCTGCTTCCTTCTGGTTTAAGTATTAAACCTTGTTTTTAAGGCATGAAATGGTAAAGAACTCTGGAAAAGATTAAATAACTTTCGTGGTTGGTAACAGTGCTCAAGTAATTCTTAACACAGGGTGTAGCTCAGATGCTGGCATAAAGGGCTCAGCATCTGTCTCAGTTATTTAAATACATTTGTGCTTCCAAACCCAGTTTGGTAAACAGCTGAGACAGGGTTAATATCCCATATTCCAAGAGGATAAACTGTGGAAGTCATAAACCACTAATAGGGTTCTGTCCCTTCTATTCCTTACTCTATGATACAGTTACTAAAGGAAAACAGAAATTGAGCCATTTGTTGAGATACCAAAAAAGGTCTGAGGCATCTCTCAGCATTCTGAACTTTTGGTCACTGTGATCCATCTCCTGAACTATGGATCATTCTGTGCACCATTATTTTAAACTGTCACTTATGTAAATGGCCATGATATTCCATCCTTTATTTATATCTCTAAAAGAAAGGAAACTCCTCATTTTTTAGATCTATGCTTAATAAATCCATACATATAAAAATCATTACCTAGTGATTCTTATGAGTAGGATTAAAGAACTGATGAAGGCAGTGAAATAAAGAGAGAAACAGTTCCTCTATATTCAGTCACCTTTTCACAAAACGGCTGAACAAAACAATGTTTTGTTCTTCTCAGGAGAATTATGAGCACTACTAAAATTTTATAAATGTTGTGAAGCTCAAGAGTTCAAAATTTCCCAGAAACTGGGAAACTAGAGAAGCAAATTCACATCTTGCATCAGTCTTCAAAGAAAAAAAACTGTAGGGCAAAACAAACTAATACTAGCTAAAAGCACTTTCAGATTCCACACTCCTGCAGTCATTTCAGTAGCATTTAATTTAGTTGCAAGCATACACATCTGCAAAATTTAAACTTCGGTCTTTCAAACTGTTTCATAAATCCTGAAATTCACTCTTCTAAGTAGTGCTACTAATAAAACTATTAATGTGAACAGAGTTAAGGACATGCATGGGACTAAGGTTAAAGAAAGTAATAAAGAAATTAACTAAATAATTCAGTGTGCCACTAACAATTATTTTTGAAGTTAAGGACAGCAAGGAATAAAGCAAAGCTTGAAAAATTTAACAGCTGAATATGGTGTGTGGAGGAGAAATTAGGTTATGGTCCCAGAAATGACCCTACAACAATCTAACTTCAATAAATATAAAATATATAAATAAAATATAACAGAATCAGTGCTAAACAGCAAAAAATAACAGAGCATCCCTAACTTAATACTCATGACAATAACACTCTTTTCTCACCATTGGATGAGTCTTCTTTGGTTCAAAGTTGAAGTTCATGGGTGCTGTGGAAGAGACCACCTGGCCACTGTTCTGCTGTAATTAATCCATGAAAAAAAGAATAGCCTTCAGTTTTCACAGATAGCAAGCCAGAACTTTTCACAGCATTAAATCCACAAAAATACTGAAACATTTAGAAGTTACAGTTAGACCATTTAAGCAAAACTTTACAACAGAACCTAAGTTTAATACCAAATCCTGTCTTAAATCCTCAGGGATACATTTGTTATTATGAGTCAGGCCTACAGATATGTTGGAATCAATACTATAAGATGCTAACAAAATACAGAAAGCCAACCTTTCAATGACTATGCCACTAATCTTTATGCTATATTGAGCATTTTAGTGCTCCAAAAAATCTAAATGGAACATTTACTATTGAAAACTCAGGAGGTAAATGAAAAAAAACTAATTTTATTTTTCATGTGGAAGTTCATAGGAAATCTAATAAAGTATATGCATGTCCTAAGCCAGCACATACTTCTTGCAGTCCTTACCCTCTATAGAAGAACCCTTAGATCAGATTTATTCTGGCAAATTCAAAACTCTATTTTCATTGTACAATAAAAAATGCTGTCCACTTTAGTTCTTTCTAGATTACAACCTCTATCATTGCAAGCAGACTAAAATTGCAAAAGCAATGAATTCCAAATCCTGTATTTGTCAGGGTAAGTTAGAGACTGAATGGCTACAGCAAGAAAGCAAAACACACATGAAGGAGGATGCCCAACTACAGTTACTAGGTCATTAAACTGAAACTTTAAACTTCAAGTGATACGAAATTTACAGGGGAGGCCTGAAGGAAGGCTTAGATGAACCTATAACAAGGATCTAGAAGGCTGGATGAGCATCAGGGGCAAGGCAGGGCTCAAATTAGAAAAATAAGTAGGAAAAAAAATTCAAATTTCCACTGGCTCTATGTCCATATACAATACAAATACTGAATACCAAAACAATATGCAGGTGTGCATTTATTGTAATCATGTGGGTGTAACTTAGTGCCCCCAATTGGTCTAACTTACCTAGGAACTTTCCAGATGAAATGGAATGACATGCAAGAACCCAGGGAAGCCAAATAATTTAAGTAAAAAGTTACATAGTAATGACACAACACGAGTTTTCATTACAACAAATTCCTCTAATCCTCATAGCTGTAAAATAAATCTTAAAAACACATAGCAAGGTAATTTGTAAAGTAATGCATGCCTGAGCCAGAAGACAGCCTCCAGCTTTCTAACCATCCCTAGCTATGAGCTTCTATGCCATTTCAGCAGACAAGTGCCTTGCTTTGGTTTTGCCACCTCTCAAGTGGATCTAAGCAATCCAGTATATCCAAACATGAAGCCTGCTGCATATAGGAAACACTAAGTACAGGAAGCTGGGAGGATGTCATCTCAGCAATGTAGGTTATTATAAGCCCCTCTTTATACTGATTTTCTGACTTCTAATTTACAAATATGGGGTCTCAGGATTCTCCACAACATAAACCCAGGATTCCTAAAGAGATGCCTTCTAGGTCTCTAGACTGGATCCAGTTGTCAACAGTTTCTCTCGTCTGACATAAGAGGATCTATGCAAGAAGTGGGAAAAAAAGCTGAAAGTTCTACAGACAGAACTTTCTTGGGGCTGGTGAAAGTCTAAGGAATGAAAGTGCCTAAGAGCTAAGGGCCATCAGAAATTTAACTGCACCTTGCTTGAAGATATTACTTCAGCCTTACCTCACTAACATAAAGACGTAACTCGTAAGGAAGAAAAGACAGATACAATAAACTGAAAACATTCATTTGCACATTCTCCTTCCTTGGCAACAAAAGAACAGCTAATAGGACAAATGCTGGTCATGTCACTTATTACCGTATGAGGAGATCCTCTGACAATTTAATGGCACTCTCTGAGGAGAAGAACCTGTAACACAGGACAGGGACTATGAGGAGGTGTTCAGATAGTGCTGTAATGAGAACTGCATGAAGAAAGGAGTTGATTACAGAAACTCCAGCATAACCTCATGTCTGCTACCACAGCAGATAAGACATCCACCACTCTGATGAGTCCAATTTGTTTGGGATGAAAATTTGTTCTAAAGGATTGACATTACTTTTGGTGAGGCTCAAAATCCCTTTCTTTTCCTTCTGTCCTCAGCTGTGTTCCTGCCGTGACTTTTTGGCTTGGCTAGTCACTGAGGAAACACACTGATGATCCTCTCCCAGATGCTACAGCTAAAGAATGCAACAGCCACCTCCTCCTACATGGATTTTTACACTACAGCAATTGCCTTTCTCCCTTTTTCTAATTCTCAGTTAAATATTTACCCACTCTGATCCACAAATTATTATAATTGTCCACTATTTAAGAGATATGGATAGAAGGTGTAAACTAAGACTATAACATTAGATTTAAGCTTTATGCAGTCCTAAGTAATTCTGAGAATAATGATTGTGTAATGTCATTATTAGCTTTGTAAGTCCAAAACGCAAGAGCATAATAAAGAGAACTACTCAGTGTGCTTACACATAATAATACACATTTCAGTCTGTGAAGAACTGGGGCCTGTGTGCATTGAGAATGGAACCTGAGAGCAAGTACTAGATACTAGGGGATGTAAAAATTTCACTTTCATCAAAAATCTTAATGAAATCTTAGGAATGGTATCCAAAAGGACAGGAGTGTCCTATTCATATTAGAGAATACCATGTATCATAGAAACAGTGTATCACAGAACATTGACATGCTATTTCCTACATCTTTTTTTTATATTAGGGTTGGAAAAATGGGTGGAAAATAATAACTAGAATTATTTTAGGGCAAAACTATACATATTCTAAGTATAGAGAAGTGGTATCAGCAACACCATAATTTTATATTTTCCTTTATTGTTTTCACTGCCTATTTCTACTGCAAAGTTTTCTGTTCACAGGCATATAACCTTCAGGACAAAAAAATTAGAAAACATGTACTATCATTCTTTTCAGTTGAAAGGCACACTTTTTGAAAATTTTGCTCAGCGTAATTTTAATAAAAGAAGAGCAAAAAAAGTAAATATACTGCAAATCATTTATATTTCCTCCTTTTTATAGAATGGCTTTACGATCTGAAGTTTTGTTATCTGGCTCATTTTCACTGAGAACCTGGTTTAAAAAAATTAGGAATCAGTTTTTTTTAGCAGCACCAAACTTCAATTCAGAGGAAAATATAATAACATAAATGCATAGTATTAGCTATGTGATTACTTACATGTTGCATCGCACTACTTTTTTCCTTAAGGTACTCCAGAATTACATCCTCTCTGAGCAGCAGTAGTTTTTGTAGCCATGATGGTCTAGGCTTTTTGAGCCCAAAAAGCCTGGTGTTCTGTACTGTAGCAGTGGTTAAAAAAAAAAAAAAAAAAAAAAAAAAAGGCGAGAGAAATTACCTCTCCCTTTCAAAACTTGTTCTGCTTATATTTTGTTAGTGCAGCTCTAGCAGGAGCAGTGGAATCATGAAAAGCATTAGGCCCTGAGCCTGCTAGCGCTCGTCTGCCAGCAGTCCAACCGAGTTCAAGAGGACTTGCTCACAGACGTGAAGAGAAGATTTTGAAAGTCAGTGGGAACAGAGCTCCCAGACTCCCATTATGTACTTTCGAAAAATCTTCCCCTAAGTCATGAGAACAGCACTTTGCAGGTCTGAGGCCCCTGCTTTCCTTTCCCTTTCTAAAAAGTGCATCGGATTAGGAAAAAAAAAACCCGAAACGCTGAAGGCAGAAAACCCGAGGAACGGCTGGCAGGGATGCGCTGGGTCTCCCAGCCGAGGCAGGGTGTCCGCGGAGCCCGCAGGGAAGGACCTTCATGAGGCACAAGTCAAGTGCAGGCAGCGAGTGGCTCGGGCGGCACTGTAGCCTGCCTTCCCCCCGCGGCTTTCGGCAGCTCTCTAACCTCCATCTCGGCTTCCCCATCCCTGAAACGCGGGTGGGAGCACTAACCCGGCCATCAGGTACCTTACGATCAGTCACAGCTTGGTGCGGAGGGGAGGATGCGGCGTGAAAATGAAAGTTCGCCTTCCCTCCGAGCGCTCTGCGCGCAGCCGAGGCGAGAGCGCTGCCCGAGTTGAACCTCGCTCGGTCAGGTTCCTCCGAGAGCTTTTTGCCCTTTTTTTTTTTTTTTTTTTTTTTTTTGGCGTGGGGCTTTTTTGTTGGTTTGGGTTTTTGTTGGGGTTTTTTTTTTTTTT
>JANPWX010000134.1:0-48496 GCA_024734555.1 Trochalopteron elliotii | reverse complement strand
CCTACGTGTTACTACGTGCTAGTCCCGCTGCCCCCCCGCGCATCCCTCCGCGGCGTTCAAAGCCAGAAGCGGCCGCCTTTGCGCTTAGCACCCCGGCCACCGAAAATAACGAGTTAACCGAGGGACGTAGGAGGGACGTAGAGAAGAGTTGGGGTGCAGAAGTGCTGTACAAAAGATTTCTGTGTACATAGCTGAGAGCGTGTATTCTTAAAGTGAAATGCAAAACTTAGCGTTTCCAGCATGGCAACTGGATTGTGATTCAAGGTATTTTCTGTGTAATGCAGAAATCCAAGAGTTCAAGGAGATTCTTCTGTCTCGAATCCCTAGATTCCCTGGATTTTTTTAATCTAGTATGTAAATTACACTTTTCCATTTTTTTTTTTTCCTGGGAATAGCTGCTTGGTTTGTCTCTGCAATTCATACCTTTGTGCCCTGGTAGAAAATTCTGTTTAATCCTTGAAATTGAGATACTGGTAAGATTCTATTGAGATTTAGCACTCATTTCTTTAGCTCTGCTTCATTACTTTCAGAGTGTTTTCAGAAATGTTTTTAGCAGTCAGTATGGGAATGTGCACAAAGCTGTTTCAATTGTAGCTGTGTATACTTCGAAATATCAGGATTTGAAGAGATTTACACTACTCAGCTGTGGAAGTGCACTCACAAATACTGACTTTCACTTTCAATGAAATAACTGTCCTGACTCATAGCTAATTTACAAAAAAACCCTATAATTCAGTATTGTACAGGTGCGTGTGCATTTCCCCCACTATTCGATAGTCATGTTCAATAGCATGCAGTTTATACCTATTTTTTCATTTTAATTAAAATCTGTGCTTAGCACATTTGGCTACACGGAACAACTGTTCTTTTCAGCTTTCTTATTTCTCAGCTGCACTGTTCTCATATTTTACAATTACATAAAGGTGGGTGTGGCTAAAATGAAAGCAGTAAGCAATCTAATATGAACATATAGTGTATTTTAAGTAACTTTTCCTTTCTTATATTTGATGTACTCCTTATTTTGAGATATTTAGGGGGGAAAAATCTTGCAGCTTAAATAGACCCTTGTAGAACTGCTTGCATTTTTTACCTCAGTTAAAATGTCAAACATTAACTGGGATTACTTGGCCCTGAAAAAGTTACATTTGGAGGAAATATCAATTGAATTTAAATATCTAAATGTATATATTTATATTTTATCAATAAGTGAGAGCTGAAGTTCTATGCTTAATTAAACCTTGCTTAGGTATAACATGTAACATAGTGTGTAATTTTATTTTTTTTTTAATTTTTGTCCTGTGTTTCTTTTGAGTCTAATTCTTTATCTTGATTCTTAGGAAAAACATCCAAATAAGCTGCATTTGGTTAGGGCTCGGGTTTTTTTCTTTTTCTCCTGTAGAGTTAACCTGAAAGTTTCCAAGAGGTACTCTCTCATTTTATAGATACAAATCTACTGAAGCTAGAAGTAACTCTTGGGAATTTTTAATTTTCAGAAATAACAGTAATTTGAAAGTGTGACTGTGTATCTGTGTGACTTTTTAGTGTGTTAGGCTACTACTTCATAGGAAGCTCATTGTAGTAACATTTTAAAGGCAGACTACATATATGATACCAAGGTATCATGGGGTTCCTTTTCTGTTCAGTTCGTTGTTTGGGGTTTTTTATCCCTACCTTCTGGAATTCTGAACCTGTTACTATTCCATCCAAAAGATAATGTCATGGAAGGAAAAATAAATTGGAGTCTTTAATTCCTTAATTATTTTTATGACTAATAAGTCAGATTCTGCAGTGAAGTGCAACTGGAATTGCATACAATCTACCTGGCTGTGTATACCCTGCCTGTGAGCACTGTGTGAAGGTGCACTTCTCACCCATCTTGAGTGTCAGAAGCCATCCTAACAGGTGTATCACTGCCTTTCTGATACACTTTTACACATGTAAAAGCACAGGAGCTTTCTTTACAGGAAAAGTAGCCACATATCAGTCCGTGGTCCTTTTATAGGACCTTACTGTGTTTTGTTATTTGCTCTGGGGAGCAATTCACTACTGAATATGTAAGGGAGAACCAAGAAGCTTATTGCTGAATTCTGTGAATGTGCTGCAGGTATTCTGCTTTGTAGATGCAGTCATCCACCCACACCCAAAGGCCCATTGCAAGTTATTTGAGTAATTCACATTCATTACAAACTGTCAAGGGTAGAGTGCATCTTGGACTAGTTTTGACTGTCTGTGAAAGAAATAAGGAATGAAATTGTAGGTTTTTGTGTAGAAACAAAAATATTTTTATCAGAAAGTTTTTAAAACTAAAAATAACTTCATGTACACCAATAAGTGTTCTCCACGTTTTTGGGGGTTTTTTCACTTATTTATTATTATAAGTTCTAAACATTTAATATCTAGCACTGGAACCTGATCTCAAAAAATTGTATTTTCTGTTATCAGTAATACTTGGAAAATTTTGTTTGAACAGGCTGCCCAAATTGTTTTTGAACTTAGTCCCCTAACCCTGACTCTTCTCATAGCCATCTATTTTTTAATAGAACTAGTAATGTATTTTAAAGATAGGAAAAAAGGGTGATATGCCCCTCAAATAGAAAGGGGACATCAGACAGAGTAGAGAGGTGTAGCTACAGATTTCCAGTAACCTCTTTTAGTTGGTGAAAATGTTGCTTTGAAAATTTTGGGGTTTTTTGTGCATTATTGGCAGGAATTTGACTATGTCAAAATTTTAGATTACTGGTGTATTAATACATAAGTTGGATTTCAAAAGGATTCTGTTTAGTGAAAAATGTCTTAATTGTGGATACTGGACAATTTCAGAAATATTCAGGGTAAGCTGGGTGTAAAAATTTCTGCCCATAAGGGCATAAGGCAATGTCCGTGCTGATTATTTTTTTAACCCTTTCCTGTAAGTTTTTAAAACACTTATTAGAATAACGAAACTTTGGGATGCAGTTGATATTACCATAATTGAGGAATAGTTCTGATCTTAGCTTTGAATATTGTGTCAGAACTTCAGAAGATGTGTCTGAGTATTACAGGAGGGAGCACAACTTGAGCTCTAGTCCAACTAACACTTAAAGTTGGTCATTTTTTTATTCTAATATTTGCATGTAATAATATTTTTAGTGAATCATTAAAAACAAAAAAATGTTCTTTTTACAGACAATACTAAATTTTAAAACTTTATCTTTTTCTTAGCACTTTTCCATAGCTCGATAATGGACAGTTGCTAGTGTATGAGGATGACATCACACACACATATTTATTACCATATGCATACAACAGAAGCAAATGTAAATTATGTACATCTAGCTTTTAATTTGTTAAAAGTTTCCCAAGATGTCTTCTAAAACTGAAGGCAATATTGTTCCATTGCTCAAAACTGAAACATAGGAGTGACTTTCAGTGATCGTTATTAATGTCTAAAGGAAACCACTGTTAGAAATAGGACCCCCCCGCCCCGTGACTATTTAGTTTGTTTTCAGACACTGCAGTGAGTGTATTTGCAGTAAATAGATTATTAATAAACTTTTCAACATTGAATCTGGTTACAACTAATTATTTTATTTAGAATGAACTGAAATTCACTTGAAGATTTGGTCTGAGAAAAAAGATAATTACACATCGTGTGGGGCTTAGGCATGTATTTTCATTTTAAATAGCTTTATGTAAGTCCAGTTTCAATATAATCTTCAAGTATGTTAAATCTCAATATAAGCACAGAGGGGGACCACCACTTTGGTGGGTTTGCTTTAAGAACAAAAACTTTTTTTAAAGAAGGTGAAATAGATGATGTGTGAAATACATGAAAGTACCAACTCCATTTTCTTGTTAAAGCAGAGTGCCTAAATATAAGTCCATAGCTGTGAGGGGGTTGTAGTAATTTCTGGAATACACTTAAAGAATAAAGAATAAATTTATGGAAGTATTTGTAAGCAGGTGACCTGATCAAGGCATCAGCTACTCCTTTATTAGCCATAGGATGAGTCTTGTTATGGTGTCTACAATGGAAAAGTTCAAATAAAGTCAAAACAGATTTAAGATTTTGGTTGTGTGAATGCAATATTTCCTCCAGTAGGCATTTGGCTATAGTTACTGCATCTGTCAAGTTATACTTTGTTCTTACCTGATCAGGGCTGCTGCCTTTTTTTTTTTTAATTAAAAAAAAATATATTTTTTTTATTAAGTCTTAAAATTTTATTTCATTTCTCAGAATGTATTATATCACTATAATTTTTCTATTATATGTTTTCAAGTAGCAAATATTTGTAGGCTGTGTTTTAATAAAGACAATAATGGTACTGCCTTGAAAAGCAAAAAAAAAAAAAAAAAATTCTAACTCCTTAAAGTGAAGCACTAGAATTTAAATACTTAACAGTCAATAGCATATTTTAGGAAATATGGAAATATGACAGTAGTAATCTATTAAGTAGTTTACTTACTAAAAAAACTTACCTGGTTGCTTGTTTGAGGGTGTAGGGAGGGATTGGTAGTGGGTAGGGAGGGAGAACAACTCCCCTTACTCTTTTTTTTTTCTTTTTTTTCCCCTCCTCCTCTTTCCTCTTACTTTCATCTTAAAATGCTGCGGGAAGAATGAAAGCAGAAACATGCTAATCTGATTTGTTTCAGGAGGCTTCTGATAATAAAGAGGCATATCACAGGTGTTCCTAATCAAGTCAGTTTGGTTTTAAAAAAAAAGTATTTTTAAAATCAGGATTTCCTGTAACATAGACAATGCGAGGGTCAAGCTGATGACCTACATCTATGTTTGGGGATCAACCATGAAACTGTGGGTGTTGGAAATATGTTATAATACATGACATTTTTATTGCAGGTTTTGACCTTTCAATAGAGAGCTGATTTTGGAGAACGGCTTACTCCTGTGATTGAAAAACTCTCTGGAAGGTTGATGGAGCATGAGCATGGTATATATTATATTAACATTTCTCTTATTGCATATGTTCTTTATTTTAAAAAATGTACACAGTAGTATAACTTATTCAGATTATTCAAAATAGGCTATGTCTGATGGGATTGTTCAAGAATTTATTGTTTGTTAAAATAATTCTTCTTTACACTCCTCCTGTAAAATTATAAAACACTAAGTAAAAGTATTAACACAGGCTGTGCTCAGAAGGAAATGAAGTGGCCAAAAATATGTATAAAAAGCTGAGTTTGCAATAGCCTTGATCCATTTGAGCTATATAAATTCTCCATATAGTATTGTTCTCATATTCCTGTCTTGGGAATTACTCCAACTGAAATGTTGCTAATCCAAAAACAAAGTATGGATGATATAAAAAAAAATTTTTCAATAACTTTATTTTTTTTTTTTGTTGGGAGGGTGTAGAATAGAGAATAGAGAGCTAGCTGGGTGTATTTCCATGTAGTGTATAAAATTTGGTTTTAAAGGCATTAATAAACTAGCTACCTGACAAACAAAGAAACAGAAAACAGAAAAAAAACAGGTCTTCAGAGCCCTCCATCTGTACCAGAATAGTCAGGAATTTTATTTATCTTATTTGTTGGCAAACAGATATTATACAGTAAAACACTGAACAATTAAGAGGAGTTAATATGGACTGTGCTACACTCATATTGCAAGTCCTGCTTTGCACTAGAAGTGCTCATTTGGCTGAAACTGAGAAATCCATTCAGAGTAATCATAACCTATCTACTCATATGTGAATAGTCTTAACTAACCATTTACACAGACAATTGAAATTAAAATAGTAACTGGTCTTGGATTGAGTAAATTTGTTTAAATACTAAATGGAGTAGTAAAATCTGTAAGGCTTTATCTTTAGCAGAATATATTACAGTACCACAATTTTTATGAACATGTTGTGACTTTAGCAATTCCAACTTTCAGCTGGAATTCAGTTTTTATCCTTAATCAAATCTGTCTGTCTTCAAGAGCACTTTTTTTTGTAGGAAGTAATTGTACCATAAAATCAGAGTAGTTTTAAAAACCCAGAATTTCAGTTTATCTCAGTAACTCCTGATTTCTACCAAGCAAATCCAGTGAGGTGTAAATTTCATATTTCTTCATTGTTGTAACTCGTGGCTGGTACAACTGAAGAATTATTGAAATTTACCAGTAATACACCTCCTGTTACAGAAGTATTTGAGGCAGTTGGTTTCTGAATATATTTTTCATACAATACTATGATTTTAGGGTAGTTAAGGCCTCCTAGAGAAAATTATCAGTTGAATTAGAAAACTTTGAATACAGAAAGTATAGGGAGTAAACCTTAACTTTATATAAGCTTTGAAGTTTGTGATTAGTGAGTAGGTAATTATTTCAGTTTTAATCCTTTATGTGATTAAACACACAGTGAAAGTACTTCTGTTAATGCTGTAACCATGTTTGGGTAACAGGCCTAATATGCTCCCAAATAAATAAATATTTTGGTCTGTCCAGAAGCTGCTTTGGAGGTACTGCATTGCTGTTGCTCCTTTTTTTTTTTTTTTTTTTTTTTTTTTTCTTTCTCTTTCTTTTTTTTCCCCTTCCCCCCCCCCCCTTTTTTTTTTTTCTACTAGCTTTCTTATGAAAATAAGGATTTTTGGATTTCACTGAAGGGTTTGAGTTTGTACATTTTTTTTTTCCTGTACAAAAGCAGTTACATTCTTGTTAATGAAAATCAGGATTATATTGCAAGGCAAAGGTATCTAAGGCTCCCTTGTGAGATATTTAAAAGGTGAAAGTTTGATGGAGTGTTCCTTGGTCTGACACAGGTTCAGAGTATTTCTCATAGATTCTTATTCAGCAAAAAAGGTGGTTTCTGGTTCACAACTGTAAATCAAAGGGATTTTACATTTAGGGCCTAATCCTACAAACTTTAATATACACAAGCAGTTCTAATGACTCACGACCATGAATAAGGATTTGCAGAATGTTATTCTCATTAGATGCACACCTTCTTTCCTTTTACAAATTTAGTATATATTAAAGTATTTAGAACTTTAAGACAAGTCTGAATGTTTTTTTAGAAAGTGCAAAGAGTTTTGCAGAAATGTAGTAATTGAGTCTTACCCATTTACAAGCTCTAGTATCTTTTGAGAGTGCTGCAGTTGTCAGTTATGATTAGAGTCCACTTCAGGTGTTGATTTACTCTAGAACACTTTTGTGCTGAATTTTGGCCCATATTAATTTTTGGGTTTTTTTTGTTTTAGAGCTATTTTGTACTTGGTAGTCAACATGAATGTTTCTTGACCCAAAGAGTAGGTGAAACTTGCAAGGAAGGTGGTGGGGTGTGTTTGTTTTATTTTCCTCCTCTTAGCGTCTCCTACTGTAGTTCTTATTGAGCAAAACAACCACTGATTTTGTTGGAAGTTCAGCCTGATTTAAGGGCCTGCAATGCTTGCCCCTTAAAAATTGCTGGTGTGGCTATTGCAAGCTGTGTGCTTAACTCTGTAAACTGTTTTGCAATATCTAATTGTAATGAGGTTGAAAAGATAAAAATGTGCAGACTTCTTTACTGAAGTGCTTCAGATGTGGAACTTTCCATGGCCACTTTTACTGTTCCTGCTGTAGGTATAAAATGTGAGGCTCTACAAGTCTTGTTAACTAAATCATAATTTGAAAGCTGACAATGCATGCTTATTGCTCATCCAAAAGGAACTGTTGCAGATTACTTTTACAATTCATTTGTTATTTCTTTAAGGACTTCTCTTGCTTTACAAAGGCAACTGAAATAATTTTCCTGAAAGAGATCTGTAGCTATAAATGCAGCCCATTCCTAGTTACTACAAGGCATGTAAAATCAGCCATTGTTTGATATCTAAGGAATGACTGTTTTAAATCTGAAGCAATTGAATTTTCTGGATTTTGTTAGTTTAAACTAAATCCAGCCCTACATTATTTTAAAATGGAGTTTTGTATACTGTTAGATTTAAATAGACATTAATTTTTATTATTACTTCAGACATTCAATGAAACACATATAGGAAGGATTTAAGACAGATATACTTACACATCATTTTTCCTTGTCTGTTGATAAAATGGTCTTGCTAGGCAATAGGAAAAGAAAAGCAAATGGCATGCAAATTCTTTAGGAAAAATAATTAAAATATGCTCTCTGGGGTATTTAAATGCTTATTCTTCTCATTCAAGTGCAAATATATAAGTAAGGTATTGCCCCCTTTTTTGTTATTTTTGTTTAATTTCAGCAGACATCTAAGGAGGAATTTATGTAGACCCATACATTGAAGGTTTCAGTGAGGAAATGAGAAAAGTAATCAAAGTTGTTAAATGTTCATGTAGTGTATTGATGGCTTGTTATTACACCTTGATTTAGACTGCTCTTTGCACACTAAAAGCAGGGCATGTATGAAATTGCATATATGCAATTGCTAATTGAATAAGATGTTTGAATAAACCATTGTTTCTAGATTTGTTAATTTTGAATGTCTTTCAAACACATGGATATTCATGGTAATTTTTTTCTGAGTTTGTTTGTGCCAGGACTTTTTTTTTCTTTTTTTTTCTTTTTTTTTTTTCCCCAGAAAATAAGGGGGGTTTGTTTTTCTAAAATTTTAGACCACTATTACGAGAGAATTAATTCTTTTTATTGAAATACATTATCAAGATGATAATCTGGTCAAAGCAAGCTATCAGCAATATCTGTTTTTAATTTGTGAGGTACTTAAAAATCGTAGTGATGTGCAAATACCTCTGAAGTATTTACACCTTTTCTTTAACCCACTAAATTTTAAGAAGTTGCTTTTTACTTCCTGTGAGTGTCCTATGGGGGGTTTTTGTTGTTGTTTTGTGGATGGTTTAGTTTGTTTTGGTTTGTTGGTGGGTTTTTTGGGTTTTTTGAGCCTTTGGTCAAAAAAAGATTTTTGTGATTTTATGCTTCCACTTCCTAGTTGACATGAAGAACAATTTAATTTTTTTTAACTTTTTTTTAAACTGCCCTTTCTCCCCCCAGAAGGAAATAGATTTTAGAATTGATATGGAAGTTAGCTTAGACATTTAGAAAGTAGTGTAATTATGAACACGATTATGGTCTTCCCAAATTTAACTGATCATTTCCTACTTCAAAACAGATATAACATCATATAAGTCACTTCTAGATTTAACAGGACTTCCAGTGGATCTGATAAATGAAAACTTTTGTTTTATAATTTCTGTATTCTTCTGGAGCAAAGTTTTCTCTCGGTAGAATGGGTAGATGCTGTGGTCTTATGGATGTTGTCACTCTATTCTGAAAACACCTCACTTTCTCTTGTTGCAAGTTAGTCCATATTTTAGTCAAGCTTAAAAATTAGATGAAGATGCTCCATCTGGTGTGAAACATTGCAATGGCTCTTATAAGAAAGTGAAAATATATTGAAAAGTTTATTGTGGAACAGAGTTCCCTTTTGATACTCTTACACTTATTGTCAGCATTTTCCACAGGCAAAAAGACTCCTGATCAAAAATAATAATTATGTACTGGTTACCCTGTCCCTATGCTCCCTAAAACCAGAAGATTTTTTTCCAGGTTCTCAGGAGAAGGGAAAATGCTACTTTTAATGCCAAGCACAGGAGTTACAAAAGCAGGACCTAAATCTGTACTTTTCTTCATCTGTTTTAACACCTAAATCTAAAAACATTTTTTCAGCTCTCAGTCAGAGTGAGGGATTGTAGTTCTGTATGACCAGAGTATTTTTTAAACAAAGGGTCATATGCTCATCTTTAGTTCTATGTATGTGGAAATCCACAGCCTGTATGACATGCAAGTGTTACTAATATATTCTCCATACTTCTTTAAGTCCCAGATTCGTGACCTCTCTAAAGAATTCGAAAGTAGATAAAACATGGATTGAAATAAGATCAGAGGAAAATGCTTGCCTTCTCTTCCTAGTATTAATTACCAGGTTTAAAATCAGGATCTTCATGGTGCCTGTGTTTTGCATCTGGGTTTAGGGTGTAACGAGGAGACTCTTGAATTAGCAGTGAGAGGAGAATTCCTTCCAGGATATTGGTACTGCTAAACTGTGTTCTGTTGACACCAGCAACTCCTCTGGGTTTTTTTATGTTTTGATCCCACCATAATGACAATGAATTTGGCTGTGAATATCAGAAAGTGATATTTTTGTGAAACTGCATAAAAAACCCACTGAAATGTAAAATACAGTGTGCATAAGTTCTCTCATAAATTTGTTGTTTTGTTTTGGGTTTTTTTTGATGTTGTTGGCCATTTCAGTATATAGACTTCTTGTATTTTGTATTTTTGGTGTGTAATACTTAATTTGTCAACCTCACAGTCTTCTGACCTGAAAACAAATTTGAAACACTGTTCAAATTTTTTTTGTTTAATTTTTTAGCTTAATATAACTTATGTTGCTGACCCACTTTCCATTATTAAAAACTTGAATAGGATTTGTCATTGAGGTAGGAATTAATGAAGGCTAACACTAGAGGGCAATTCAAAGCAGCAGCCTACCCCAGAACAGTTATGAGTGCCTGTGGCCCTGAGATGAAAAAGAGGGAGCCAATGGAGACTTTCCCAGGGTCTCCCCCAGGCAAAAGCTGCTCTTTGTGATTACCCTCCTAAATGGTTTATTTAACTCACTTTTCATATATTGGAGTGCTCCACTGAATGAGAAAGAAGTTAAGCCAGTTCTTATGCTTTGCTGAATTACAAGTTGAGAAACATCTTCCACAATGTCTTACCTCATTCACCCTTGCCATTGTCAAAAAGGCATAACTTTCTCAGTGGTGGGTTTTGTTTGGTTTTTATTTGTGTCACATGCTACATCAAACTCTTGGAAAGATACTGGGATTTAGGGGGTAAGGTAACATTGCAGAAAAGCTTAAATGTCTTTTGTTAAGTACCAAGAAAAATGGAATATATGGTGAGTAAAATATTTTCTTACAAAATACTGCAAAGTTAGTCAAATTAAGATGACAATATGAATATTTAATTTTATATTTTAAAAAATACACAAAAAACAAACCACATGATGATAACTAGGATAACACATCAGATAGGTCCTTTGTGTCTATAATTTTATCAAGTAAAACATATAGAATGGAAAAAAGAAGTTGAAGATGAGCAATAAAGCGGTGTATTTAATATTTAACTGAGTAGAAGAGATCATCTGTGTATGTTGTACACAATTTAAACAATTTATATAACAGTGCATTACATAATGAATTATAGTTTTCACTGTTGCAATGTTCTTTATAGATTTACAGAACATCTTAAATACTTGTAAGTAATAACCTGTAATGCAAATGATGGTGTCATGATTCTTGAAAAGCACTCTAGTATTTTTATTTTAGCAATGCAAATTTTCTCATTATATTGAAATGTATGCACTCAGCCGTGTAAATGCTTGTGGCACAGTACAAATTTGAAAACAAAAGGCATTTTATATAAGAGTGTGTGTGTGTTTATACCTGTCTTTCTATCTAACTTTGTGCATTTATATATATAATATATTTTGTGTGATTGTATATAAAAAAGCTGATCTATGATTAAAATGGCATGTTTATTTCTACACTCTGGATCAATTTGTCAACTTGCATTTGCTTTGCATTCTTTTGCACAACTTACTATTAATGTCTAAAATTTGCTTTAGCCCTTTTTGAGTTGTTTTTTTTATGAAGAACGTTTACTTGCAATCATTCTGGCAGTGCCACAGATTAATATAAATACTGCAGTGCATTGTTACAGTAAACATTTACACCTCTTTTCTGCAGGTCTGATCAGCAACTCTAGTGCAATTTGAAAATATGTAATCTGCTGGCAATGATGTGCCCACCCTTAACTGGTGCTGGTGCCTTTGAAAGAGAGATACTGTGTCATAACACAGTATATATAGTCCAACAATGAGTGGCCTTGATCAGTCTGTCCAGGAAGAAAAGGGTTTCTTGGTTCTTAATTTGCAAAATGCACAACAGAGGGGAAAAAGGAGCACGTGAAATTTAACCTTCAAAAATTGTAAGGTTCTCTGGGGTTTAGGGGAGATTTTTGGTTAACTGGGGACGTGGGTTTGAGGAATTAGATGGCAGCCATGTACAGTGGCACAGAGGTCTTAATCACACAGATGAACTCTTGGTTTTGGAATGTATGTCTGTGAAATCTGTCTGGTTCTAGGTGATTAAACCAAGCACACATGTAAGCTTTTAAGAAACTGAGCCATTAGTCCTTGCAGGTAAGACACTACCATTTTAAGAATACCTACTTTCATGCCAATATGACTCTTCTCTTTTTTTCTTTTTTCTTTTTTCCTTTTACCAGCTTGATTTTTGGCCTTAAATCAAAGAGATAAGTTCTGTCATTAACATTAAAGCTATCTTCAGAACTTTGTTTATTTGAACAAAGCAAGAACAAATGTGTAAGTACCAGTAATGTGCAGACCAGTATTGCAATATTGGTCTGTTCTGTCTTTAAGCAGGTGGTTTCATGTGGCAGGCTGGAAGAGAGACTCTTTTTCTTCCCAGCTTTTGACAAAAAGATGACGCATATGACTCAGAATTAGAAGGGGAAATCTGCCAGTTTGCATCAGTTCCTTAACTTGTGGGCTGCTATTCACCACAAGAAAAATCAGTATACTCGCACCAGTGCTTCTTCAGAGATGAGGAGTAATCATTTTCTTCAAAAAGTGTAGGATGATTAGAGTAGGCCTTTCATATGTTACACTAGGCTTTTCCTATATTAAGGTATTTTTAAAGTTATATTAAATTTTAAGAAAGAAGAAACCCAGATAATTTTATTAAATGCTACATTTAATAATTAATATAGGATCAGATATTATAGCTTTATGTAGATCAAAAGCAAAGTGATTTGTTTTGTGAAACTTCTGTTTTGTTGGCACTGAAACTCAGCTGTTACAGATCTCCAGAGTCAAAAGGTAAGGGGTTTTTTCGTATAATTTTTTTTACCTAATTCCACATATCTGAATCTCTAATTCCAGCTTTTAAGTAAGTTAGTGGGATCGAAAAAAAAAAATAGTAACTTTGAAGATAGAAGCCATCTATTTTGAAGGGGAAAGTAATTACTTGAAGTATGGAAGATCTGTGTTTTCAAAATGTCTTGCCTTAGACCTGCTGTAAAAGATAATGCAGATAATTCTGGTTCTTTCATATTGGTTTGGATTATGATGGAGATACTTCTTGCAATACTGATGTTGCTGAAAGAGCACACAGTCAAGTAACTTTTTATTTAAAAAAATTTGAAATTCTGGTTTTCAGAGGTTTAACATCTTTTAGGTTTATGGGTGTTTATTAGTTTGAGAGTACAATTTTGATTTTTTTTTCTTTTTATTTAACTACTTGTGTACTTAAAGTATTGGATTATACATCTTTTTTTCTTAATATATTAACATCTAGTTAATTCAGCATGGTTTTACTTTAAGCTTGTTAGTGAAATATTGAAAATCTAGCTTAATATAAAGCCATAAGAAGCACCCAGCATCCTTTTATTTTGTATTTTTGTTTTTTCCGGTGGATGAAGTTCCTTTCATTTGTCAAAACCGTTGTTATTGTTTTGGAAAAGCACGTTCTAAGTGAAGTGTTTTTTCTAGCTGGAAAAATTAAATTCACTGCTTATTGATCTGTGTCAGCCTTAGAAAGCACCATTTTATTTTGCATTAGCTTAGTTCTGTGAGTAGTGGGTTTCATTGATGGAAAGGGGAACCAAACCAGAAATGTTTTTGAAAGGAACTACACAAATCTGTATGTTAGATGGTATCTATTAAGATTAGTAGTATTCTAATAATATTTCATGGAGAGATGGGGGAAAGATTGCTCTCCAGCTACCACTGAGTAAACAATAAGATAATATGACCAGGAATCTGCACCCCAAAGGTGTTATGGACACCTGGAACTTCTGCTGAAGTGACTAGTTAAATAATGAAGTTGTAGAAGTGCAGCTAACAACTGGAAAAGTAGCAGTTACTAGGAGGTGTTTCTCTACTATTAACTAGTGGATTCCCTTAATAGTTGAGTTGATTTCTTCAAACAGGTCAAACTCAACTTTCGTAAGTCATGCTGTTATCTGGCATTTTATAGAAGTCATGTAGTGATGATGTTAAGAAAAAGACAAATTTACTGCCTGAGGCAGAAGGCAAGCTTACAAAAAGCAACTTCTTTCAGGACACGAAAAGCTCTTTGTTCTGTGGCCTTGGTCTTTTTGTGCTTTGACCCTTATTTTATAGCATTGTCACTCTGACCTTAAATCTTTGAAAGCAGACAAGCAGCAAATTTAGCTCTTTACAAGTGGGGTTTCGTTCTGAGCTATGAGCCTGGTTTTTATCTTTAGGCATTATAGTCCCATACAATACTGAGATGTAACAAATTCTCAATCTAAGATTTGTGGTTTGGCATAGTGTAAATAGTTACTTATATATAAGGCAATTTTGAAAACCTGTGTTGCTCTGTTACTGGCTTATGATTTGTAGTTATTTACCAATTTGAGATAAGACAGCAACTAGGAAGGCAGTCTGGCTAATACTGACCAATATATTTTTCACTTTCCTAGAAGTACTTTGGAAATTGACCCTGTGCACAGACCATCAGGGTTTCTGCAAAAGCGACTTGAATGTTCTATTGAGGACAAGAAATGCTTTGCTGTACATTCTAGAGTTAGAAGATTTAAACAGCAATACTTGCAAGGCCTTCTTTCATAAAAGACTATGCCAGCTTAGGGGAGCACAGAATTTTACATGAGGCCTGTGACTGTTACATGAGCAAGTCTTCTGAGAATTTCATAAAGCTTTTTTTTTCTGGTAAGAAAAACAGAAATTAATGACTGTAATAGAGAACCAATAGTTGGTAGATTTTCAAGTTTTAGTTGTTTTTTTTTTAATTTAATATGTTTAAAAGGAGAACTTGTTTCCCTGTCTTTACATTATGTAGCTGGTTTGTATTGTACAGTTATTGTTATTTGGAGAGGGATTGTCACATTTTCTTTTACCACTAATGATTTTATATACTTCAGGTTTTGGAAACTTCAGCTATTATACTAGGATAATAATTTCTGAATGTAATAGTGTAATAATCTAAGTCTACATGTACTGGAGAACTTGAAAATATTTATCATTTTAAATTTATTTTTTTAACAGAAAAGATGTTTAAAAAAATTTTTAATACTCATACAGAAACTGAAGATTATATTTTAAGACAGATCTGGCTTTCTTTTTGATAAATCTGCTATATTTAATTTTAATATTTTTTTGTGATAAAATTGGGGGGGAAAGAACATTTTAATTGCTACTATAATGAAATTTAAAACTTACTTTGTAGAACTTTAGAAAATAACTTCTTCGTTTTTCTTAATTTTGTATGTGTCCTTTCAAGCAGAAAGAATGCTGGTACAGATTGAAAGTGTTCACACAATTTTTCTTCCTGTGTGCTTGCCAAAGGTGCAGAAAAGACAGATTTTTGAAAGTTGTGTGCAAGCTATACCAATGCAGTCAAGAGGGATCTGGAAAGCTTTTCTGAAATGCAGCTTTTACAAACTCGGCTAGAACTTGGAGCTTGTTACACTTTACAAGTTCCCTGTAAAGTGTTTCGTATAGCAATCTAGTTAATGCATCAACTTCAGACACAACACTTTTTAGAAGCTGGAAAAAGAGGTGGGAGGGGTTAGTCTTATTCAGTTTTATTTTTGAGCTACAGTTGATTCTAAAATATAGTGATAACATACTAAACTTTACACTGATAAATTTTTGTGTCCTGTATCAGCTTCCTGTAGTTATGATTATTTTAACTAGCAAGCTATAAAAATTGATATACTGTACTTGTTCAAATCAGAACTGACTACTTTTAGTTTCTTGCCTTTCACAGAAATCCACTGCATTCTGTTTGCTATTCATCACTCCAACAGAAGCATCAATATTGCAGAACCAAGTAACAGTCTTCATTTTGGTTTGTCTTCCTGAGTGCAGTCAGCGGTGGGGGGTGCACCTCATACAGATGAATACATGAGTCAAGCTAGTTAAGCAGTAGTTGGAGTCTCAGATTAAGTAAAAAGGGTGTAAAACAGAGTTTGATTATGAGAATCCTTAACTGCACTTCTAAATTTCCAGGTATTTTTATGCTTCTGAATTTCTGAATGGTTTTACTTCCTGGTTTTTATTTTTAGCTGGCTTTGTTATTTCATGTTTATCTTATGCAGTAGTTCTCCAGCTAGTCTAAATCTGTTTGTTCATGATCCTTGGAGAGATGGCTGGACACATGATATAGATTCTCCAAATTTAGTAGCAGTAAATTTCAGTAATCACCAGTCATCTGCTTTACTTTAGTTATTAATACTTCACATTGCAAAAATGTAGTTCTCCCAGTCTTTTGCCATGGTTATGTGGGGAATATTGTTGACATAATCAGAAAATAGTGAACATGCATTTTTTTTTATGTCAAAGTTTGTGGTACCAAAACTCTAAATTAGTGTTAGTTATTTCTGTTCAAATATTCATTTTTTTGTTCAGAGAATTATTTAAACCACTATTTGTGGGGGGTTTTTTTACACAAATTTATAATAGTCTTAGAAATATTCAGCTGCTTGCTAGAAGGTATGGGAGGACCTATTATGCATAGAGAGTGTGTATAAGCTTGGTCCTGGATTATTGCACCTCTTCGAGGTGAAGTGAGGCAAATTTATTGTGGTGTTAGAATTCTTTAATTAAAAAAAAACCCAAACACATGCAATGAAATTGCTAGTTTAGAGACAGATTTTTAAAAATTTATTTAATTTTATTTTTTCTTTTTAGAACTGTGGTCTTAAACAGTAATTTAAAATCTCACTGTTACTTCCAGGGAGGTATATAGTTTAATCTCTTAATTCTTCTTCCTCAGACCAGAAAGTAACCTCAATTAAGTTGAGTGAATTAACTGAGCGTTGTAGGTTGCCTGAACCAAATAATGGAACAGTACAAAAAGCCAAAAGTACACTGATACTTTTAAAGTTAATGTTCTGAAATATTTCAGTGGAACCTTTTCTTGTTTTAAAAAATATATGCATATCACTTTAAAGGCTGCTGGCACCACAAATTAGATGGAAAGATGGTTCCTTAACAAAGAAACAAGAAGGCAGAAGTAAAATAACATACTTCTAAATCTTAGAATTTATAACTCGTGTTCATTCTTAAATCTATTATGCTTGCAGTGTAAATACAGCAGTGTTGAGTAAGCATATGAAAAAAATAAAATGAAACTATTGTTTTAACTTGGAGGGAGGGGTGTAAACAGTGTATGAGAAAGATACAGCTACATATACTTTTAGATCTTAGAATCCTAGAGAATGGAAGTGTTCAGATTTCTTGGTAGTGAACAGTGAGAGTCTCTAATTCTGTCTTTTCCCAGATTAATTCAATAAAACTCTAAAAGTATTTTCCAGTGTTGAACTGCCATTGTATTTATTCATATTTAGTGGTGTGTTAGTGGCACTGAACTGTGGGAGGGAAGCTTGGCAAATTCACCAGCAGTGGTCCAAAAAGCTACACTGCAAAATGTCATGTCTAACGTAGAAGTAACTTACTCCATTAAAGGAATGCACAGAGCAGGACACACTTGTCAAAGATGCTGCACTTCATGCTGTGCCATCTCAGTGCAAACCCTGTCTCATTTCTGGTTAAACTAAGCTAACCTAGGAAAACTGAGATATGGACATGTAATGCTGATGTCAGGGCTGTGGAGGAGAGTAGCACTGGTGGACAAATGTAATGCTTTTAGACTGTGGAGTACTTGAGTCTTTCAGGTTCACGTTCAGTTTTCTAATTTTAATCTGAAATAAGGTTGGGAAAGGGTCACAATGAACAGTGAAGCAATAGCCTTGCTTTCATACTGCATCTGTGTTTTGCATTAATGAGTAAGGAACAAAAGCAATGGAATATGGTTGTGAGCAATGGTGTATAACACTATTAATGAGGAAGAAGTTTTGGCCAAGAAGTATCAAGAGAGTGGGTTTTTTTGCATGACCAAAAGGCACGAGGTAAATGTTTAAATTTTACATCATGTTCTTGGGTATTAGAGACAACATACAGTGTTTAATACAAAGGCCTTGGTGTGTTTTACTCCAAGTCACTGACCTGTCAGTCAGATTGCAGGCCTAGTGGTACCTTCTGGATATAATATGTTGCATAGATGTTTAAGGAGCTTATTAGTAGTTGTAGTAGCATTTAAGGAGCTTATTAGTATGTATAGTAGCCAGAAATTGACTTGTAGCTGGTTTTCATAGGGTCAGAGAAGATTGAGTTTGGCTTGGTGTTGTCATAAACTCTTAACTATAAACAATAAAAACTGAAAATGTTATTTTATATTGGGCTTGGTCTTTGATAAATCCACTAAGAAATACTGAAATCAAGGAAAGGCTCTTTCATTGCTTGGGAGCACTCTAGTTGCTAAAATAAGCACAAATACATATACACACAGTCTCTCTCTTTTCTTCTTTCCCTTTCTCTTTTTTTAACAGTTCTAGTACTTTTTTTTCAAAGGGCATTCCTGACTGGTATGTGTGAGCAGCTTCTGTGGAATTTCAGTTTTGCATCTTCAGAATCCTTCTTCCCCAGCAGAGCTCTTGCTTTTAGGGACTTGAGCAATGTAATGGAGCTGCTTGCATACGTGATTCCTAGCTTTTACTGGGAACTCCTTTGTCTGTCTCTCATCCACAGACTTGAGACACAAGGATGGAGGTAGGAGAAGAACTCTTGGTAACAACTATATGGACTTCATGACCAAAAAGTAATGGTACACAGCCTTGTGCAGACATTCCTGGATTTCAGTAGATTGCTGGCTCAGCTATCAGTACACTTCTTATCTTAGACTTCCTCCTTTCATCCTTTTCCAGTTCCCCAACCCTGTCTCTCACATACACTGCCTTCAATTTTATAATTTTATGTGATAATTTGCTTGTTCTCCTTGCAGATGATATCTATTTTAATAGCAACGTAGAAAACATATAGTCACATTGTGTTGAATTTTGGATTGGTTGGTTTCTTTTGGGGCATTTTATAGTAAAGTTTTAAAAAAAAGCAAAACAGCAACAAACCACCTTCAAAATTGTTATTAAAAGAGAAAACCCCCCCCTTAAAAAACAAACAAACAAAACAAAAACCAAACAAACAACCCACCCAAAAACTTTGAATGGCCCGGAATCCTGTAATTCATGCAAGGTTTTGTATCTATGTTTTGTATGGGTGGGTGGAATTACCTGCAAGTTTTCTTACTAATATACTTACTGTAGAAAACATGATAAGAAAATAGCATAATAGTTCTGCCAAGTATTCATTTCATACTGTGTATAGTTTAATTTTAGAGGGATTTTGTTATGCAATAGGAAAAAAAAACCCTCCATACGTAAGCTAGAACCTGAAATCAACCAGGCAATGAAAGAACAGTATCAGTTAAACACATGGAGTTTCAAATGAAGAATTTGGCCTGAATGTAAAAATGAGAAATGCACTTCCAAAGATATTAAGTGTTGCAGCTGTCTTACTTAAATAACTTTCTTTCAAGCTTTTAAGGTAAACGTACAAGTACCAAGCAGTACTTTTTCTTGCTAGAGAATATTTTTCATACTCTTTTTCTTACTCTTAAAGTTAGAGTAAATCTCTTGCTGCTGGCTAGCATTTTTGCTCACATCTATCTTTATCTATGCCTTCCGCATTACATATATGTGTGTGTGTATATATATATGGTGGAGATTTTGTCCTTATTTTTCTTCTCTTGGCTTATGCCTAGCACAGTTTCTTCAGGGGGGAGACCAACTGTCAGAGCATACGTTTACAGTATAGGTTTATTTTGACTTTGCACTCCTGCTTTAAGTCACCATGGTAAGTTGGGTAAGTCGTGCCTATTTTAGCTGTTTTAAAAACAAACATAGGTAGTAAGAGGTGGGGTGGGTTAAGTGTAAATATAGCTGTGCATGTATAAAATATACTGAAAATGGCTCTTCGATGCAGTTCCTAAAGATAGCATTCCTACCTGAATGAACTATATAAGAAGCGTTGGTGCTGTTACCTGCAAATTTACACTGGTGTTCTCACTTTAATGGGCTTGTTTATGGCAATGGACTCTTCTAGCAGGTACTGCCCTGCTGTATTAGTCTAGGAACAAAAATAGGAAAGGAGCAAAGAAAAACTCCCCAATCTTTCCCCCACATGGCCTGCCAAATCTCTTCTTGTGCTTCCAGGTAGCCATGTTAAGTTGTCTGTCATGACCTGAGTAGAAGGCTTAGTGCAATAGAGTGGTGTGCTTGGGTCCATGCCATGTAAGTAGCTTTTGTCTTAACAGTGTAGTATAAAAACATTATAGAAAGCGTAATTCATGTTATCTAGGGAACCAGTAAAAGGACTGTACACACTTAAATCTCTGGCATTCTTTAGTGTAAGAAAATGATACCTAGCAGGGACGTGAATTCCAGATCTCTTGCCTGCTTGAAGTAAAGCAGCATGGTCATTCTAGTCTGGGGGCAGATGAATTCCTGCTCATAATAACAGATAAGTTACTATTCTTGCTAGCAGTTGTTGTGGGTTTAATTTTTTTTTCCTCTGAAATTAATTAAGACTGTTTTGAATCTTGTCTACTCAAAAATTGCAGTAAGGGTAAGCTGCAGAGCTAACAAATGGCTTGAGGACTGATAGAGTAGTTGACAGCTTATTTTAAAATGAGCTCTTACTCTCTTATATATGAAAGTTGTTGGGGTTTTCTTTTCACATCTGAGTTTCCAGATGACAAAAAATTAGATTAGAAAATAACCCAGATTTTTCTGTTTTCTTTTGAAATAAACATCTGGATAATCTTTAGTTCCTCTAATCAGACACACAATTGTCCAGTTTGTGGTTCATGTCCCATTAAAATATTTTGCTCAGGTGACAAAGTCTAAAGCTTCACTGTAAATAAACAATGGACAGATGTTTTCTAAATATTTTGTAGTTCATTGATACAACTGATGTTACTACATGAAGGCTAAAGTTCAATAAGAAAATAATGCATTCATCTCTGAGAGTATGTTTCTGTTTCTTTGAAGCATGGTAGACACCTTGGCATAACGTAGCAGCACATAATGGTTTGTGGGTTTTGAAAAGGTGCAGGCCATATTGTGCTGCCTCAAAAATACAAGGATTTCATCACCCTGAAGAGACATACCACTCACTTATGAATTAGTCAATCTTGTGATGCTGATGTCTGTCATACTTTAGCAGCACGTAAATATTGGTGTTAAGACTGTAAATATCTCCAGTATTAACTGTGCTGCTGAAGTAAGGCTAGCCACTTCTGCACGCGAGTCATGGAACAGGACATTGCATGTATTTCCTATGCCTTTTTATTTCTATAAATTTATATATTGTTTGTATATGAACACTTTCTTAGCGCTTTTTTTTGTATTTTCATTTATTCAGAAACTATTTAGAGCTTCATAGTATCTGATGGTAAATGTAGAATAGACATACATATAATTTTGCCTTGGTTTATGTGAAAACTGAACTTTTTAAAGGAGCCATTTCAAGCTACACCTAACAATGCTTTGGTAAGTGTGTTTGTTTATATACTTAAAAACTATAAAAATTATGTTACTTTACGGCACATTTTTTTATTAAAACTCTTAAAACTGTTCATTTTTACAACCTTTTCTAAATTAGTGGAACTGGGAAGTTTTTGATCATGCTTTTAGCGAAGAGAACTCATTAAAAAAGTGCCTTCCAATTTTTTTAAGAAAACTTATTAACCACTTCAATTCTTAAACCACTGGGCTATAGACAGGTAACAATTTTATGGTTAAAAGTTTAAATTTTGTATCTGACTGTGAATTTACTAATTTTTTTCTCATCTTCCACTAAGATTTTTCTCTTGCAGGAGAATCTTTCATTGAGATGAGTGAAATTGCTGCAGTGAGAATGGAAATTACTTGGGCTCCTTTTCCTTTTAAAAGCTGCATGCAAGAACTGTGTGGTGAGTCAAATGTAGACTAATGGTTATGTAAATGTCACTAATTTTAGATACAGATCTGAAAGTGTGTTTCCTTTTAAGATTTTATTTTCTTCACTATCATGACTCAGTATCACTTGCTAATCTAATTTTATTAGCCCTGTTGTATTTTACCATTTAAAATACACATACCTTATTCAAATAGTTGTTCACATAGTCAAGTTAATATAGCATATAGATGTTTTAAAACAAGGAAAAAAAGCTTATCTGCACTCAAGATTTGTTTTGATTTTAGCCTTCACAGGCCTGCTGCTGGTGCAATTGCACAGGTACAAACATGATGTAGATGAATATGAATCCAAGTTGTTATAATTCATCAGCTTGCATTATTTGACGATATTTCAGAATTTCAGACTGGTAAAAATCACAGTCTTGTTCTCTACTACTGCTATGGATTTGAACTGGCAAAATTACTAATGGCTAGAATTTCCAGTTTAGTTCAGACCTGAGCAGTTCTCAATAGCACAGCTATGCAGAATTAGCCTACAGCTACAGCTTTTCATCAAGAACACTCGTGTGCACATTTATCTACTACCTTTCTCTTAAGATGCATGACCAAAATGAGGTTGGCTACTTAGAAAAAATATCCTATCTGGATCAAAGCTGGATAGCTTTCTCATTGAGTTTCTTCAAGTAACACTATGTAACTGCTAAATATTAAAGACCTGCACATACACTTTGGCCATTTGAAGACTTAGAATGCTTGGAAAGACCATAAAGGTCACTGATTTTTTTGAGTGTGCTTGCAGCAGGCCATCCATCCAGTTGCTGTTGTAGATCTAGTTTTTTCAAGTACCCAGGATTTTTCCCAGGGACTTTTATGAGTAGATGTGAATCTAAAGAGCTGATCAGAAACTTGACAGCATACAAGAAGTCTATTTGCATGGCTTTGTCAAAGTCCAGTGGCCAAACTGTTTGTTCCTGACTACTTCATTGTGCTCGTGTTGGCCTTTGTGCGAAGAGTGAAACAGTCTGTGCTTCCTTCTGGTTCACCATGCAAACTCCTGTCACTGGCACAAGGGCAGGAAATAGCAGGGAGCAGGAAGAAGCAGAAGGGCAAAGGTTGGATCGCCTCCTTTTGTGGCTGTAGCGGCTTAGAGTAGTTCGGTGACTTGGTGAAAACACAGTTTGAGCATTTGCAGAACCAGAGTTCAACTGAGGAACCAAAGTTCCTGTCTGGATTAAGAAAACTACTTCAAGTGCTTATGAAGGCATACTCCAATGATTTAGTTCCTAAACCTTTGAAAAGGATGTTATATTTCTCACATGGCTCACAGGTGGCTTAGCAGTTATATATTCCAGAGGTTACCCTGTATAGGTGGTGCCGGAGACTGTGGCTGGATCAAACTTACTTTGTGTTGCAGCTCTGGGTCTTAAGGACTGTGCCTGATCTAAGAAAAGAAGGCTCACTGTTTTCAGTTCAGGTGCTTATTTTCTGCTAGGCTTAGGAACTGTATGGGAAAAAGATGCTTAATTAACATAAAAAGGCAAGAAAAGACAGGCCTGCTTGAAAATAAACTGAGACTAATAGCTGTATATGAGTGAAGACAACTGGTGTTAGGAGCATGTCTAAAAATGTGATGTTAAAAGGTTGGAGCTGAGAACAGATACAGGAAGGACAGATCTGATGAACTGGAAAATCAGAAGGATTGAAATACACTGGGCGAAGATTTGGGGGTTTGTTTGTTTATTGAAATTGGAAGAAGCAGCAGCCTGACAGAAGGGTCTGGCTTGAGGCAAAGCGACCAAGTCAGGCTTAGGGAAAGGGGCTTGCGCTCCTCAGATGACTCCTAACATTCACTGGAGTGCTCTGCACTTTGGATCCAGAAGGGAATGCAGACTGTTAAGTACTAGCTTTTGCTGTCATGTAGGAAATCACTGTCAATTTAATCCCCCTCATCACACTCCACAGAGAAGAGGGCAAGCCTATTAGTACCATCAGCTGCTTCATAGATTTTAGTCCTGAAAAAAATCCCAAAGTAAGAGTAGTTGAGGTTGTAAGGGAGATCTCTAGTTCAAACAGGGTAGTTTCTTTAAGGTTATATGCAGTCAATTTTGAATATATTCAAGGATGGAGACTCTGTAGCCTGTCCTGTTCAGCTAGAATTTCATGCAGTACATTTCTTACCTGTTGCCTCTTGTCCTGTCTCTGAACACAACTGAGAAGAGCCTGGCTATGTCTTTACACTCCTGTATCCCTACCAGTAGGCATTTAGAAACACTGCTGAGATCACACAAACACAAGCCTTTTCTTCTCCAGACTGGAGTCTCAGCTCACTCAGCCTTTTTTCATGTGAAAGATTCTTCAGTTCTCTCATCATCTTTGTGGAAGTAAATAAAATGCTTCATCTAATAGGGGGAATTAGAATTCAAAGGAGGAAATGTTTTTATGAGGGGAGAAAAAAAACCACCAAAAAACAAAGTACAAGATAATAGCTGTTAAAAGAACAAGAAGATCACAAAATGAAACATTAAGAAGTTAGATAACTCCTGCTTTAAGATTCTGCAATCTTCATTTGCCCCCTTGTGTCAGTATACTATGAAGCAGTCTTTGTGATGACACAGAATGTTTAATCTATTGATAGGGTCAGCCTCTTGTGGTCCTGGGCCAGGGAAGATGTTTATGGGCTGTGCAAGCAAGAAGCCTGATGTTGCTATAGATGCTGCAGAAATTAGTAAAAATTCCGTAGGCAATGGAACAAACGGCTGCAAATGGAGGAAACTGTGTCTTCATGGTTATATCAAGTAAGAATTCCTAAGAATTGGATGTGATGTTTTTCTCGTGTGATGCTGGACAAGCAACTAGGCCATTGTTTCTGTAGCGTGTATATTGTGCTTTACTTTAGAGGAGAGGTGTGTGGTTCAGATTCTCATGTCTGAAAGACACACTGGTGGTTCACATTGGTAGCTGAGCTTCTTAGGGGTTGTCATTTGAATTAAAATGCTCTGTGAAGCTATGTCTGCTGACGGTCTCTTCTTAAAGGGAACTTGAACCTGGTGCATACTATGATAGTTTCTACAACTCTCTGTAACATTTAAAATAGGGGTAATGGACACATACCTTGAAGGGCTGTTGGCTACTTTTGTTTAGTAGCTGTACTGCGGTAATGCATTTCCTCATGGAATTTTCTATGGCGTTTATTAATTCTGATTTTGGAGGAAGAGGTGAGTACTGTGCATCTTTTAAAGACCAGATCTGCAATCAACTTTCCTTGTTACCAGCTCAGGCTGGGAAGTAGAGTTTCCGTGCTGTTTATTCATGGTCTATTTCTGCAGTCCTGTGAACTCAAATACTCTGATTTGTGTCCTGTCTTGTCACTGATTCATTTTGTAAATATAACTTATTATTAAACATTTGTGTGTGCCTCTTTTTGCTTGTCATTTTTGTAAGTAACATCATCAACATTCTGCAAAATCTTCTATATGCTAAAGGTCATGTACATGTTTGAACTTCAACATATTTGACAATAAATTTACCTGTGAAGATCTATTTTCCAGAAAGAATGAATTAGTTAAATTGTAACAATTTCTTAATGTACAGTGGTAAGCACTGCATTTCTAAAAATGTAAAGTGACATATTATTTGACCAGCTAAGACAGTCTACAGTAATGTAGGACTGTGGTTCTACAGCCTTGCGATTCTTGAACCAGACAAGTTTGGGAATGAGTCTTCTTGTTTCTTTCACTGTTATTCTGGCTCTCATATGCCTTTGGTGGTTTCACTGAATGACTTTAGGTTAATTTTTGGTAGGTTCAGCCAGCTGAATGTGCTTACTGTAAGCAACAGTGCCAGCACTGAGAAAATACCCGTCACTCCTGAGACTAGCACTCCAGTTTTAAAGTCTGTTTCATTGCTTAAATCACTGTAAGGAATATTCAGGGCCTTATTCTTCATTTCTTGACACTACTACAGACACTTCGCCTATCTGCTCTTTAATTTGATATCAAGGGGTCTAGAAACATTTTGGTCTATCTCTTTTCTTGTACAGAAGATTAGTATCAACATATGAAACCAGCACAAAAATGCTCATATAGATATAGCTTCTTAGCATCTAGAAGCAGCTGTGCTATGCCTTTCCTATTATCAAGACAATGTGAAAGTCTCCCCCTTTTCCAACAAGCAATATCTGTTATTTTCAGACACATCAATAAATACATTAAAGCTATATTATCCATCCATAATGAAACTTTCAAATCAAAAATACAAGATTTCCAGTAGTATGAGACAAAGATGGACAAGGATTCTGTTTTGGAGGTATGAAATCTGTTAAATGACTTGTTCTTCAACCAGTTTTAGGAAGTGTGCATGAATGGTAGGTTGTACAGTCAGGAAAAGGATTTCACTGCAGATTTGATAACATTGTGTAGCCAGACAGCCCCCTGTTGGTTGTATTGCTGTGGAGGTTCTAGAAAGAAATTGTGCTTGAATTCAGCGTTCATTGCACTCAGCAAGCAATTTTTTTCAATCCCATATCACAAATAGAGAAAGTGGAGGGAGAAGAAAAATGTGTGTGCTTGTAAAAACTACATTTGAATTAAGTTTTATCTCTTGTGTATAAGAAATGTTAAAGCTTGGTTAAATGGAGGGCCTGCACACAGTTTCTTAATGCGTTTATAGAAGTTCATTTTTAAATTGCTGTAGTAAAAATGTAAAGCAGTACTTCATCCTTGTGATAAAGCTTAAGACTAGCATGCCTTAATATCACATTTATAGCCTGACTAAGGCAAAGTAGTTAGATAAAGTTCTGTCAAAAATGCAGGGTTTTAAAACATGAAAGTTTGTAAGCTGGAGTGAACTAACCAGGTACAGCCTTATTTAATGACTAAGACTCTCTTGCAGGCATATCTGTGAGAGCTTCTGCTATTTAACAAGGTACAGTTTTACCAAGAGTGAGTCTTGGGTGTTTTTTAATCACATTTGCTTTGCTTTAAGATGTTTGCTGTATGTGTTTTAAGTTGCTACCAATGCAACTAGTACTCTTTGTGTTTCTCATATGTTGAGAAACGGAAGAAGTTCTTATTCAAAATGAAATTAATGTCTTATGCTGACAATTGCAGGACACTTATTAGGCATTTTGGCTTTTCTTTTTTCAAAGTGTTTGTGAAGAGAACCTAAAATCTCCCTTGTAATGGTCACAGTATATCCATGTAGCGATGGAATACTGTAGATACTGTATGAAAGGTAGTACTGGGTGATGCAAGGATTCCAGAAAGAATTGTCAGAGAGGTACAGAATCTTTTGCTCTGAATTTAACAATACCTAAGTTATCTCTTTCTGCATCAGGTATGGCCAAGGTTATAACACCTCATCTTCTCATCTTCATTTAAATAATTGGATTTGTGGCTGAAAATCCATAGCTGCAACAATGCTAGAGAACTTGATGTGACAATTAGTTTTCTACTACAGCACAGAAGACTAGCATGATGCCAAGAAAGCCAGAGTGCTGGAGAACTTTTTCTCACTCTTAGAACTCATTGAAAAAGTCAGTGATCAGATATCTTGGAGCAGCTGGCAAAAACAAGAGGATAAGGCTACCTGCTGTGACTGAGAAGAGGGAATGAGAAAGATGGGGACAGAACAAAGAGCTGGTTTAAAATTGTCATGACTTGCTAAAATCCCTCAGAAGAGTTTTAAGAAACTAGCTGAAACAATCTCAAGGCAAGGGGACTCCTGCACAAAACAGAAAACTTGGGTTTCAGAAGCCTGAGGCGATTCAAGTTCACATCTCCTGCTTCTGAAAAAATACCCAGTGGAAGTTGCCCACAGATGTTCCCCATCTTTCTTGTTAAATCAAGGATATGCGCAAAAAAGTCACAAAACAATTTTGTTCAAAGGTTGTTGGCAGTGATAACTATTGCTGTTAGCAGATGAAAGCAAGCTGCAGGTAGTATTTCAAAGGGTAGTGGAATTTGTTTTTATTGGACTAACTGTGCAGTTCATTGCATGTTCCATATTCTTTTCCTAAGATGTTTCCTGAAGTAATGGTAAAGTCAGCATACAATAAATATAAGTAACCATTAAAGCACACTAAAAGGAATACCTTATGGTTCCAGTAGATGAACACTGAGATAACGAAGTATTTGGCATAATAGAGGACCGTGATACAATTCACAAAGTTCTGGGCTTTGTTGCTGAAGAGAGCACCAGTAAAGGTGGCTTTAAACTGCTTTATGCTCCTACATTCTCTAAATCTGCTGAAGATGGAAAGCAGAGAGCAGCATTAAAGAATTTCATTGCTGTTCAGCAGCCAGCAAGGGGATTCACCTCTTCTCTCCTGCAATCGGCCCTCAGACTGCTTCCTTTCTGTGTTGAAAGCAGTTTTTGAGTCTGGGTTCCACAGGTTGTTTGGTTTGGGTTTTTTTCACAGGAGAGTTTACAATCCCCCTTATAAATTAGCAGCATGGGTAAGAGCTTGTTCTAGGTTGAAGAAGATTCAAATAACTTGCCCTGTTCAGAAAAATTAAAATATTCTTCCTCTTCTGAGGAGTGGTTACTCCATTCCCAAAACAGGATTGAACTTCCGGACTTCCTCATGGTTCTTGGAGTATCTTTAATTTTTAGTTTGTTTAAGTAATTTTAGTCACTTAGAACATACAGATAACTTGCAGAGCTTTTACATTGTGATCCCATTATTTTTTGCTTATTCAGACATAAGGTAAGTAGCCTGAGAAAAGCACCACCTTTTGCTAGGAATATATCTGTTTCCTCCAAAATTGCAGGTTTTTCTCTTTAGCTGTGAACATTTGTCCAGACCAGTGGACATAGTTTTCAATCATAATTGACAGAATCCTAACTTTATCTCTAGTTTTTTTCATGTTTACTGCAGGATTCTTTTTAAAAAAGCACCTGGTCCTGGTTATTTATAGTGTTTGAGTTTCTCAGGCTTTCAATAGGCTCTTCTTTTGGGACATCTAGGCTTGGGGAAACTACTACGAATCTCCATAAGGCACATCCTTGAGATAAGAATTTCTCTGTCACCCTTTATGTTAAAACCAAATAATTTATATTGAACTTCTTCACCCGTGACATTTTCTTTCATCTGCTTCTGGATATTCCATGGACAAAACCAAAAAGCCTCCTGAATTCTAATATCTTTAAGAATACTTGTAATTCTCCTCTGTGTGTGTTGTGCATTGATGCAGGGGCGCTGCATGCAGCCATGAGTACCAACAGAGCAGAACATTTTTCAGCAGCACCTGTGAAAGCAATAACTGCATTTCTTTGTGCAAGAGTAGTGTTAATCCATCCCCTCATTCTTCAGACTACCAGTGGCTATAGAGTGCTTTTCATTAGCTAATGATAGTAGTAATTTTATTTTTCACTAATCTTCATTAGGTTTTTCTTACTTTATTTTCTTACTTGTTTATATTAACACTTAATGAACTGTTAAGATGTGGTTTAGTTAAGAAACTGTAGCATTTCTGGTTTGTTGGGTTTGGGTTTTTTCTGCTTTGGTTGGAGAAATTGCTTCAGCCTAGGAAGAATTCCATATCTGTGCATAACGCATGAATGAGCACGACCTCCCTAGCATTCAGACATTTGCTGTGTAATGTAGTGGTGTCATTAAAGACTGTCTACATAAGATATGCTTTACTTGAGTTGATGAGCATCACATGAATCTTCTAAGAAGGCTGAGCAAGCAAAACATCTTGCCTCAAGATGTCACAAGTGATACAGGCACCTGGCCTCTGGTTCTAGTTTGCTTGAGCAGAAACACTTGAGAAAGACCAGAGCTCTTTTGCTTTTCTAACTTCTTGTCCTGGGCTGTCAGCAAGTCTCCTAACATGGCTAGACCTCGATTAGATGGAGACAGGGAACAGAACATTTGCAAAACAGATCCTGATTTTATTCTACATAAATTCTGAAGAAGTTAAGTACAGCTCAGACCTGGAGACATTGGACAGGCAGTCCAATGATGCAGAGCTGGAGTTTTCATTATACAATGGTCTACAGTTCTTGGATTCCTTGGCAGCCATAATTCTAGAGGAATTATCAGTAACAGTGTGGCACCAAGAATTAATTATAACAAGATTGAATCACTTTTGAATCCTTGAGCTTCATCAGAGAAATCCATCCCTCATAAACTTCAATGGGTGTCTGGCCCTCAGTATTGATTCAAACATTCCCTATTTTGCTGGTACTCAGAGATCATTTTTTGTAAGCTTCTGGCATTCTGTAGGACTAGTTCCAATAAAATACTTGCGTGCTTAGTCAGAACCAGAAGAAGACTGAAAGGTTCTGTACAGTTCTGCTTAGCTGGACATCCTACACCAGTAGAGAGGTAGGTGTGGTTCACACTTAGGGCAGCTTATAGAGATGGGAACTTCCTGTAATTTTCAGCATCTCACAGATTCAGAAGTGTTAAGGATGGAAAAGACCTCTAGTCCAACCATTAACCCAGCACTACCATGCTCACCACTAAACCATATCCCCAAGTGCCACACCCACATCACCCACATGCCTTTTGTGCTTCCCCAGGGAAGGTCATTTTGCCTGGGCAGCGTGTTCTAATGCTTAACCACCCTTTCAGTGAAGAAAGTTTTCCTACCATCCAATCTAAACCTACACTAGCACAACTTGAGGCCATTTCCTTTCATGTTACCCCTTGTTACCTGTGAGAAAACACTGCCACCCACCTTGCTACAACATCCTTTTAGGTAATTGCAGAGAGCTTGCTTGTTTGTTCGTCCAGGTAACAAGTGCCAAGATGAGAGGAAATGGCCTCAAACTGTACCAGGGGAAGTTTAGGTTAGACATTAGGAGGAATTTCTTCTCAGACAGTGATTAGATATTGGAATGGGCTGCCCAGGGGAGTGGTGGAGTCACCATCCCTGAAGATGTTTAAGAAAAGACTGGATGTGGCACTTGGTGCCGTGGTCCAGTTGACAAGGTGGTGTTCAGTTGGTCATAGGTTGGATGTGATCTGAGAGGTCTTTTCCAAGCTAATTGATTCTGTGAAAGCTGCCACCAATGACAGGAGATACTGATAACTAGAGCAGAAACATGTTTCAGTTTTGTCTCTGCTCCAGAAAGAATTACCTTCTGAAAATGAGGATCTCAAGTAGAGTATTATTAGTTAATATTGCAAATGCTAATTTGAAATGGTAAGCATTGCCACAGCCATCTAGAAAGGAATTTAGATGTGGTGCAGTAGAGTCTTTATTGCATTTCCAGAGACAGACATCTTGATAAAAAATATTTCTTTATGGGTTTTCTGAAGCACAAGGACCTATTCAATGCTTTGCATTCTCTTTTATAGAAAGGGTTGTACCACACTCTTCTTAGATCCCCAAGACAAGTAAATACCAATTGCAAAGTACAGGCATCACAAGAGCATAGGCTTTCCAGCCCTGCAGCCCTACATGCCCTCCAGCAAAGCAGCACAAGACTTAAAGAGGAAAAAAAAGACAACTTCCTTGTGTGTAGCAGTTCACCTGCTTCTTTCATCTACATGGCAGTGTCTGTTTGCACCAGAACATTTGGAATGTTTTTGTAGTTGTACCTCTTCCTTTCAAGCACTGAAATGGTTTTACGTGTTAAAGCCTACCAACTGTCACAGAGATTTGTGTATTCTATTTTAGTCGCTCATTGACTCCTTTTTGTCCAAGGTGTTTTATGAGAGCATGTTAGATCATTAGTAACACTGCTTCTTTTCCTATGGAAAAGAGATCCCCTTTTAATCTCTTAAAAAGGGAAGGGGATCTCTTAAAAAAGGTGGTAGTGAGCCAATTCCAGTATAGTATTCACTTTGGCTGTCCCAGATCTCAAGAATGTAAACACACACAGCTGAAAGATCAGATACAGAGAAATGTTTTCAGCCAGCAGTTTATCACTACCAAGTTAGACAGCCCTGAGAGCTCTGAGTTTTCAAAACAGTTATTTCCACACTGTTACTCACCCTGCCTGAAGGAACTGTGTGGTCTTTTGAGCAGGCTTCATTGCCTCCAGTATAAGACCTGCGTGCTTGTCACTGCCTGTTTCGGAAGAACAAAAACCCACATGTGCACGCGTGTCCTGAACGCTCCATAAGTGATCTGAGAACTGTCATTACATCCTTCACTCTTGGCTTTGTCTTGGTCCTGAGGGTAGACAAACAGTCAGCATAGATTCCTCCACAGAGATGATCCAAACCAGAGCAGTCTGATTTTCCATTAGCCTTCCGTGACTTCACATAACATTCAGCTTTTCTATTCAATCTCGGAAGCTCATTGCGATCGTGGGTCAGAGGGTGGTGAGGCACTAGCACCGGTTGCCCAGAGAAGCTGTGGAAGCCCCATCCCTGGAATTGTTCAAGAGCAGGTTGAATGGGGCTTGAAGAAACCTGGTCTAGTGAGTGGCATACCTGCCTATGGCAGAGGGGTTGGAACCAGATAGTCTTTAAGGTTCCTTCCAGCCCAAAGCATTCTGTGATTCTAGGGCTAAGTCTTTCAATAGCTTAGCACAAGACACTGTTACAGCACAGCTTATGAGGGCAAACTATAGCCAAGAGAGGCGTCGCTCAAGTGTTCCTGTGCCTGCTTGGGCATTTTCCAGCATGGAGTCTCCAAAAGATGAATCTTACAAAAAGATGATCATTTGCCCATCATTTTTCTAACATGTATTCGTAGAGATTTTGGGACTGTATATGGACACCAGTGAAGTCTAGATTGCACTATCATACTTCAATTGTCAAAGAACTATTATAAAATAGGAGCAGAAAGCAGTTTTAGCGTAACCAATGACGGAAGAAACTTCTGTTACATCAGGGGCCATGCAGATACAATTTTTCATTTACATTCTTGACATGGCCATATTTAAGCTATTAATGTGCTCTGGGGATCCACAGTTTACTGAGCCGTCTTCAGAAGACAATGTTTTGAACAACTATAGGTAGCAAATGAATATTATATGGCTTAAGGATAGAATTGCAAATGGAGAAAACAAGGTAATAAACCAGTCTGTTCCAGGAAATACCTTTCCAGTTTATGGAAAATTAGGAACTTACTGACAGGGTTAGTGCTCACCGTAGTGCAACTGGCATTGAAACAAACGCCACCAACAGGACATATCCAGCTTAGCTTCTGTTTCCAGATGTGAGGTATCAACATGGACTAAACCATATGATGTCTGGATCCTGCAACGTTTCACTTCACAGAACATATGCAGAAATTACCTCCTAAAGAGAAATTTTCTTCTTCAGGTATGTGAACTATGACTGGAAGATATTCTATACATGCATTAACCTAACACATTAAAAAAAAAATAAACATCCCTATAGTCTCATGACCATTTAAGTCTCCTGTCCATGTTATTCTGTGCCATTTCCAGGTTTGTACAGCAGCTATTACCCACCATTTGTTCACCCCTTGAGATCTGCTTTTCCTTGTCCAGTGGCATTGACATTTCTGGCAGCTCTGTTCTCTCCTCAGTACAGTAAGTTGTGTCTGTGGTCCCACAAAGGCCATGACTCTTTCCAGCCTAATTTTATTCCTTTACTTCCTCTGGGTAATGGGAAAGAAGTGAGTTTGTCACCTTCTCTGATCTCTGCCTGCCCTTACCACGTAGTCCCTTCCTCTGTTCCACCAGGACCTGGCTGAGGAGCAGGCTGAAAACATAGTAAAAACACAAAGATTAAAGGATGGAAGGATCAGCATGCCTTCTGTTTATTGTTGAATACAACATTGTAAATAAACCAGTATGTCAGCAATTACTTTATTACTCAGTTTAGATATCACTGCGGAACAAAAACCAAAAACCATAAACCAGCCTTTTCAGAAGGCCTTCAATGAAAGCTACAAACTGCCTTTAAAATTCAAAGAAAACTCAGTTCCTGACTCCTAGTAAAACCCCAGACTCGATGTTTCCAATCTATTGCCTTTTTTTTTTCCCAATGGAGAATCAGGATGGAACAATGTTGCAATGTTTAATTCTTCGCAGTTTCAGCAAGCACTAAGCTGACTGCTGTAACAGTAACTTGCTTAGAAAGCAAAGCCCTAAATTAATTTTCTACAGCAGACTTTTACACATTACTGTTTCCAACCTTTAGGGCTACATTCATCATCCTGCTGACCAGAAAGAAGACACCAATTATTGAACCATTCCATTAGAATGAAAACAGAGTAGAAAAGGAGGAAGGATTCTTGGAAAAATTTACACATCAGATCACACTTCAGGAGGTTATTTCAGCAGAAACTACATGATGGTCTAAAAATCTGACTTTTTTTTTTTAGTAGAAGTCAGATTTATTTGTACTTTATATGATGACTAGTGATTTACATTTTACCCACCCATTTGAGAATATACAGGGCTCTAGGCATATCTCCAGCCAGAACCAGAATATTCAACTCATTGTTGGTCCATCCATTTACTAGTTACAACAAGGCCTTCTGTGACTAATTATGGTCTGACGGCAGCAGGAGAGGCAGCTTCAAAGAATGGGAATCTTCAGACACACTAGCAGTTCGCTTGGTTCCCAAATTTGTTATTTATGTGGATTACATTGAGCTGACAGATTTAACTGGGCTGTTGAAGATACGGTCAAAGAAGCAGAGTCACTCCCTTCCCTTTTATTGTCTTCTGAAGACATAACAGTCATATGCATCTGTCACTAGAGAGAGGAAGTTCTCCATCACTGGACTTCATTTGGGGTTTTATAGGCTGTTTCAGTAGCATTTGGGAATAGATTAATATAATATTTGGTAGGGAGTTGTATTTCTTCATGATGCACTGTAAATTTTTCTTGAAGATACTACCACTGTTTATTGTTGAAAATCGATAAAAATAAACCTTGTAAAGTCAAAAGCCTGGCAACGGTTCAGCACAAATCAGAGGGAAGGAGTAAGAGGCAATGAGCCTCCTTCCTCTTCTTGGATAATTCCCAGCTTATTTCTCAATGAATATTTAGTAACACTTTCCAGCAATCTAGGAACAATTAAAAAAAAAAAAAGTATTCAAAGTTATGAATGCTTCGTTGTGAACTCAAACAGGACTTTTGATCCACTCTGGTGGCTTTCTGATACTGAATTCAGCTGTGGATCAAAACAAAGTATCACCCAGGTTGTGTTGGACGTACCTGAGATTTACCCACTCAAGAAACTGACAAAAGCACATCAGCCTTGCTTGGGTCAGATTAAGGGAGTTATTTTTGAGCATCAGAAAGCTGGAAACCAATCAAAATAGGTGGAAACTGGGAAGAGTTCACTGTGCAGAAAAGCTTCTCCAAAGTTAACAGAAGTTACTGTCACTGGGCATGATGCAATTACTCCAGCATCATTGTTTTGCTCTATGGCTATCAATTCCTCATATACAGCATTGTAGGGAGGATCTTCTACTACCATGAAATTCAATTATGAAGTGATAAATTGTTTAGTAAAGGGGGAAATTTCCCAGTACTATGGCCAGCGCTAAGAGATCAGTCTTAGTCGAAACAGTATCTTAGTCTATTGTATCAATTTCTAGAGCTTTATTTAAACATCTATTCTTAATCACTTATACAATCACATGAGTGCTGACTGTAGAACCTATAAAAATGTAGTGACTGAACTTTCCAAAGAAACAAAAACCCTCATGAACTGTCATTGAAATCAATACCCAAAGAACAAGAAGGTATTTCACAATAGACTGTCCTTCCTGGTATCAGCAGGATACTGAACAATTCAAGTGGTAAATAAGTGACATGTCCCTGAAAGGAATAAGAATGACACAAGAGAGACTTCCCAGTGTGTGAAGAAGCAGGCAAAAAGTTAATTAAAAGCACAAAAAATGTCACCAATCACTAGAAAAGGATGTCAACATGGTGCAAGAACAGGGGGATGGAAAAAGTGTGTGGTACCTCCATCCTGTTGGGACATCTAACAGGCACCACAAGATTGTACTGGCAAAGCCCTTGACAGTCTTGAATATAGAAACACAGGATGAAACACAGCTATAAAGGAGAGAAAACTGATTAAAATGACAAAGTGTACAGCAAATGAGGCATTGCTTTTCTGAATCATCTGCCTTTTACAAATGCCACAAGCTATCACCTCATTTTGGATGATCTCCTTCTGCCGTGTACACTGCAGTCCCCATGAGTGGGACAGGATGATGGTGCTGCCTCACCATTCAGTTTCTTTTTCCCCTAGGGCTGTCTGCTTGCCTGTTACAAAGCACAGAAAGCTCACTGTGGCAGTCCCTTTCTAGCATCGCAGGCATTAGAACAGTTTGCACATTTCTGCTGAATCCAGGGAAGATTAAAAAGGCAAATACAGCAGTGAAGTTTACTGAAATCAGCAAATTTTGCATCCTTGCAGGAAAAAAAGAATTCTCTTGAGAAAGTTGGCAATGACTTGAAGAAGTGGATTATATCAGGGCTAATAAATTGCTTTATTGGAAAATAAAAGTCAAAATGTCTCAAAATCCATTCCCATTTAATCAAAAATAGAGCTAGATGTGAGCAATCAGAGCTTCTGGTTCTGTCACAAGTAAAAGCACAACCAAGTCACCTACAACACACTGCTAGTCTAGCAGAGATTGTGTTTTGAGATACCAGAATTGAATTGTCTGCCAAGGTTTGGGTGCAAGTACTCAGTTTAGCACATAATGTGGTTTTGACAAAGCAGCTTTTAAAATCACTCAGACTCAGTAGTTCCTATCAGCCAAATTCACTTGTACAGCTGTTTGCTTCTGTGTGAACAACTCTGCTGAGCACACACCACAGTCTGCTCTCTGCTGCATCCCTCCTTGTTGGGAGCTTCAGAAGGGAAGGTGCAGTAAAAACATTGGCCACTACTTCTAAATTCCTTCCTTGGCGCCTGCAGGTTACACTGCATGCCACTTCAAAGAGAACACAGAAAAATTGCCATCCTGCCTCAGCAACACTTTACAGTAGCATAAATAACCTCGCAAGGTGGAGGCCAGCTGAAGATCCTCCTAGTAAATCAGTGCTACTTTTATCTTAGTCTGTCCATGAATGAACATAATTTCACCTGTTCCTCCACAATTACTGCTATTTAGTTGTAGCTTGAAGCTACACAACACCTGCAGCTCCAACATCACTGCTTCCTTTTTCTGTATAAAGAAATCCAGTAAGGTGCTTTCCTTGAAGAACCAGCTTCAATTAAATTAATTTATTCAATCAATCTTCCATTAAAGTCATGGGTATCCTACTGGTATCAGTCAGACACTTCCAACAGATTTCTATCAGGTTGTTCACACATATGCTGTCAAATTTATTTAAGGAACTACCAGTTAAAAAACAAACAAACAAAAAACAACAAAGTGAAAGCATTGTGTAAGAAAGAGCCTAGTCATGTTCTCTGCAGGAACACAAAATGACAGAAGGTGACACTTCTCAGTTCAGAGCTAAGTAAGAATAAATGCTAGAACTCTGGGAACCCAAGCTTGTTGATGGTCATGTGCTTTGCTTCCAAAAGAAGCACACAGTCACAACACACTGTTACCCAAGGGCGAGTTAAAGCACATATTGCTCTTTACATGACAGCAACTTGCACTGGTATATTTTCCAGAGCCAAATATTGTATTCATAGAATGATGCTGGTGCTAAATAAAAATTAAACCCAAGAGAGGAACCAGAAAGTGCTCAGCCCATCATAAAGTATTACTGAAATGGTTGTATCAAACATTCATTTTGCCAAAGACATGGAACATGGATGATGGCATAGGTAAAAACTTTGGGGCTCTTTAAAAATGGAAGTATTTTGTCTTTTCTTTCCATTAAAAAAGAAAATTTGAATCCAAGCTTCAATTTTCGAAGTGGCTGCTGCAGCAAGGAAAACAAAGTCCCTACTTTTGTGGTACCTGAAACAAAACAGTGTAATTGTTACTATGAGAGGTTCTGAAACTTTTCTCAGCTTACATCACTGCTATTGGTGATCATTTAGGGCAAAATGTCAAAATACAGCCTCAAGTCTAGTTTTTTAACCTTCCCTGTAAGAAGTTGTTTGGTGGGGGTTTTTTTTGTCTTGTGCTTCACATTATTAATGGCTAGTCCCTCCACCTACAATATCCACAATGACTCACCCAATAATCAACAGTAGTTTCCAAACAAGGAATGTTGTCTGCAGCACAGCAACATGTGAGGACAGTCATCCTACACAGCCTGTCTGCTCTGTCACCCAACAGTGGTCTGACCTCAAAGCCCACCATGACAGGCTTTCTAGCACAGAGCTTCACAGAAGGTCTCCACAGAATCATGGAACAGGCCAGGCTGGAAGGGAACTCAAAAGATCATCTGGCCCAGTCTTTCATGTGAAACAGAGCTACCATGAAATGATTTAGCATCCTCTTCAAAACTTCTAACAATGGAGACTCCACCACGTGTGTGGGGAGGTTGTTCAGTGAATGATGGTTCTCAGTGTAACAAACATCTTACTTCGAGGCAAATATGAACATATTGACATTATTGACCAAAAAAATGCCATTTGAAGTGAAAACATTCACTCTTACATTCCCATTTATTACATTACACAATCTGTAAGCAGCTTAGGAGATGTAGTCTCACAATCACATTCTCAACCCAAACAGCTCTAGAACAAGCAAAGAGAACCTCACTGTTTCTGCTGAGCTTCTGAACTTGGCTGAAGCTGAAATGCTCGAGGAGTAGCCAAAGAAAAGAGGTGTCCGATAGTGGCACCACCAGTCTGAGAAGATCCATTTCACTGAAACTCCTTAGGGCAAGAAACAGATGGCTGAGTCCCACCCCCATTATCAAGTGCTGCAAATAAAGTAACACATTCACATTTTAAAACTAATGAAAAGCCAGATCTAATTGGTCAGCTAAGAAAGCTCAAAGTGGTTTTCCTGGGCTGTTCGAAGTCTTGGGAAGATGGTGCTTTACCAGCAACAAAACTGAGATGCAACTAATGAATCCCTGAATTTATTGCTATCTTCTTTCCCTGCCTTGATGGAAGGACAAAAGATTCTTAATTTATAAAGCTTTATTAACTTACCTCTCTCAGTACCTGAGCTAATTATGGCATCGTTACAAAGCTTTGTACAGAAGTAACATTCCCAAGGCTCTTAAAGCCACTTCTGCTAAGCCTTCCAACTGTGTTGTACTTAACAAGTGCTAAAAAAATCCTTTGCACTATTTTGTTTGAAACTGTACAAACTCTTTCATCTGAAGGGCTGTTGATCACATTTTCATCCTTTTTATGGTGAAAACACTAAAAATTGACTGACCTTCTGTTCACAAAGATCTTTATCATTTAATTCTCAGAACCAAAGAGCATCATAATGCCACCAGTGGGAGGACAGAGGAGTGTTCTGCAACAGACAGTCACACATTATTTCACAGACCTCAGCAATGGCTTCCACAAAGCCACACAGCAGCACAGTTCGGAATGTTCTCCTTACACTGCTCTCAGCCAACTGCAAGAGAGTCAGTGAGTGGAAGCACTAATCAGTTGTTGGGGTTTGCATCCTCCTCCAGCCACTTCTCCAGACTGCTGGGATGACAGTTGCATCAAGATGTTATTTCTTCATGTATTACCATGTTTTTAAAACCTACTTGCAGATTAGCACAGAACATAAAAAATATTTTCTAGAAGGGATGGCTGATGCTTTGCAAGTCCTCATGTAAATTTTAACCACAGAGAAAAAACAAAAACAACTCTTGGAAATGCTGAAATCTGGTCCACAAACCCAGTACTGAATTTGGGCTTTTTACTTAAAGAGGGTGGAGCAGTTAAAGGCAAGAAAGCATTTTTTCCCCTAAATACTTCAAAGAAAATATGTTTGTTACTTCCCTCAATAGCTGCAGTTTCAAACGAGGCAAAACAAAAAAAAAAGGCCACCAGTGCTGACACATCCCTCCTCTACATTCAGAAGATGGAAGGAAAAGCCTTTATTTCCCTTTCTGCACTTGGCTTCTCCTTGCCTGTGCTACCCCAGAGCTCCCTGGGGTTTGGTTGACCATGATGGCAAGGCCTGCTGCCCTCTTCATCCTTTCAAAAGTGTAGCATTCAACCTTCTCTTCACTGGCGCATGTCCTGGTGCTTGTGAGGCGAAATCCATCTTTGAGTAAAGTGTCAAACAGCAGGCCTAGCACATTAGTACCATTAATCAGCTTTCTATTATCAGGCTTTATGGAAACATACCTAAAATCAGGGGAAAAGAAAAAAAACCAGTTACAACACACTTTAACTATTTCTTGACAGCGTAGATCAGCACAGCTGCACAGTGTTTACAGCAACCAAGGCTCTGGACATTTTTTTTCCTCTTTTAAGGACTACTGGACTCTTTCCTTCATTATGAGTAATTCTCAGTTCATCGAGTTATGTGCTGGGGAAGAAGTGTTTCTCTTTCACACCCTCCCCCGCCACAAAACTTACTTTTTAAAGAGATATCTGTGACAATCCCCATCTTGTCTCGCTTAACAGAGGAGAAGGGAGCAGCAGGCTCTGCAATGCTGCCACAGTTTTTCAGGTAAGAGTAAAATGATGGACAGCAGAGGCACGTTCACCCCAAAAACATCACTCTCCAACATACAGGATCTCTCTCTATAAACAGTGACATTTATTGCAAAGTTACCTTGTACAGCAGGTCGTGTGGTAACAAATACAAAAATCATTTTCACATGGCCTCAAATTGATTTAATTTGATATAAAGTACAGTGTAAGAACCTATCCAGACATTCTGAGGAGCAGAAGTCAGGTAAAAATACTATTACAAAATATATAAACTGATGGGTGAAACTGTTCCACAGTTCACAGGCAAGTACACCAAACATTCATGGAAAGCACAAGAAAGGCAAAAAAGTCCGTGTCACCACAAAGGTTAAGGAGACAGAAATTCAGCAAGGCAACATAATCAAATTTGACTTGTTTCATTACTCGTGATAAGTTTTTTTATTGATCTGCATAGGGAAATTTTTACCAAGGCTGAAGAAATAAATGAAAAAAATCAGAAATATTTTCCCCACTACTTAAGTTGCCATAACCTACTCAACCAATTCCTAGTCCATTAGAATTAGTAATATGTTACAAATTTAAGGTTTGGCACACAGACATATATATTGCTGCACAAATGCAAAGTAGTTTTTATTCTACTTTCTTAGCCAAAGAAAGCTGGAAGAAAGATAAACTTTATTTTCTTAAAAAAATAATCAAAAGACTGCTGTGTTGGTTCATATATTCAAATAGAATAACCCTTTTGGAAATATTTCAATGAAATTTCCATAAAATTCCAGATGTTCTAACAGCCACAGAGGACAAATTAGGTTAACATTTTCTTATACAGTAAGAACATGTCTCCATACAATAGAGACAGCCGGCAAAAGATAGTTTAAAAAACCTAAATAGTCATTAGAATACGATACTACTATCACAAAAATTACTGATACACAGTTATCTTAATAAAAACAGAAGCTGGCTCTGAATTCAAAGAAAACCCACTGTGAAGCATAGAATTAATAATCTGTCTCTTCTCCCTCCCCCTAATAAAAGGCTCTACAAAAGCTTTCCAGTCCCCAAAATGCTGTCTCAGTTCCACTGGAGTTTTTAACCCTTCTTGACATTCTCTGTTTTCTGTTTTCCATATGAAAGCCTTTTGCATCATAAACTAGTGGAGATTTTAGGCTTCCCCCCAGTACTTCTTTACTTTGTTCCCTTTGCTTCATCTTACTGTGTTTTTCATGTTCTCTAGAATGTGATACTGTGAAATTCTAAAGTGAGTGAGGAGGAAATGGCAGAGAGAGAGAAAAACCCATGAGAGCTCCTAAACAAACATCAAGAACAATACTTTAGACAGCTGAAGAACAGGCAAATCAGTGTAACAAATTAAACTGGGTGTTTCAGAACTAGAAACAAAATTAACATTGAACAGAAAAAAGGAAACATATTTCTTTTCTTTCAGTTTCTTTAAAATAAGCTTTGCTACTACGTAGCATGCACTTCATGAACTGGAAGTCACAAAGACATATCCTTAATGAGATGTCACTCTAGGAACAGTACCTGGCCACAAACTGGTCACCAGCAGAATACTCAGCACCACACAGAAAAACCAAATCGTGATGAGAGGGTCTTTCCAAAGGAAGTGGAACGAGTGGTTTCTGAGAAGGAAAAGGGCTGTTCCAGCCCTGTCCTGACTGCTGCCCTGTAAACACAGTGATCTGCCCAGCTAGTGCCTCAATGGTGGCACTGCAGGAACCAAAGATCCGGAAAAAAGTCTGCATTTCTTGGAGAGAAAAACGCACTTCCAAGATCTCCAGCCTCGGCTTCAGCAAATGTTCTTGGCTCAGGAGGTCGGCCAGGGGGTAGAGTCCATAGAATTCTGCTTCTCTCTGCAGCCTCTGATAGTCTGAGAAATCAGTTGGTAAGGACATCTGGAGAGTCCTCAAGAAGTCCATGATGTAACTAAACAAAGCTCCATCTCTGTCCACAAAAAACTCTCCATTCTCCAGTTTAATTTCCCGGTCATTGTCATGCATCATCCTTGCCAGCCTGGACTCAGGGAACTGCTGCAAGGTAGAAGCCCGGGTTACAAATCTCACACCTCCCACATTCAGAACAATCACCTCTCGACTATTCATGGCTACCTCAGCCACTCATGAATTGCAGCTCTCTCATCTACATGTCTGTGACTTGATCCTTCCAAAACTGCAAGGCATCTGCAAGAACCATTGCGTGCTTTTAGCAAGTGTTTGGAGTGAGGTGTGGAGCAGCAACAGGATTCCCAGGCAACAAAGATGTAAATATCATGTACAATAGTTTTGTTTGCTGGGTTTGGTTGCTTGGAAACTTTGATTCTTGGAATTTAATCTTTTATTTTTGAAATTAACAGCTTGCAAGGACTACCAGAATACAATGAATTGACTGTCACAACTTATGAAACCTTGAGAGAGGCCAATGAATATTCCCAAAGTATGGTACACGTTATGTTTGTTTTCAAGAAATGTCAGTTCAACTTTTTCATTCCATACACTGCTATTCATAGGACCATTGCAAAAAGAGGTTAGATGTGCTTCAGGCAAGTACCATATGCTCCGAAAGAAGGGCACTTCAGAGAACTCAAGCTTAGGGTTCCTTTTAAATCACTCTTATCTAAGGCCAAGTCCATACAACCAGAAAATTCAATTAGCTCCTGAAATGAGATACACAAAAATACAGTAACAGCAGGAGAATCTATACAAGATTCTTCACACACCACCAACATCCATACACCTGCTGCATCACACAACCTGTTCCAGGAATCATCAAATCATTTTTCCTGGCTTTTGGAATTGCAATCTGGAGGGGCAGAGAAGGACAGGAGAGCAGCTCTTGTACCTGCCACTTCTGCAGGGCTAGAGCCCAGGCTGCCTTCCTGTGGCAGACCCCTGTATGCCTTTCACTGCATTAAGTTCTTCATGTTAAGGCCAGTATTTAAGAAAGTGTGGGTGCAGAGAAACACAGATCTAACAAAACAGCCCAGCTCCCCAACAATCTGATGTTGGAAAAGTAAACTGCAAAGTATGAACTATCTGCAAAGTACATACCATCTTGCAGCCTGTGCTTATTACCACCTCTAGAATTTATGCTTGCCCTGAAGACACATTTTTGTATAGAACACATAGTCTGAATGCACAGGGTAATTACAACATTTGGTTATACAAAAAAAAAAAAAAAAAAACCCACACCACAAAACCAAACCAAAACATATAGCTATTTCAGAGAGAAGTAATATCATCAGATAGAAGCTGGTTCCAGAACATGAATGATGCATGCTGCATTTTGCAGTGGAAGGGCAGTCCTCAGCAAACCTGTCAGCACAGTGCTCACCTCAATCACAACTCTCCTTCCTCTTTCCAAACAATCTCCCCAGTTAGAATTTTTTTTTAACTACAATCTTTTATCTTATTCTACAATTGCATTAACATCAAACTAAAGATACAGTTTGGCCCTATATTTTGGTAAGAATAATGATTTACAGTGAGTAATATTCCCATAATCACCACTGAAAGAAGAGTCCACGAAGTGTATTTCAAAGCTCCATTTCACTTTCTGGTTTAGCAGTGCTCAAACTATGTGAACACGATGAATGTTTTGGAATCATCTTGAATCTTTGAATGTTTTCACTTGGAAGTCTGAAAAGACTAATCAATTTAAGAAGTTCCATGTTTTCTTCCTCAGATCTCTCTTAGTTCTTGTATTCCAGCAGACACCTCACAACAGTTTGTATTTGCACACAAACTGTGCAACGTTATCCAGTACAACCAATGTATAGTTTTTACACTTTTCTCTTAGAAGTGAAGCTCCATCTGTCATCTGTTCCCAGTAAAAGACTGCATGATCTGCTATCTCCACGGTATCTGCCAAATAGGACAAGCAAATTGTAAGGAACTGAGATTTCCAGCACTGGAGATTGTCAATGACTGACTCCACAAAGGACATTCTAGTGACAGCAAGAATGAGCAAGAAAATAAGAGAGTTCACTATAAACCTGCGTGAAAAGACTGAGGGAATCTTGAATTTAAAAGTGTTGCTTTCCTGAGGCAAGGAAAGTTTGTCCACATCAACAAGTTTTATTCCATTCCACTGGCTGGTATCAAAGCTCTTCATCGTGGGACTGATGTCCACAGTGGAACAGGGTAAAGGGGTTTCTTTGAGCACCTTGATTTTTTCCCTGAACTCCTGCATCTGTTGCAGAAATATAATGGGTTCAGACACATCTTTGAAGGCCTCTGCAATGTTGAAAGCCATCCGCTGCTCTTGCAGAATCGTGTTCAGTTTATTGATTTCCGGATCGTAGGCCTGCATCACTGCAAGCTTCATGGTCTCAAAGTCAGACAGAATCTCATTTCGCTTCTGCTCCAGCGTGTGCTGCAGCTTCTCAAAGAACTCCTTCACTTTGTCAGAATCTTTCGTCAGCATCTGCAGAGCTTTCCTCTTACTGGTCTCTAAGGTATCCAGTCGCGAGAGGGCATCTCCACAACGCCAAGTTTCAAAGCCCTGAAACAAGGTTTCAAAAGCCCTCTTCTCCTGGGAATAAGCTTCTTCGATGGAACAAAAAACATGCTTTGTGTGGTCACCACGGGTGGCACAAACCCCACAGATCAGCTGCATGTCTGTCCGGCAAAAAATGTTAAGGGGTTGTCCGCTGTGCACTTTGCACACAGGCATTTTTGGAGTTACCTTGATTTTGTTGTACTTCTCCACAATACCTTTCAAGGAATAGTTGACCTGCAAGCTGTTGACCCCAGTTACAGGAGTCTCCTTCCTGCATGTGGGGCACTTGAAAGGGGATGGCCTCCAAAGCACATTCCGCACATTTCCCTCAAGAATTCCTTCCAGACACTTTCTGCAGAAATTGTGTGAACAGGGCAGGACACGAGGATCATCAAACAGGCTACAGCAAATGGGGCAGGTCAGATCTTCCTCTAGGAGCTCCATCATATCCTAGGAAAGAGAAAAAAGATGGTAACTTACAAAACTTATTTCTCCCTCAAGGAGACCATACAAAAACCAATCTCCATCTGAGACATGTCTCAGTGAGAAAAGGATGTAGTTTTTTCCTCCAGTATCCTTAAGACAGAGCTTCATCTGCCTTTCTGCAGCCAGTACCCCTTGGCTGTGGTATCTGGCCAGCAAATGGCAGGCACATGAAACAAAACTGTTAAAACATTTTTACTCATCTGCAATCTCTATTTCCAATTCCATTCTCACAGCATCCATGCCTCAGTAATTCCTTTCTGTGGAGAGAACCTACAGGAAAAATATTTATCATGTAATCCTTCCTACTGTAAAGTCTCAGTGAAGGGACCCAGAGCACTACCCTCCCCCTGCCTCTAACTAAAGACAAGTTCTCAGATGCAGCCACCTTGTAACTTACAGCATGCTCTAAGAAAACAAACAGCTAACAAAGACTAAAAGAGGAGACAGTCTGTATCATCCAAAGCTCTTGAACACTTAGTTTTGAGCTATAATTAGAAAGATGTTTTCCTTGCATAAATTCCTTCCATATTATACAACATATATTCATACATATGTAATAAAATTCCTTTTATAAATTGAAAGACATCACAGAAAAGTGCATCAAAGTACTGCTGTGACATCAAGGCACATGAATGAGCTCTTAATTAGTTTTGATGTAATTTCTAAGATTTCTCTCCCCTCAAAGAAATATGAAGTGGAAAATGCAGGAGCCAAGAAGAGAGCTGCAAGGGAAAATCCACGCTGTACAGGACAAGAAGAACAATAAAATCAATACCACTGATTCAAGGAAAAGCAAGGAAATTCAAGAAAAGCAAAATTCACTATACAGGAAGAAAGGTGAGGTCAGACCTGACTTTCCTTCACAGAAGGACCAATAGTCCCAGTAAGACTTCACAGCAAAAGCCATTCTTGAGAAGTGTAAGCTAACCTCCCATGCTTTTCAAGTGAGGAGAAGGGGTTGCCACAACCTGGAAATTCAGTATAGAGTCTCGGTGGGCTGAACAGACAGCAGTTCAGTGCCAGGAAACTCTTAACCTTTATTACATGGCCACCTTAACTCCAACAGCTATCACACTGTTTAGTCGTAGAAGAGTTGGAACAAGCTCTTAACTTTTACAATGAACTTTACCAAGCTCCCAACTCCGCCAGCAAACTTCGGCACAGAGGAAGGGGTAAAATCTGACTGGCACACTTGCTGGGATAGAACAAGACGGGAGAGAGTAAAGACAGAAAACAGAGAAAGTGAAGGGGAAAAGACCACCAGTCCTTAGAACCCTCATCGGTCCTGACACTGTGAACGGTCCATATCTGGGATCAACAAAAGCCCGGGACGGATCCCCTTCCCTTTTCCAGTTTCCCTAGGGCACATCCCCTCATTTTTCGCGCCATTTCCTGCTGCTGGGGCACGCGCAGTGGGCCCCCGGAGCCCTTCAGGGAATGAGCGGGGCTGGGGCCTGTGGGGTCCGGGAGCTCCCTTTAGCGAGGTGCCCGGGACCTGACCCTTCTCTTGCCGCAGGCACACGGAACGGGAGCCTCCAGGCTGACTCACTAGCCCAGCAATGAAAGGGAAGCTGCCTCACAACAGCGCTGCCCTGCCTCAGCGGGAACCCCCCTCCCAATCGCAACTTTCCTGCCACAGCACGACAACCATGCTTATGTGCTTATGCTCCTCCACATATTCTCTGTGCTTGCTGGAAAAAAGAGACTTTGGGAAAGTGCCAGCTTTTTTACTCATAACTAAAGTCAGGAGGCAGAAGAAGCCACCACTACAGCTGGGGACAAAGTCCCAGAGAAAAGGTCTAATAACTAACTAATAATGGGTTTCCTGGAAGCCCACAGATCCCATTCAGCAACCTCATTTTCTGGGAGGAGAATGTATCTCATGCTCTCAAAGCAAGGTTTCTCTTCTGTGTTTTTCCTAATGCTAAAAATAATGGGATGACAGGAAGATGATCATTTCATCCCTCCACTCTTGAGTCTTCCTTTTTGTGAGCAGCTAGCTCTCTCTTTCTAACTTGCACTCATAGCTTTTAGCCACAGTAGCAGCACAAAGATCAGTTCTGCTCATGTGTTAAGAGGATAATAACTATAAAACTAAAATGACAGTTTTCCATCTCTTAGTAAATGGAAATGCACAGGGCAGAAAATATTTGCTCTGGTCCATCTCCTTTACCAGGGAGGATTTTATTTCGCTGTTAGGGGAGCTGGAAAAGCAGCTTTGCATGCCTGACAGCAAGAACTGCAAACCAATGCACAAAATGCTTATTATAACACTTTCCATCAAAATTGTAGGATAAACACTGAAGATTTTCACACTCCTAAAACATACAAAAGACATACACAAAAAGGCTTCACGATCCAACTAAAACTGTCCTGTTGCATTTCAACCCCACTTACTGAATTACATAATTATGTTTTATAAATATAACTGAATTTCAAAACCTTTATACCACATCAATAAAAACACTGGATTCAAAAAAATAAATGGGCATGTCTACAAATTTCCCCCCCCCTCTCCCTCTTACATCAGAAATGCCAAACCAAAAATACTGAAGACTTGTATGACTGGTTGGACAGACTAACTTCCGTCTTCTTCAGGATATTCATTTCAGACAGTAAATTGTCTGTGGATTGAAACATCCCTTAGCAACCTGGTATTTGTGTGATGAACTAGAGTGACATTTCAATTTTTCCACTCGGAATTTCTCTGTGTAACTTCTGACCCAGGTTTGAGTGGCCCTGGAATTCTCCACCTGTAGCACACAGACCAAAAGCATCTCTGGGTACAAACCCAACAGATGTCACCCATCAAAAATAGCAACTTGCACAGTTTTATCATTAAAAAGAAGAATGGCAAACAACATCAAACCATAAAAGCAAAAACAATCACAGTAGCTTTTTCCCCACACTCCAGAGAGAAATTCATTTAGCATGCTTCTCAGCACAGAAGTAGGGTGTATCAGCCAGCAGCATGCTGAAAGCAAAACCAGAATTTCACCAGGCTTCAAACAAAACAAAAAGGTAAATCCTGAATTACAAGTTTCCTGCAATGGTGTGTAGCTGTTCTAAATGAGAATTGACCACATCAAGCTACATTTCAACAAGCAGTCCTGCTAGTCAGGAGAGGTCTCATCTCCCTTCCTTAGCAAGGACCCTGGTCTGTGTCAGGACCCCTAT
>JANPWX010000133.1:383996-394470 GCA_024734555.1 Trochalopteron elliotii | reverse complement strand
ACAGACACTTGATGGCAACAGAAAGTAACTAGCAAGGAAACAAAGAAAATATCTAGTTACACTGATAACGTCTTTCCAGTCCACAATGTGTCCCCACTGCTTCCCCTGACTTTAGGACACAACTCTCTTTTCTGTTCATGACCAAACATGAAATGTCATTTACAGAAGTTTAAAGGAAAAAGCACATTTAGCTGATTTGGAAAGGCTGACCTTCAAACAACTCAGCAAAACATTACAAATAAAGCTGCTTCTCCTGCTTATGTAAAATCAGTGGTATTTGCCCTGAAACAGATAAATACAAGCAACTCAAACAGACACCTCTTTGGGAAAAAGACAAAAGCTACAAAGATAACTTGACAAAAGTCTGTTGTCAGCCCTGGTTCAGAGAGCTCACAGAGATCTCACCATCCCACAACATGGCAAAAACTCAACCATAAGAGTAACAGCTTTAAATCCTGAAAACAAAAGGGTGGGGATTTTTTAGTAATTAATTTTATTTCACAAAGCCTCTCTGCATAACTATCATTTCTATATGTAGTCTTTTTATTTTTTCCTTTCTCTCAGTTCCAGAAAATTTGTCTATTGAGATTTAATTTCGGATGCTCCAGGGCTCCTTTTCCAGATGAACTGCCAGCACCTGAGATTCTGTGAAGTGAAAAAGATTTGTAAAGATGTGGTAGTTTAGCACAGATGTGAGGGGGCTTTTTTCCTCTAAGTAATTTATAGCAGATGTTGACATGTTGGTTGACCAGTTAAAGAGTTAGTTACACCTCTGGAAAACCCCAGCTTAAAATCAGAGAATTCCAGGTGACTTTTCCTTTCGACCTTGCAGGAGGTAAGAAGGGCAGTCTGTGATTAACTGAGTGAATATTGAATTAGAAGTTGTGATCTGGTGATCCTGTAAGAAGTTTGAACAGAGAGAGATGAGAAGGAAGCCCCCTGCACCAGTGAAAGAAGTAAGAAGACATGTCTGTTCCCTGGGATGAAGAATTCTTTGCCTTTGAAGTTGCTTATCTTTAAAAGTAACACCCCAATATGTGAGTCTACGGCCCATATGTAGTCACAGGAAAGACTTTGTGATATGGGAGGTTCCACAACTGCAGAAGTTTCCCAGGTGAGCTGCTTCTGTGTGAGTTAGAAGCCACAAACAGACTGTTTCTCTTGTGGAAAGTTACCCAACAACGGGAGAGACTTCTCTCTCTCAAAGACTGAATGAAAGACTATTTTATAAGTGATACTGACCTGGAGTTCTGAGTTTTGCTTCTTTACACTGTTTGTAGAAAATGAACAGTTGGTGGTGGGAGAAGGGGTTGCTTTAAAAATTTCATTTTGTTTTTTACTTTTCTTATTTTCTTCATCTTAGTTTTATTAACACACACTATCTGTTTAATTTTAAGTTGGGCCTGTTTTGCCTTTTTCTCCCAAACCCCATCTCCCAGAGGGAAAAGAGAGTAGACACTCAAACCACTACACTAAATCTGGCAAACAGAAACAAAATTCAGTGAACGTGAAACCACTACAAGAGTGAACACAGAAAACACCAGGCCCAAAAGTGCACAGAAATACCACAGGCTGTTGTTTGGAGGGAGTCTGAGAGGAAAAAGGCCTGCCTACTTACTGCAAGATCTCATTTCTTTAAACAGGACAAAATTTGTTCACCTGTTGTTGGAACAAGAATCTGACTGTTCAAGACACTAAGGGTTCAAAAATTCACTTCTTCCTTAAGGAAAAATTTCAGCTTTCAAATAACAACACTTCTTTAGTTGTGAACATTACAGTACAAAAACCTGAGTGAGAGCTCAGTCACCTTGATCACAGGCTGAGCTGAACCCAACTTTTACACTGCAGAAATGCAGCTGCTTCACTGGAAGAGAATGAAAGTATTGTATGATGTGGAATTCTAATTCCCACTAAAAACATGCTGAAAAATATTATAATACAACCAAAGATGTTGGTACATGGCTCATTTGTGTAGCTTGATGAGGGGGGGAAAAAAGCAAAGTAAGCAGAGCCATGGAATGGTCTGTACAGCTCTCTTGGCCTTTTTGACTTTTGTACTGTAAGGAAGGATATATTTAACCCTCTCAGTGTAACAAGACAGAGTGGAAGGATACCCACAACCCCAAAACAGCAGGGAGTCACTGCCTGTTCTGCCAGCCCTGCCTCAAAGCTTTCAGAGAACACTCTCAGGGTCCCTCTGAGTGGCAGCACCACCACTCAGTGACCAGACACGGTTCCCACTCTCGCATCACGGCACACAGACTGAACGTGCAATCAGAACCATCAGCCAGCCCAGTGACCAACATTTCTAACAGATTTGGCCCTGATGTCAAACCTTTGGGTACTTCACTAGGGACTCCCCACCAGCTGCACCTTGTGCTGATGATTCCCCAACTGAAGGATTGGTTTTCAATGCACCCACAAGGCTCTTCACCTGGTGACACAGCTCCTCCTCACTTGCAGCACTAAGAACTCATCTGCCCAGCCTGAGTGAGAGGCCCCAGGCACTCCCTGCACAACTCCACCATCAAGGCACCTTTTCTCTGGCCAACACCTCCGCTGTTCCAGGAATAGGTGCTGCCACGACTGCTGGAGACCACAGCACATCATCACAAGCCCTGAGTGCACACGGGCTGAAGACAGCAGAGTGCTCAGTCCCTTCCCTGCTCTGCCTACTCACAGTGCTCTGGAAGTTCTCCTCTAGGCCAGACTGCTACACAGGCCTAGCCCAAGCAACAGCTAAACAAGTGCTTGACTGCCCTAAGCACGGGTCAGCCAGGACAAAAACTCCAACCTCCTTTTGGTCAAGTACATTTGACAAAGCTCAGAGCAACCTGCTCCAAGTCCAGGTGCCCTGCAGCTATCAGCACTCAGGGCCAGAAGAGGGGTACCAGAAATCCACTGACAACCCTAGATATGCCCCAAATATTGAGAAGCAGAGCCCAAGAACTGCTGCTACAACCATTGCTTCTACTGGCTGTGCTCTGATCCCTCTGAAAGAACCCAGGCAACCTTTAGGGCTAGAAAGATGGGGAAGAGTTTGGAGGGGAAGGGTCTGAGGAGAGGCTGAGGGCACTTGGCTGGTTCAGCTGCAGCAGAGGAGACTGAGGGGAGGCTCCTCGGGGGCTGCAGCTCCTCCCGAGGGGAGGCAGAGGGGCAGGGGCTGAGCTCTGCTCTGGGACAGGGACAGGAGCCCAGCAAGGGCTGGAGCTGTGTCAGGGCTTGGGATGGAGCTCAGGGAAAGGTTCTTCCCCCCGAGGGTGCTGGGGCACTGCCCAGGCTCCCCAGGGAATGGTCCCAGCCCCAAGGCTGCCAGAGCTGCAGGAGCTCTCAGGGATGCTCAGGGTGGGATTGTTGGGGTGTCTGTGCAGGGCCACGGGCTGGACTGATGATCCTTGTGGGTCCCTTGCAGCTCAGGATATTGCATGATTCTCTGATTTAGGTTAACTGTATTCATATACCCTTGAGAGAACTCAGCTACTACCTCTGAGGCAGTTTATGCAGCCACCTTTATGACAAAAGGAATTAAGTGGAGCTGGCAAAGCTGGTGTTCAGTTTTTCAGTATTTGGGCCATTTGTCTGCAAACCATTTGCACTCTCATTAAGTTAACCATTGCCACAAGGCATTCTTGAATGCACATTTAAAGAAATCACATACCAACAAATGTGATTAAAGAGCTAGCAAAAAAACCCCAGAGGTAATGATGCATTCCAATTCCACAGTTAACAGCAAAACTGCATAAACAATTTCATGGGTGTTTTGTATGCAAAAGGAAACTATTTCAGCAAAAGAGAATACTTAAGTATTTTCTACAAACAAGGACACTTCAGAATTCCGTTTCCAGACTGAGTTCACTGCACTGGTGAAGTGAGTGGTTGCCCTGTCACATGAACTTGAGCTACTCACCACCCTGCAGCACGTGACAGCTGGGCAGTAAAATCCTCCTCCCTTTTCTGCTTGACAAGCTCACATGGACAAGGACATTCATTTCTTTTTTAGCTGCATAATTTCTGAGAGGGAGTCTTCCAGAGAAGAAAATAAAAAGGCAGGAAAAGGGTAAAACTTTATGTCTATTCCTGAGGAATTACAACTATCTGAAAGTAATTTCTTTTGGTCCTGTAAACAACATGTCCCAGGCACACCTGCAGAGAGTGAGCAATCACGACAGCAATGTTTGAGATGGACCCCAAATTCCTGCATACAACCTCAACAAGTTACCCCAAAATGTCCTTTCTACTCCACAATTCCCAGCAGCAGTGGTGAGATCCCTTTGAGAGCTGCTGATCACACAGTTTGACCTTAGCAAGCTCCATCAGAACTCACACTGACACAAGCAAAGGCAGAGAGTGCAGAGGAAGGCCATGTACAGACAGAGCCTTTGGAACAGTGTGAAGGAGCATATCCTACACTTCCTACAGCAGAAAGTCATGAGTACCAGAGGGAGAACATTCCCTGCTCAGGCAGTACAGAAGGTGTGAGGGAAGGAACAGGAACCCTCAGGAAGTTGGATGCCTCCTTTACAAAATCAATCACTGTCAGAAGGAACTCTCCCAGAGCGAGGTGTGCACAGCAACCTGTCACCAGGGACTCAGAGCAGGGATATGGTGTCAGGAGAAATAAATAGATCCCATAGAAGTGTGAGACCATAAACACATGGGGAAAAAGATTCACAGGATCCTAGAATAGAGCCCTAGAATATTCTGAGTTGGATTGATGGTCCTTGTGGGGCCCTTCCAACCCCTGGCCCTGCAGAGACACCCCAACAATCCCACTCTGAGCATTCCTGAGAGCCTTGTCCAAACGCTCCTGGAGCTCTGGCAGCCTTGGGGCTGGGACCATTCCCTGGGGAGCCTGGGCAGTGCCCCAGCAGCCTCAGAGGGAAGAAACTCTTCCTAATATCCAGTTTAAACTCCCTCAACACAGCTTTGTGCTAGTTTTGCTGAATTCTTATCCCTTGCACTCTGAGGACAGTTACATACAATATCACAGGTGGGAGCATCCCACAGCTCACACAATTATTCCAATAAGCAGGAGTTTTATTTTTAATATTACCATGTGCTGCCATTCCACACGAGTTTGGCAGCTTGTCTTTAATAATTGCACAAAAAAGCAGTCTAACTCAACCTTTTCAGAGCTTCAGGACAGTCAGGTTTGAAAGCACTAATACTTCAGCAGATTAAGGGGAAAATGGAGAAACTAAAACACACTAGACTAACTTTCAGCTTCAGCATTTGGTCCAGACAGACTAACAGCCTGTGTACAGCAGGCTAAAGATGAGCAGGCTCTCTTGGAAAATGTAGAGCTATTGAGCAGAAGCATCTGTGCTGTGCAGTCAGACAACCTGACACAACGAGCCATCAGCATCTGTGCTGCAAGAAACTGAGCAAGCCCAGAGGCCTGGATTCCTGCATTAACAGGTACTGAAGGAGAAATGTTTTTAAAAACTCACCTGTTAGAGGAGTCCAGCCCAGCATGTCTGGAAAGCCAGACCCCAGAACCTGGATGTTGCAGCAAAGTCAAACACCCCCCCATGCAAAATACAGCACGTGACAGATTTCTTCTGTTGGATCATATCCAGCACGAGGCAGTTGCTCCAAGGAAATGGACATTTAACATCATACACATCCCTGGAGAGGGAATCAGTGCAGAGTACAAGTCTGGTCCTGCTGTCTGCAGTCGATGCTGCAGGGCTACTGTCTGATCAGGGCAGGCCAGCTAGACCAACCCCAGACTTCTTGTTCTCAGCCTCAGGAGCCAGAGCCACAGGAAGATACAATTTCATTGATGGAATCAGGTCAATGGCTACTTGCAGACCTTAGCAATCATAATGACAGGCCAGGAGATGCATCAGTGAAAAGCTACATTGCAGGCTGGACACTGTGCATACTACGTGTACCATCCTACATTGAGAAGTGGGAATCAGCCTTCCAACATTTCCCTATGGTTCAAAGCCCCAAGACATGGCTGGTGTTTGATTAAGATCTGACAGAAAGAACAGTGAATTTTCTTAATTTTCGTAAGAGAATTATAGAATTCATTCCAATGAATTCTATAATTCTCTTATGAAAATCCTGGATGTCCAAGACACACTCATCATAAACACAAGTACAGTGAGCAGCATAGCAAGAATCCAGTATCTGCCTGCTGACCCCCAGCACTGATTCACTCGTCCCAAGTCAAGCAAAACCATGTCTGGAAGTGCTGAAGAATGCACTACACCAACTGGGGAATGCAAAGCCCAGCACTCTATTCCTCCAGAATGATCAGAAGGAGCCCTGCATCCTTCAAATGCTCATCCACTGTGCACAAGTTTCTCTGTATAGGTACTGAAAAAAAAGAAAAAAACAGAAAAGGAAGCTGTCACATCTCAAACAACAAAGCACACACACAGTCACACCTTTATCAATGGTTATAACCCATATGTACACAAAACCAAAAGCTCCTGGTAAGGAATGTGAACTGACACCATGGTTTGCTGCTACTTTCACCTTCCTGTAATGCTCATCGGTAGTGAGATAAAGAGTAAGCAGTCTGGAGGCTTCAAGGAGTTTCCCTACATTTTATAACCACAACCTAACACATGCAACACAGATTATTCAATACTCTGCTGCATTTGAAGCAAAACACAACAACATATGTAACGATCATAATAAAATACTTTGCTCAAAAAAACCCAAACTTTGGCTTTCAAATCAATTCTTGAATCCCAGTAATCAGGTGCCAGACAGCTTATGCCAGTTCAATAAGTCATGAAAAACTGCATTCCAGGCAGAAGTATTTTCTGCCCCGTGTTTCATTAACAGACAATAAATTGAGAAGAGATGTACATATCATTCAATGTTTTACAAAAAGCAAGCATTATCAACTAAACATTGATTTTATCTCTGCAAACACAAACAATAAAGGGAACTTCAAAGACAAAATACTCTTGATTATTAAAACTTTATGGGGGCACCAAAAGCTCTGACTTCATTGGAAAGAACAAAAGTGATTCAAAAAGTCTAATTCCAACAAAAGCAAAAGGTTCCCTCCCTCCTGTTCAGGCCACTCAACTCGCTCGATCTCACATGCCAATATCATGACTTATCTGACCAGAAACCAAGGTCAGGGAGCTGAACAGGTTTTTCTGCAGCTCCAGTTTCCTGCTGCCTGCCACAGGGTCAGAGAAATGCAAGTGGAGGCACAAGAAAAGCAGAACTGTGCCATGGGATTTTTATGTTCAGGGACTGAACACAATGCAAACATCAAGGGGCAGAAACAAAAGCAAAAGGAAGAAAAATTGTTCAGAAAGGGCCAGTTCTTTGGCACTGATATTCCAGAACTATCAGTAAGCATGGAGATGAATGGTAACTGCTCCTAATAGTGTTGCAAGCAAATGAAAAATTAAGTAGCAACAAAATTCAGTGGCATGATGACAGCAGCCGCACAGAATGTAACACCTGCAAACCTTTCAGAGAAAAGCCAGTGTTCTGTCCACAGGCACTCAAGGACTCTCTGCAACAATAACAGCAATTTTACTTTTGATTCTTGAGGATTAAAACAACCTTGAGCTTACAAGTGTATGTTTTGGACATTAAGCTACCCAGCACAGTCAAGTTCCAAGTTAAAGTTAACCAGACTTTACCAGAGTGTTTGATGCTACAGGTAACAGTGTGAAGCAGGCTGTCAACTTCAAGCACTGATGAGTCTCTTGCTTCCCAATGAAAATATCCTTCCCTCCCACACATTCTGTGTTTATTTTACAGTCTAAGGTGTGGGTCAGCTATGACTTGCTATCATTAAGCAAGGGGTCTGATTCCTTGCAAAACCAGCCTTCAGAGTAAGCCTCAGCTTCTAAGTGCTGCAAAGCACATGACAACATCTGGGACGAACACTCACCTACCAAAAAGAAATTCTATTCAAAGAAATCAGTATTTATGTAACTATTTTATCATGACTGAATATATACATCCCTTAAGTACAGATATAGACAGACATCATGAGACACTTCATCTGTAAGATATCAGGAAAGCCAGACGTGGAAATCACAGCGACTACTCAGAAGGGGAATTCTGGAATTTTAAATTATTCAGTTCTCATGGGTATTCTCAAATAAAGCATTGAAGATGATGCACAAAGAGATGTCATGCATTCCATCAGCTCCCATGCAGCTTTTACAGACTGGGGAGCAGTCTCAGGGTTCCATTACTGATTAGATAACAATCAGTATTGCTGAATTCTGAAATACAACACTGAGCATGCACAGCAGACAATTCCACAAGCAGTGAGCTGCAGGCTGGAAACAAACACGAATGCATAGCTACTTAACAGCACTTTTTTTTTCCCCTCCAGAAACAACCAAGTGCTCTCACCAAATCCAACATTCTGCAAATTCTGAACAAGAATAACTAAAACCTGTAAATGAAGTATTTTAACAGTGCAAGGATTAAAATCTCTTCAGAGAGCAGCTAAAACCTCCTGTAACTAAGCAGATATGGAAGCAGCTGCTCTGTCAGCATTTGTTATGCTTCAAGGAACCATTAAATTTCACAAGTCAGAACAATTCATTCCACTCATATTTTAAAGCTACTACTACCAATCCTATTTAAGGAACTTACAAGTTAAATTCCACAACAGTGATAAGACCTACAGCCACTTCAGAACCTCAGCATGCCTTTATTCTACTGATCAAAATCAGAACAAAAGGTTTGTTTGTATATTCAGAGTTCAGGTGAAGTCAAAAACCCTCAGACTGTAGGAAGAATAAATCAGTTGAAGTCTAAATCTAAACCAGTTTTAGACCTGCCTATTAATGTTCAAATTCGGGAACTGCATTTCTTAAAATTCTTACTCATACACACAATATTCATTAACTTAGCCTTGAGCATTCCATCCTCCCAACACCCAATCCTGGCATTACTTGAGTTCCAGGTAAACTTGTCGATAGTTTGATTACATACACACAAATATTTAGTATTTCTACTTTAAATTGCATTCAACCAAGTATCTGCTCAAGCAGTCTGGAACAAAGTGACAATTTCTGAAATACTAAATCATACCTGCAACTTTGTCCCGAATAAGTTTTGCAGATTCCACTTCGCCGATGCTGCTGAACAGACTCCGTAATTCATCCTGTGTCATGTTCTGAGGGAGGTAGTTCACAATTAAATTTGTCCTACCAATATCATCCCTGCAATCTTCAGCCATGTGATCTTCATAACCATTGGACATTTTACAATATATCTGCAAAGTGAAAAAAATCCTCAGTGAGGTTTACATCTTCACATTTCCATAAACCACATTTCTTCCACCTGAAACAAGTTTGAATGTTTACTTAAAAAACTGAGAACAAGCCACTGCTTCAGCAATGCATTTTTTCATCTCAGAAAACAAAACACTACTTGTTGAAAATTCCAGAACAATTCATTCTTTCAAAAGCACAAACACGACATTTCACAGAACTAACTACCATTAAAGAACTCCTCAGGATTACTATTTTTTTACATTAATAAAAAGCATTAAGATAGATTTTGAAGACATTCCTGTAAACACCAAAGTATACCCAACAGCCAAGGTAAAAATCAGGTATCCCATGTCCAGGTACTTGACCAGCCACAACCAAACTGCCACCTGAATTCCAACTTTATGCCCAGAACTCTTTCAGACAGGAAGCAGCATGATCTGACCCAGTTCAGTATTTCAGCTGGGGACTATTAATTTTCTGAATGTTTTCCCCTGTAAACATTGTCAATCGTGCACCTCAAGGCCTGTTACTGTTTAATGCTGCCTTTGGTGCTTAACTGTGTGTATGAAACCAGTGAGTGCTGCACACTGACTTAGGGGCATATTGAGTATTTGGTAGAGTTTCTGTTTTGCAGCTTTGCCTTGAGAAAACATCCAGAATTCCAGTCACAGGAAGATACTCTCTGCCTCAGTCCACCATCAGGGATTGAATCCTGTTTTAGCTGACCTGTAACTAAAACACCAGACTCAGGCTGCTCATGGCTTGCCAGAATCCTTGTTTTTCAAGCACTTCAACTCCTTAGAAATAGTTAAAGTCAGGATATCTAAACCCTGTTTCTGCAACAGGATCTACATATCTAGATCTGCTAAAGGATAAGCCTTTCCAGGGACTGCACCACTACTGACAGCCAGAAGTTGAATAATGGAAGAAGTCAGAAACAGCAGCCAGAAATCCTCAGTCTAGAGAGGGAATGCTCCCTGCATGAAGGGACTTCCAGGCCCTTCACCAGCAGCTGCTCAGCTGCTGTTAATTCATGTCTTGACAGTGAAAGTCAAATTTTTAAACAAATACCTGAGCACATCATTATAGAGTAAACCATGAGAAGACTTATGCTAATTTGAGATTTAAGACAGTATGGATTTGAACTGAATCTTTACCTTTTCAATATGTGCTGAAGCATTAAGAGCTGGCAGCTCTTGCTCCCCTTCACCCACAGATCAGGTTCTACCCTCATTTTTGTGTTTCAAATA
>JANPWX010000133.1:311199-374028 GCA_024734555.1 Trochalopteron elliotii | reverse complement strand
AGAGCTCAGCCCCTGCCCCTCTGCCTCCCCTCGGGAGGAGCTGCAGCCCCCGAGGAGCCTCCCCTCAGTCTCCTCTGCTCCAGCTGAACCAGCCAAGTGCCCTCAACTGGGCATTTCGGATTACAGGAGAGATTGGATGGATGGATGGATGGATGGATGGATGGATGGATGGATGGATGGATGGATGGATGGATGGATGGATGGATGGATGGATGGAGGGATGGAGGGAGGGATGGATGGAGGGATGGATGGAGGGATGGATGGAGGGATGGATGGCTTCCTAACGGCGCAGACGCCACACAGAGCACAGCAGGGAGGCTGCAGGAGCCGCCCCATTTCGGGTGCACTCTCCCGGTTCACAGTTGCGAGCGGCCGCCCCGGACACGCTCGCATCGGGCAGTGCCGGCTCCGCAGCCCCTGGGGCCCCAGGCTCCGGCCGCTTTGTGAGCGCTGCGAGGCCCCGGAGAGCAGCGCCGTTCCTCCCCGGTGGTGCCGTCAAACGCCGGTGACGCCGTTCCGCCCCCGCCGGGCAGCACAACCCGCGGTCCCGGCGCGGCTCTGAAATGGCGGCCGGGCGGCCGGGGCCGCGGGAGGGGGCGGGGTCTGTTGTGACCCCGCCCACGCCCCGTCCCGCGCCCGCCGAGCTCTCAGGGGTGAAATGGCGGCGCCGGCTGGCGCGGCGTGGAATATTTCGGGCAGTCTTTGGCTCCGCACAGGCTGCTGACCCCAGGGCACAGGGATGTTGCCGGTACTGCGAGTGCTGGAGCATCCTGGGCAGCTGCCACTGCCCTGATTTCCCACTCTTGCTCCATATGAGACAGCTGGGGATGTTCAGCCTGGAGAAGGGGAGACCTCAGAGCCCCTTCCAGTGCCTAAGGGGGCTTCAACAGGGCTGGAAAAGGATTTTGGACAAGGGCCTGGTGTGCCAGGACAAGAAGGAATGGCTTCCCACTGCCACAGGGCAGGGTTAGACGGGATCTTGGGAAGGATTTGTTCCCTGTGAGGGTGGGGAGGCCCTGGTGCAGGTTTCCCAGAGCAGCTGTGTCTGCCTCACCCCTGGACATGTTCCAGGCCGGGTTGGCTGGGGCCTGGAGCACCCTGGAATAGTGGAAGGTGTCCCTGCCCAAGCCAGGGAGTGAAGTGGAATGCGCTTTAAGGTCCCTTCCAGCCCAAACCATTCCCTGATTCTATGATTCCCCCCTGGAAAGCTGTCCTGGTGCCTTCCAGCCATCCCTCCTTGGCTCCTCAATGTCTGGATTTCTTTCGCTTCTATAGGGTTTCACATGTTGTTCTCTGATTTCTTACGTTTATGAGATCACATTCACTCTCCTGTGTCTTCCTCTTCACAGGCTTTCAGCCCCTGTTCCCCATTATCCTCTGGTTCACCCCTGTCTCTCTCAACACATGCCCCAGCTCTGTTCCAAGGCTTTGCTTATCGACACTTTCTGATCCCTCATCTCTGGGCTTGTGGGTCCATCACCCAGACTTGAGGGCTCCTGTATTGCTTCACTGACAGCATCCTTGTAGATAACTCTGCTTTTTCTTTCCTTGGTGTTTCATTGTGCTCTTCTCAATCTTCCTGGTGTCCTGTTCCTTGATGCTTTTGTCTTTGTTCCAAGTGTCATTTCCTCCCCTGAGGTGGAATAATATCCACTGTCTGGAACAGTTTGCTGTCTTTGGAATTCCCTTCTGGCCATTTGCAGAAGGGTGGACTCACCCTTGCCACTTCACCCCCATGGGAGTCACCTTCACTGAGGTTACCTGTAACTGCTGTTCTTGTTCTGCATCTGCTGTCATTTCACTTGTGAAGTGAATTATGTCACCTGGAGCATGTTTGTCTCAAGCTGTGCTGCAGAAAGATCACCCCCATTTACATTCCCAGTGATTTTTAGGAGAACTTTTTCTGGATTTCCTGAGGTCAATGCAGAAAGCACTGAGCATGGCCATGTGAGCCCTGAAGCAGCACTGCCACCAGCAGCACATTGGCTGAGGAACGTGTCGGTTCAGGTTTCTCTGCACTGAGCTGTTCTAATTAAACCAGCCACACTTAATCATTTGCAGATAGATGTGGAATAGTTTTAATGCAATTTAAATGTGCAGTTATTATAAGCTGTTATTGAAGCTGATTTTTCCCTCACTCTTTCTTTGGTTTTTCTTTTCCTTTATGTATTAATGACCTCTGTACATGTTCCCCCCTCGGTGTTTGTTGTGCAGCAGCCACTATCTATTAGCCTAGTTTCTGAAATGATCTCCTTTAAAATTTATCAGTAGGTAAAAGATTCAACAGAAAAACAATGAAATGCAAGGAAGCAAGGCAGAAGTTTTCCTGGTTTCCAGGAGTCATCTTTATTCCAAGCTCATAATTTATGAAGCTTGTGGTTGTGTGTGGTTTTATTCTGGTGGTGAATGAATTTGTAATGTAGTTGTATCTGTCTGGTGAGCTGTTGGTGTGAAAAACGCTTTGTCAGACTGTCAGTTAGACAGTATTAATTACATTTATCACCATTTTCCAGTCCCTATTTTCCAGGAAGATATTACACAGTAAACACACTTATTAATTTACTTTTTTTTTTTCCCCTTACAGCTTAGGGAAAGCACCTGTTTTATCAGTACTTTTGAATCTTTGACAAAACCTACCACTCAGAGACTGGACAGAACTAGAGAATAAAGCAGATATTTATTGAAAGGCCTTTAGGGTACACCTTGGGCAGGGCAAGGGCCTGACTAGGGCTACACCCAAGGTGGACTTAAAATGGTCACAAAATGGACCGGTCACGAAGTCTTACACTTTTATAAGTTTTGGTCCATTTGGCTATTGGGGTCTAATATTCCAATTACAGCTCCAGGTTGTAAAGTCCCATCCTTTCTTGTTTTCCTTCTTCAGTCCACTGTTGTCTGTGCTTTTGGGCCTGAAAGTTGTACTTGTTGTCCTTGGTCTTCAGCAGGAAAAGGATTTGTTTTGTCTACCTACTCTGTGAAGAAAGCTTACTAGCACTTAATATGAGGCTCAGAACTACACCCCTAGGCAACACAGAATGTGAAAAACATGAACGCTAAAACTTAAGGCATCATTGAGATCAAGTATTCCAAGCATAAACCCAGAGAATGCATCAGAAACAGCCCTGGGGAGAAAGACTTGGGGGTTGTAGTGGCTTGACTGCCCACTAGAATTATTTATCCTTTTTCTGCTGTGAGATAGAATTAAGAGAAAAAGCAAAGTAGGCTCCAACTTTAAAGGGTATAAAGAAAGCTTTATTAACAAAACTACAAGAGAAAAAAATTAATAAGAATCAGAATAAAAACTTTGAAACACTTTTCCTCTCCCCCAACAACTTCTTTTCTTTCTCACTGACAGCATGTAGAGGTAGAACTTAGGTCAGTTTACCACCTCTAAAAATAGTCTTTCATCAGTTCTTTTAGAGAGAGAAGTCTGTTTTGGTCTGCCATGGAAACTTCCCCACATGAAAACAGTTCTCTCGTTGCTTTTAATTCTCACAAATAGCAGCTGCCCAAGAATCTGCATTTGTGAAGTCCCTCCCATATCACGCAGCCTTCCCACAGCTGCATTATGGGCCATGTAAACTCATAGGGTATCATTTTAAGGATGAGCGGTTCAAAAGCAAAGGTTCTCTTCATCTCTCTCAGATCATTTTATCTCTGGAAACAGAGGTCTTCTTCTCTTCCTGGGGCAGGTCTTCATCTCATCTTTCTCTCTCTCTGTTCAAGCTTCTCATAAGATCACAGCTACTTCAATATTTATTTGCTTTAACACAAATACCTTTTATCTGCAATTTGAACACTCATCTCCCCATCCCTGTTTTCCACAACTTAGAGAGATATTCTAGTATATCACAGTCCATCATCATGGCCTTACAAAAGAAGTTCAGCCTAAAAGCAGGCATCTCCTCATTCTCCTCCGTCTAGGATGTAACTCCTCCTTCTCTGACCTTAATGTCTTCATATTGTCTCTCTATATGTCTTCACTCTGTCCTTTTCTCTCACTCAGAGAGGATTCAATGTTTTACAAGTTTCATCTGTGCAAGGAAAGAGTTAATATTCTCCCCCGATGCCTGCAGAGGTCATGATGGTGTGGAAAATAAAGTCCCAAAACACCAGTCTATTGTTAAATATTTTGAAAGTTAATAGTTTCTTCTGTTAATTGTTAATGTTCCTTAGTAAAGTTTAATGACTGTTTGTACTGTACCTACTTCCCCTTTCCCGTCGGTATCACTTCCGCTGCTCCCATAAGGACGTGCACTCAAGACCACATGCAAATTAAGAGCCTCCAGTACCAGTCAAGACCCGATGACAACGAGCCAGAATGAGGCCAAAGACCCAGAATGACTACTCTGGACCGGCAGAACAGTAAGGAACTCCACACTGATCAGAACTGAGTCTTCATCACCAGGACTCAACCAGACAGACACCCGTGGACCATGAGCTGGCAAATGTCTTCCCAGGGACTCCCTGAGGATGGAAGGCCCAGATCTGCCGTGAGATGGAGATGATCTCCTCCTCCTCCTCCTCCTCTGCACCGTCCAGGGAGCAGCGGTGGTGTGCGTGCGCCCCTCGAGCCCCCACCCAGGCTGTTTTTAATAAAGGCTTTTCAAAGGGAGCTGGTCTCCTGGCCCATTTTTAACAATGGTTTCTTCTGGGCAGTGCAGAGCCGCCCCTGGTCTCAAGCTGCATGATCTCTTGCAGGGCTGGGGCTATTCTCTCAGCAAGGGGTCTTGGTAACAGTGGCTGGAGCTGTTTATAGTAGAGGATTCTCCAAAAGGGGGGAAACGGCTAGGATCCCACCAGTAGCCTGCCCTCGGTGGGGGCTTCCCCCTTTCCTCTGCCCGCAGCCGCTGGAGGCCCAGCCCAGCCCTGCTGGGCCCTGTGGGCCGCGATGGGAGTGTAAGAAACAAAATGACAATTTCTAAGTTCATTTTTACCTTGCCTATAGTAAGGCTTTTCTCTGTTGTTTAGCTCAGACTGATTGTTATGGTAATTAGAAATACCTTCCCTAAATGTTTTGTCTGTCAAATGTTATTTACCTGAAACCCCTTTCTTTGTAACTGTCCTCGCTGCCACTCCTGCCATAGCAACCACGAAGCAGCCATGGCACCACCCGACACACAAATAAAAACACCTCGGGTGTTTGTGGGATAAGATTCGGACTTAAAACCCCTAAAAAAAATGACAAGCCAACACAAAACAAAAACTAAAAATAACCACTCTAAGTCAGCAGAACCATGGAGAGCCTCACACCAATCAGACCTGAGTTCCATCTTGTCACCATAACTTCAAAAGTGCCCCACACACAGGACTCCCCCAGACTTTCCAATGAGTTCATGGATTTCCAGGGACTCCTGCGAGAAGGAAGCCCCAGCTCGGCCGTGTGGAAGAGCTGAATGTCTCCTCCCCTGCATTGTCCATCGGGAGCACTGGCGGTGTGCGCAGCCCCTTGAGCCCCCACCTAGAGCTGATCTTAATGAAGGCATTAAAAAGGAGCTGGTCTCCTTGCCCATTCATTTCACTGGCCCCTACAACAAGAAGGGAGCTGGGCCTGCTTGTTACCTCTTCCCAGGCTGGAAGGGAAAAAACTTCCCGGGATTTTTCCCGATTTTTAACATGTGCATTCCCAGAGGCGTGTCAACTTTCCAGTGGTTTAACCAGATGTCAATATTCAAACCTAGTCACTGATTGGCTTAATCACTGCTTTTCTTAGAAAAATCACTTCTGAAGGTGTCTTCCTTTCCTCACCAAATGTCAATAAATGCAAAGCCAGCACAGGGGTGTTGGTGGGTGAGAGGCTCAACCTGCCCTGGCCATGAGAACTGACCCCAGAAACACCCCCTGTGCTGGGCTGAGCCCCCAGCGTGGGCAGCAGGGGAGGGGGGGATTCTGCCCCTCTGCTCCACTCAGGTGAGACCCCACCTGCAGAGCTGCCCCAGCCCTGGGGAACAACAGCAGGAGGACGCTGTGCTGGTCAGTGTGTGGCTGTGCTGGTTGCTGTGTCACATGTGTGTAACTGTCCAGTGGGACTGCTGATGGTTGGGATATTTTGTTCCTGTTTCCAACAATATGCTCAACTGAATGGGTGGGATGTCTTAAGGATGTCTGCTCACATGACCCACATTAGTTGTGCCCCTCAAAGGGGTTAACTTCAGAAATTCCAGTCATCCAGTCATGAGGTAGGTGTTAGAGCAGTCAGGAGATGCATGTCCTCAGCATCTGTGCAGGTGCTCCCCCCAGCAGGGATCTGCCATTGGCCTGAGCTCTGGATTTCAGGTTTCAGGGATGAACCACTAATTGTTCTGTGCAAGCTGGACTCCATCACATTTCCAAGGGGCTGTGGTGGGCAGCAGGACAGAGCCCACCAGGGAGGGTGAGCATGACCATCCCTGACCGTAGGTCAGATCTCACTGGGCTATGGTGGAGCCCTGCCAGGGCTGTCAGTGGGGTCAGTCCTCCTTGGAGCAGTAGGTCTGCAGCTGAGGACTCTTCCTGTGGGTTGGGATGCCCAAGGGAACTCCTGGAAGCTGAGAGCCCTTGCCTCTGTGTAAGGGATTCCATATCTGGAGTAAGTGTTCCAAAATCTTCGGAATTCTCAAGTCAGTTGGGCAGCACCAGCTCCATCTGACATCATGAATTTGTATTCAATACTGGCCAATACTTAATTGATTTATCTGCTTTAAATGGCTTGCAAAATAAATATCATTTGAATATATTATTTCATAACATCATATATTCATGGAATCTCCTGAGTAGGAAGGGATCAAAAGGATCATCAAGTCCAATTTCTGGCCCTGCACAGGGCAGGCACCTCAACAATCCCCCCCTGGGCACTGCTGTCCAAATACTCCTGGAGCTCTGGCAGTCTTGGGCCTGTGACCATTCCCTGAGGAGCCTGTTCAGTGCCCGACCACCCTCAGGGGTAAGAACCTTTCCCTAATATCCAATCTAATCCTCCCCTGGCAAAATTTTATAAGATTCCATGACAGAAGCCAAGCACAATCTCTCAAATATCCCTCACAAGAACAGCTTGGAGATGCTGCAAAGCACTGGAGCTCCTGGGGAAAATATATCCTTAGTTGAAGCTGAGGCATGTCAGCCACCACGGTCATGTGTGAGCACTCAGCTGTGGCCCAGACTGATTCCAAATGGCCCCAGGCCTCTGACATCACCTTCACATTATGTGGTGGTGTCACATCCCAGTGTTAATGCTGACAGGCCCTTCCCATCCTTCCTCCACTGTGCTGGCTTCCTGAGCTGCTGACCAGCCAGCAGTAGTTCTTGGACCAGCATAAAAGGAAAGTTTGGTGGGTTTCAATCTCAAGCTGTAGCGTGGTCTGAGGCTTGGAAGAAAGAGCGGACACTGGGCGTGGGTTGGGGAGGTTTTATTCCAGTGAACTCCATGTGCCAGAGTGATTTCTGGGCCTTGGTTCTCCCCCTAAATACTCAGGGCATCCCCTGAGCAGGGGAGAGCCCAGAACCAATGAGGGGAAGGAAGGGGATGGCTCAAGACAAAGGGGATTAACACAACAATGGGAAAGGTGGGTGCTTGAGCACCTGGTCACACAGGAGAACATTTCCCTCAGGCCTTTCAGGGGGATTGACAACGTTCTTTCTCCAGGGTGATACCACAGGGAATTGGGGGTGGGGGGTTGAAAGGGATATACCAATACAAACAAATAAACAAAATATACAGAAATTTGGAAAACCCTAAAACATGCACCATAACACTCCACAGCTTGCTGAGCTGTTTGTGATGTGGGTAACTGTAACCTGCCTTAAATGACACCTATAGGATAATTAATTGTCCTGTAGTATTAGTCTGCTGTGTCCCAACATGACCTCTTGTGTTTCAGAGTTCATCAGTGGATGTGGATGTTGCTGCTACTGCCTGGAGGATGTGGTGTGTGAAAAGGTGCAATGCAGTTTGAACCAGGTGAGCACTGGACTGCTGAAGAAAGTCAGACTCTCTCCTGTAACATCATAATGCCTCAGGATCTGCCTGAGAGCAATAAGAAATATTTTTTCCCTACTTTATAGGTTAAGCTCATGCATTAGATGTTTGTATCTTTGCTACTTACCTAGCTATTAGATAAAGTTCTAAAACAGCTTTTAATAACAGTGCTGTGAAAAAAGCCAATGTGACTAAATAATTTCTCTTTATAAAACTGACAAGATCTTCACCTCTGCATTGGTTTATTTTTTTAAGGTGTTACTCTGCTCATTAGAAGATACCTTGCACTTCAAGGTTTGGTTTATTTAAAGAGCTAAATCCGATGATAAACTGAAGCCAAGGACACGGTGTAGACCCAGATTTCTTTTCAAATGACAGAATCCTGTATCTGGGGAGGACGAAAAGCTGTCAGGGTTTAAAGACTTGCAGCACAGTGCTTTTTGAGTTTATGGATTTTTGGGTGTACAAATTCTTCTATATCTTTTGAATAGTCTCTTTACAAGGCATGATGATTCTTGTTTCTGTCTTCAAGGCTCTTCTTATGAATTGAAACTAAAGCTTTCAATTATTAGAGTGATATCAGTTTTTTAAATTATTTGTTTTAAATGTAACTTTTTGCCAGTGACCCAATTTCAATAATTTCTGAAGCTGGAAGAAGTAACTTCACCTTTGCAAGTTAAATAACTAAGTATGGAAAAAACTGACACTATAAAATATTTGTAAAATCTTTGCAAATGTTGACTTTATAAAAATAAAAGCTCTATTATTTGAACGTTGAGGTGAACCATGCCTCAGAATAGAATATGCACAAGAGATGGAGGTACAGCAAGAGGGGGAATGCTCTGATAGTTTTCTGCCTTCCTGGGTAGTGAGAGACTGTATGATGTGAAAAAGGCTTTTAGAGCAGGTTCTTGTGTCAGTTTTCCTCATGCAATGTAACAACATCCTTTTAGGGACCTTGTTCTGTTAGCTGTTGCAACTAATGGACCTTAATGCTTTTCCTTCCTTCAGTTTTGGGTTTCTACATGAGCTTCCCCACTGCCATGACCCTGATCAGCAGCTGATCTGCATGGCATGGCTTTAATTTAAATCTAACAGCAAACTAGAGCTGCTGAATGTGGAAGTAGGGTTCTGAGTTAAGGACTTTGGGACACATGAAAAGATCATTTATTTGCTTTGTAAATCAGCTCTGCCATACAATTTCCAAGGTAGCAAGTGCAGGGTTATATTTTCTTTCAGGAATGCTCAGCATAGCTGTGGTAACTCCTGGGGTCTGAGCTGCTGCCAGTTTGTCCACATAGACAAAGGAGCAGCTTTTTTTTGTAATTGTCGTGGGGTGTTTTTATGATGATACTTTATTCCCTAATCATCTGCTTTATGCCCAGAAATGGCTGCTGTAGCTCTAAGATGGACCTGGGGTGGGGCAGGGAGCCTTGGGCTCCTGCATGCTTTGGTTCAAACCCTCTCTCCAGGTGCTTGGGCTGCAGCATGGGCCAGGACACTGCATTGTTCCTTTTGTTGGATTAGTTTTTTGCCAGCTTGAAGCAAGAAGGGTTTTTTGTTTTCCTTCCCCTAGCCTGGAGGCTGTACCAGGAACCCTCTTGGCAGTTCTTTTGTTGTCTTTTTATCCCTTGAACTGTTTCGATTTTGGGGTTTTTTATGGTCTGTCCAGGGAGACAGTGGAGGGCCACCCTGAATAAGCTGAACCAACACAAGAAAGGACCCTAAAAACCACCCGTTCTTCTGGCTGTGAGGAAGAGACTAATGCCACAAAGGTTTCCATCTACTCTGCCCGACTGGCTGCATGAGCTCCTGTTCCTCCCATTCCCTGAGCCAAAGAGAGGCAGCTGCCATCTCTGCCTCCCAGCCAGCACTCTGGTGGGGGATGGGCGTTAAAGTTTTGAAACTTCCATATCTAGCATTTATACAATCCTTTTCTGTGCCTTGCAGGCACCCTTTTGCATTTTTTTCTTCATTAATAAACAGTTTGGGATTTTTTCACTTTTCACCCACTGGTATCCATTACTCATTGGCAAAAGGGATTACTGGAGCCCTTCTCTTTAGAGGAAACACTCATTTCAGAGCATTTTCTCCTCAATTTGTCTCCAAACCGACAGTAACTGAAACAATGCCTACAAAAATTCAGCATTTACTTGTTATTTTGTAGCATACTAAGATTACAGGCTTGAGCTAGTCATGCTGGGCAGAAGCATTTTAGCAATTTAAACTCCTTAATTGCTAGGAATTCAAGAGCTATTTGTTTATTTGCTTGGCATTTTCTGTCTGATTTATGTGACTTTATCTTAGTTCCAAGTCTGATTAGTTGTGACCTCAGTGTTACATCATGGATTGACCTGCACTGGATTGATCAGTCTACCTTTACAAATTGCCTGGGTGCTGGGTGATGCTAAAGTACTATATTGGTATATTCTCTGCCTGGATGCTGGGTCTGTTAAATACAACTTTTTTTTGACTTGTTGTTTTTGGGGTTTTGTTTTAAGCACTCAGCCATGTACAGTTTAAGCCTAAATTCATCTGTGGAGTGAGCTCTACCAGAGAGCAAACTCCCATGTAAGTATCTGTGGCTGCTGGCCCAGGTGATTTGTCCCTTCTGGCCCTGTCTAGTCTGGGCAGGGCTGTGGTCCTGCCTGGCAGTAGAGGAACTTATTCCCCAACCTATCCTAACAACAAACATTCAGGAAGAGAACATGGATTAACACCTGGGGCGGTTTTAGTTGGTAACCAGTATTGATGGTATTAGCTTATCATAGAATCATTAGCACTTTAAAAGACTTTCAGAACCATCAAAATCAACCTTTAAACTAGTCCCCCCATGCCAAACCATATCCCCAAGTGCCATGTCAACTCATTTTTTGAATACTTCCAGGGTTGGTGTCTCCACCACTGCCCTGGGCAGCCTGTTCTAACCCTTCACCACTCTTCCAGGGAAGAAATTCTTCCTGATGTCCAACCTAAACCTTTCCTGGCACAGCTTGAGGCTGTTTCCTCTTGTCCTATCACTTTTTCCTGGGAGCAGATCCTGACCCCCACCAGGCTGCCCCCTCCTGTCAGGGAGCTGTAGTGAGCCAGAAGGTCCCCCTGAGCCTCCTTTTCTCCAGGCTGAGCCCCCCCAGCTCCCTCAGCTGCTCCTGGTGCTCCAGACCCTTCTCCAGCTCCATTCTCATGTCTGGACAAACTCCAGCCCCTCAGTGTTTCTTGTATGCCAATTACACAGTCAAGACAGTAAAGACTGAGATTCTCTACGATTTGTGTGGTGAATGTTTAATTGAAAAGACTCATTTGTCACTAACTTCAGTGTTCTCCATGCCTTCACAGTTCCTCCTGGCATTCCAATGTGGATTTTGGATAATGGGATAATGAAAAGAAAACCCAATTTTGGAACTTCCTTTGCTACACCACAGTTTAATGCAGTTTGAATTTTACTGCTGCAAGTTTCTTCTTGTGTAACTCTGAAAGTAATAATGCATCAGGATTAATAAATCTCAGCTTTTGATTAGGTTATTCCAAGTAAATCCCTGGGACTCCTGACTGGAATGCCTCACCAGCAGCACTGCATCCTTGGGCAGGGGCTTTGTGGCACCATGGTTGTGTTTCTGAGCTTTTATCAACTGTGTTCATTTCCTGGATTAGAATCAGGATTTTTGCTCATTTTAGGAGAAATTGGTTAGTGTCACCTGTGACTGCCTGATAGAGCAGATAAAACAGACCTGTCCAACATAAGTACTCAGGCAGCTTCAAGAAGGATGGGATGTGGCTTGTGGTCTGTCAGGGTTCTGGGTGAATCAAATTAGAAATTTCCTGGTATGGCATAGTGTCAAGTTATGAAGATTTTGCAGGTTTTTTTTCTTGTAGTAGAAGTGTCAGTTTTGGAATGTACTGAACTAACTCATGTGATTATCCACAGAAACGACTGCCATGTCCCACAGGTCCTTTCCTCTGGCCACCAGAACTTTTACTGCTGGCATGTTTGCTCCTCAGCTCTGCACATATTTAGTTTTAAGACTTTAGGTTTAATTTGCAGGCCTGTTCCTCAAAGGGAGCCTTTCTGGAGCTGTAAGATGAGCGTGTATAACACAGAAATTCAGACTAAAATCCTGTAATCTCTGCAGTTCTGTTTTTGCGGAGGTTTGTTGGAATAGTTTTATTGTTCCTTGCTGCCACCAGAGAACAAAGTGCAGTGGGTATCAGCATTTCTGAGGGACTTTTCTCTCAGCAGAATATTTTGTTCTCATACTTTGAAGATAATGAAGTAAGTCATTGTCTTTACATCTCATGTGATTTGTTACAGACATACATTGCTAATGCTTTCCAAGGAAAAAACAGACCTTTTGTTCAGACTTGTGGCTTTGAATTAGTGGGCTGGTTGGGAGTTTGCATTACTAGGGAGTTGCTTTGATTTGCACTTTTAATCTGTGTACTGAGAGCACTTCAGCAGACAATGGAGATCATAGAATGTTTTTGATCAGTTTCATAGGAAGATCTCTGCTTTGGCATCAAGGATAAATAAATTCATCAGCAGCTTTTAGTCTATAAGAATATATCAATGTTTTGTTCTCTTTCTGAAAGCATGAGGCTTGTCTGCACTGGGTGCAGATTGAGAGCCTTGATAAAGGAGTAGATTTTTTTCTTCAAGATTTGAAGAAAAAAATGCCAGTTTGTGAAGCTTTGGGAGATTAGAATACTGCCTAGACTGACCATCAGTACAGACAGTGCTGTAACATCTCCAACCCACTCTGTCATTAGCATTTCCTAGAATCACACAATTGTTTAGGTAGAAAGAGACTTTTAAGATCATCAAGTCTGTGTCCCTAAGTACCACATTCACATGTTTTTCAGACATTTCCAGAGATGATGACTCCACCAATGCATTGGACAGCCTGTGCAAGGGCTTGACAACCCTTTCCAGGCAGAACTTCCCTCTAATATCAAACATGAACCTCTCCTGGAACAAGTTGAAGCTGTTTCTCTCCTCCTGTCCCTTGTTCCCTGGGAGCACAGCCTGACCCTCACCTGGCTGCACCCTCCTGTCAGGGAGTTGTGGAGAGCCACAGGGCTCCTCCCTGAGCCTCCTCTTCCCCAGACTAATTTCTCCAGGCTAATTTGACATACCTACTGATGACCTACTTCATCTTTGTCATGAAGATCACAAAGTGGAGTTATAACAAGAAGTAAAATAAAAGGAAAATACAGGTTAGATATTTGTCTTCAGCCAAAGGATTTACTTCTAAGGCCAAGTACCAAATTACTGCCAAGTGTAGGATGGGATTTGGAGGAGGAAGGAATCCTGTGAGCTGTCAAAGAGTTCCAGTCAAAGGTAGAGATACTTGTGCTGTAACAGAAAATGCTCGTAACCTTTGTTGGATGCTCCATGGTCACAGCAGTGAGGAGTCATTCTGCAGAGGACAGGGGAAGAACAGGACCGTTATCCAGCTCCCATAATAAACACACTTCTCAATGATAAGGTCTCCTTCCCCATAGCAGCAGTTTTTTACCTGGTCAGTGTTTAATGCCACTGATAGCAAGTGTGTAGACCTGAAGTGCCAAACATAATGGCCTTTTGTTGTTCTTGCTCCAAATCAAGATTGTCAGTAAGGGTTTTAAGATAGGAAAAGTTTGAGATGCTGCCTCTGCCTGGGTTAGTGTAGAGGAGGGTGAGAACCATGGGGCCACCAGATTACCTCTTGGAATAAACTGTGTGGTTCATAGAGGGAGAAATCCCTTCTAGGGCTGAAGATTGCAATTCCCATGGTTTTCATGGACCACTAGGAAAACAGAATTGTACATATTTTGTTCTTGGAATATATGTATCACTTGCAGCTCTGTAATAGTATGATATTAATTTGTGGAAGCTATCAAGATGCTGATGGGATGACGACGGCAGAGATCTCTGCAGTCCAGGGCAGCTCTTGAAACATGCAGTTTATTGCACAGGTCGTGGGGGCAAGAGCTCTGCTTAAGCTGCAGCCACAGCTATAAGTGTGCCCGAGTGGGAGAGAGAGGAAGAGGGGGAAAGAGAGCAAGAGCAGAAGGAAGTGAGGGCAAGAGGCAAGAGGGGTGACAGGGGTAAGAGAGTGAGGTCCTTGTTACAGTACATTATATCTCCTTTTTGTGTTGAATATTCTAATTTACACTAACCAACCAGTACAAGACACAAATCCTATAGAATCTACATACAGCCTATAGGAACTACTACATTACCATACTGTGTTACATTTTAAACTCTAAAAACTACTCTTTAGACTATTCTCTTTTGCTACATTGACCTTTGGATCCCTCAGCCAGCAGAAGGGTATGGTTCAATCCAAAGGGATTCTCCTTCAGCTGGCTGAGCTACTGTTTTCAGGTTATACAGTAACTAAGGCTCAGTATCCTACAACTCAAAGCAAGCTTTCATTTCTATTTCCATTATAGGTTTTATATTTTCAGAATCTTTTGCTAAGCAATCATATTTATAAGGTTTCCCTGATTCATCTTCCCCAACATTAACTGAATCTTAATTTCTTGGCTGTAAGAGGTCAGAGATCCAGGACACAATTGGCTCTATGCATTAATGTCTATTAGAACCACAGCGAAATTTGGAATGAATTGGTTGGAGATTACTATATTTGGGTTGTTTCTGGTAGGTTTTATGTTGATTTCTCCATCCTGTGTGAGGAGGTATTTCTGCCAGATTATAGCAAGTGATGCTGGTGACATGGTGTGGCATGACACGAGTCACACAGTGTGTTTTAAACTTCACAGTGAAGTCTGGGTCAGTATAGTCATTATCTGAAAAGTAGATGAACAGGGAGGTAACTTAATCCAGTTCTGTAGGGCAGACGTGAGGAGTTACAGGAAGCCATCATGCATGACTGAATAATTAACATACAGAAGTAAAGCCTGGGGGAAACTCTCCTGGCTTTTCCACAAGATGATGAACTATGCTGGCCATCACCACTCAGGAGCAAAATATTGGAGTTTATGGTGTTGCAGAGCATTAGCTTATAAAATGTCAGACATTAAGAACAAAAATAGAGGACAGAGAGCTGCTGTTGTTTTGTGTAATGATAGTGATTCTACCTGTGCTCAGGATACAGATGGTATACAGTTCTGTTCCTCTTGTCTTCAAGACATTATGTCACAGAAGGGGTTGTCAGGCCCTGGCACAGACTGTCCAAGGCAGAGGTGGAGTCTTCATCCCTGGAAGTGGTCAAAACTTTTTGGTTGTGGCACCTGAGGACATGAGTTAGTGGTGAGCATGGTGATGGTGCTGGGTAGATGGTTGGACTAAATGGTTAGATATCTTTTCCAGCCTCAGAAATTCTGTGATTCTTGGAGAAGGTATGTAGGAAGTGGGGAGAGCCTGGGGCTGGTGACAATAACAAAAAATATTTTTGATAATCAAAAGCAGAGCAGAGCTGCCATTGCCAGAATGACTGAGCAGGCTGGAATTCTTCAGCTTGGAGAGATTATTTAAAGCAAATACTGGATCTGAAGTGGCAGAAAGCCACTGAATAGGAACTGATTGTTTGCTGTCTCTTCCTGTACTGCACGAACTTGGGTTGCCAGTGAGGCTGTGAGGAGATGGCTTCAACGCAGATGGAGGAGGCGAGGATCCTGGGAATAGGCACTGCATCCGTGGGATGCTCAAGGATGTTGCGCCTACAGAAAGTTAAACGGGAAAAAAAAGCAGGCTGAGCAAGTACTTCAGAGATGTTCTGAGCTTTATCAAAGGACAAATTATGACACACGTGGGTTATTCTGCGGGCTGACAGTTGAAGCAGAGGGACTTGCGAGGGAGGATTCTGTGCTGCCTTTATGCTCAGCATTTGCTTATAGGCACCATTGGAGACAGGATATCCTGCTGGACAGACCTGAATGTGTGTCTTCGTTTGAAAGACAGGTGTCTGCCAAGGAAGGCAGGAACCTCCCTTGGAATGGAAAATGTGACCTCCTTCCCTCCAAATTATTATAACTTTGAAATTATGGGGCTGTCTGGCAAAGATATGGAAAAAAGAAATAACGGTTCGTAACCAGTATATATGTGTGTATAACAAGGCAAACAACAACAGCAGCAGCACCAAACAGAACCACAGACCCAGTGACACCAGAACCACAGACGCAGTCCCAGCCAGAACCACACACCCAGTGACACCAGAGCCACAGAGCCAGTCCCAGCTACAACCACAGAGCCAGTCCCAGCCAGAACCACAGACCAGTGACACCAGAACCACAGACCCAGTGACACCAGAGCCACAGACCCAGTGACACCAGAACCACAGACCCAGTGACACCAGAGCCACAGACCCAGTCCCAGCCAGAACCACAGACCCAGTGACACCAGAGCCACACACCCAGTCCCAGCCAGAACCGCACACCCAGTCCCAGCCAGAACCACACACCCAGTCCCAGCCAGAACCACACACCCAGTCCCAGCCAGAGCCACACACCCAGTCCCAGCCAGAACCACACACCCAGTCCCAGCCAGAACCGCACACCCAGTCCCCGCCGTCTCTCGGCCGCAGGCACGTTCCCCTTTGGTGCAGTTCCGGGCACAGCCGGCAGGGGCGCTGGTGGCTCCCAGCCGGACAGGGCGGGTGCGATGATTCCCCCGCGGCTGCAGGGGGCGCTGTGGCTGCAGCTCCACAGGACAATGGCAAAAGCTCCGGCGCTGTGGCAGCAGTCGCAGGATACGTGGACGGGCGTGGGGTGTTGAGTTAAAGCGCAGCCAAAAGGCCCGAAGCAGCAGCAGAAAACAGCCAGGCTGGGCAGAGGCGGGCGGGCACCCACAAGCAGCTGCCGTAAGCAGCCTGAGGGGTCGGGGGTCGGGATCCCCTTCCTAGTGAGGTCGGGTGTTGGAAAGGTCCCAGTTCAACAGCTGCTCTCGCAAGCAGAAGCCCACCCGCAGTAAGGAGAAAGCACTGCAGGACAGAACGGCAGTGGCGGCAGCAAATTTTCCCCACAGCCACAGCCTGACCGGATCACCCCCAGTCCCAAGAGCGAGCGAGGAGCTGGGCCCAGCCCCTCAGCCCCTAGCCAAAACCTCGCAATGTGTCTGCCCTTCCCAAGAGAAAAACCCCCAGCTAAGGCATGGTAGCAAACTGCACCCTTCTCCCTTCTCCTCCTCGCAGCACATCTTTTGTCTCTAAAGTATCGTCATTAAACATCAGGAGAAAATTCCCTGAGAGAAAGAAAAACAAAAGGAGAAGTCCTAACCTCCAACGATGTGCTTATTGCCAGCTGATATCTTTGTGACAGACTTCACACAGTCACTTTATCACCATTGCATGATTTTCTCCTCCGTGCGGGCATTGCTGATGTTTCCTGCCTCCTGTCATCCAGTCTCGATTCCCTCTGTAGGCGGCAGAACGCAGTGGCCCCGGTGAGGTACCTGCAGGTGTCTGTGGCTCCCAGACCTCTGTGGACACACAGATGTTACTGGTGACTGATCATTCAGGCTGGTGGCGAACAGTCAGTCAGGTGCCAGGGCTTTGCTTTGCCTTGGCACTACAATCTGTGTGAAGCCTCTGGCTCCATGTCAGCTGTCAGGGTACCTGAGTCATAGAACCACAGGATCTCCTGAGTTGGAGGGGACCCACGAGGATCATCCATTCCAACCCCTGTCCCTGCACAGACACCCCAACAATCCCACCCTGAGCATCCCTGAGAGCTCCTGCAGCTCTGGCAGCCTTGGGGCTGGGACCATTCCCTGGGGAGCCTGGGCAGTGCCCCAGCAGCCTCGGGGGGAAGAACCTTTCCCTGAGCTCCATCCCAAGCCCTGACACAGCTCCAGCCCTTGCTGGGCTCCTGTCCCTGTCCCAGAGCAGAGCTCAGCCCCTGCCCCTCTGCCTCCCCTCGGGAGGAACTGCAGCCCCCGAGGAGCCTCCCCTCAGCCTCCTCTGCTCCAGCTGAACCAGCCAAGTGCCCTCAGCCTCTCCTCAGAGCCTTCCCCAGCTCCGTGTCCCTCCTTTGGACACTCTCCAACAGCTTTGGATCCTTCTGATCTTGTGGTGCCCCAAGTGCCCCCAGCACTGGAGCTGAGGCTGCCCCAGTGCAGAGCAGAGTGGGACAATCCCCATCCTTGACTGAAGTGACTAAAGGAATAGTGTGTGGGATTGATCTCTGACCTTCATTCTTGAAGGATGAGCTTTTTTTAGTAATACAATGGGTTTCAGTCCTTAATAAATATCTCTAGGCATTGCCGGAGTTAATGAGTGATAATGAGTTAATGAATCAGCTCTGACTCTCTAGTAAATGTCAGAAGTGCTTCTGGACTTCAGCACCTCACCTGCTTCCTTTGAATGGTGAGATGATGTATTTCTTTTTTATCAGTGTTCCAGACCTCCTTATTTCTAGAGAGTCAAAATTAACAAATCTTACTTTTTATTTTCCCCCATTGCAAAATTGCCTATTTTGAATTGGTACCTGTCATGCTGGCAAGAACATTGGATTGTGTAAGTTTTAATGAGGTGGTATATCTTGCTGTAGAAGTTTTGAACATAATCTAATTTTGGGTTTACTCAAACGGGAAACCATTTGGAAATGGAATGTACCTCTTATGGGAATGAATTAACACTGCCTTCTTGTTGAGAGTTGCTGTCATTGATTCCTCTTGTTTCCCTGCTCCCCTGGAGTGAGCGCAATTACCCTGTTCCTGCTCCTGGTCCCCACCCATTCACTTCTAACACCACAAAGATGTCCTTAGGTATTTTTCTAGAAAGAATTATGCAATATGTGAGGCAGAATAAGAAACTGAATTTATTGTCTGCTGTCTGCCATGTCAATCAAATAAAAACATTTATTTTTTTTACTACAGTGGCTTAATTTCTCCTTTTTCTGTTTTTCTGTTGGAATTCTGTGTACGGGATAATTAATTATGAACAACAGACATCTGTGAGCAACTGTGAAGAGCAAGCAGGACCACTGCTGCTGGAGTGAACCATCCATGGCTTCAGCATGTCTATGTTTTATCTGAAAGTTCTTGCAGTACAGGTAGTTGGTTCTCAAATTAGACGATTCAAACAACTTCCTTCAGTCACGGAAGGGGATGAGCTTCCTGCCCAGAGGCTCTTTCTGGAGAAGCCTCTCTCTATGTAAAGAAAGAAAGAATTTATTCAGTGTGAAATTACAACCTTCTTGCTTCTGCTTCTTGTCAGAAATTCAATTATTATAAATAGATTGTGTTTAATGCATGTTCTGCAGTAAATCTGCTGGATGGGGCTTGGAGCAGCCTGGTCTAGGGGAAGGTGACCCTGCCCGTGGGAAACTGGATGGACTCATCCAATCCAAACCATCCATGATTCTAGGATCCTGTGATAATCATGCCTCCAAACAGGATTTGAAGTATCTTGAGTGCATAAACAATATTTTTCCATATCCATTTGTTGAGAGAATATAATGAGATGAACTGTGAACTGTAAGTATTCTTCATTAACTTCTCAAAATTATGCTAGAACAAGTGATATTCCTGTAGGACTAAATTTGAGAAATTAAACTGTTACAGAATTAGCATTTCACCTTTTTAAGGTGTGATGTATTTTATCTGACTCCATCACTATTTTGTTTTTGATGTGGAGTGGGCAGGGAGGGGAAGGTTTCAATAGACACAGTCTTTGAGGGACTCAAAAAATACCTTCCTCAACGTGTATATATTGAAAAAATTGTGAGCAGTCGATTTATAACTAAAATTGCTGTATTTGTCCTGTTGAGGAAGCAAGAATTGCTAAAAACTGGCTCACAATTCTCTTTTCCCCTGAGATTTCTTTTTAGTAATGTGAAAAACTTTCTTCTCCAGGTAAAATGCAATTATTTCTGTGATAAGTGTAGTTTTGTAGAATGATTATGTGCTGTTTTAGAACTTACAGTTACATAGCTTTTCTTTTTTCACCTGAATTCTTATGATTTTTGTTAAACAATCTCCTTTTGTTTTAAGAAGCAATGTATATTGATGTGTTAAATATCTCTTTCCTAACTTGTTTTGTATGAAAGTATGGGAATACATCTGCCTTCAGTCCAGCAGCTGGTTGTTGATGAGTCCATTGATGCCTGGAACCAGGGCCAGCTTCCCCCTTGGAGGGGTGTGTGCAGCTCAGCCAACTGAGAGACACAAAACTCGAGGAGGGATTTTCCCCTGACCTGTGTGACTGTCCCCTTTTGCCACCTGAGTGGTAGCGTGGTGGTTGTGGTGGGACAAAAGATATCTGTTCTTCAAAGGGCTGTTTGCAAAGAGCTGCATCTCACAAGTGTTTAACCCAGGAGCTACCACATCTAAAACTGCACATTTTTCAAAGCAAGTACGTGATGTACCAGTAACTGCCTGGCCTCTTTGAACTTTGCTCTACACTTGTTGTAGTGCTCAGTCTGTCCCTTACTGAAAACTTAAATGACAAACAGGTTGGGGCAAAGGGTCTTTAGTTCTCTGTACTTGGTAAGGCCAGTGCATACAACCATGAGCAAGTGCCAACAATGTTGTCACCTGGATCTAAACCAGCTACCTCAGGTGTGCTCTACAGGCAGCAAATAGCTGGTGACATAGGTATGTTTTTACATGGGGAATCACAGATTCCTAGGATATCCTGAGTGGGAAGGGACCCACTTGGTCCATGCCACATGCAAGTCTTGCAGCCAAGACTGGGTTGGTTGTGTAAGAAGTTTTAAGTGAATGGGTTCTGTGTGAATTCTTGCAGTAGTGATGTCAGATGAAGTTTAAAAAATTCACAGAAAGTTCACATCAAGTGACACCATGAGAACAGGGTGCAAAGCAATGGAGCCCCCAGGAACAGAACACCTGAAATCCCTATTTTGTTGACAATTGTTCAAACAGATTCATGCAGAAACTGTAATCTGTGTAAGGTTAAATATTAACTTGGTGGCAGCTGATAGGATGAAAATACAGCCTGGAGTTACTTTAGATTATTATAATGCTAAAAAACAGCCCCTCAGGGAAATTTATCTGTGTGAATGAGGGTGTAATGAGCTGGATTAAGACATCAGATGCACATTAAGAATTACATGATGGAAGTGTTAGTGATCCGTTTCTCTGTTGTTTTTCTGTGTTGCCATTTTGTATGCAAGCCTGTACTTGTTTCCCAGATGTGCCAGCATTGTGAGGGGCCTGGCACCTTGTTCTGCAGAATGGTGATAAAACCCAGTATCCTGACTCGATGTGTGGGTTGGCTCTTGCATTAGGGACACTAGCAGTGTGAGGCAGTGAAGGAGAAACTCATCAAACTGCCAGTGCTTGTGAACTTTATACATTGCACATTTGAATGTGACTCCGAAGGGTGGGGTTTTTTGTTTTTATTCTGAGTGTTTAGGAAAATTTTCCATTTATATTCAGAGGACAGAATGTTTAATTAAAAAAACAGTACTTTCATTGAAAGGAAAATGAATATGTTGTGCTGTTGTACCAGAGGCACTTAGACTGACAAAAGTGCAACAAGAAAGGCGTTGTTCAGCAGGCAGGAAGCTGAGGAAACAGGAGCCCTGCAGGATGCAAACCAGCTCAATGTGGGCTCTGTGGTGTCTGCTCTGTGGCTCACAGGAGCAGGTGCAGTGTATCCGGGGAGCCTCAGGAGGTGGGACATGTTTGTAGGGTTATGAATACCACAGAGCCTGTTTATATTTAAGGAAGGTGTACATCAAGGAAAAGCTTTTTCAGAAACATTTCTGAAATAAAAACTGTGACAGTATATGCTTTAAGTCAGTTCACAGCAGCAAATGAACTCTTGGGACAGCTGGGCATGATCTGTGTTGTTTAGCTTTGCCAAAAGTTCCTAGCTTAAAGTTGTCATCTCTGCTATGAAACCAAATCATTTCACAAAGGTTTTCTGCCACATTTTTCTTGAAAGTTAGGCTGATGTTACAGCTAACAGGGAAATAAAGTTAACACTTCAGAAAAACCCATCAACTTAAGGGGAGCACAATCAAACCTGAAGTGTTATTTCTTAAAATATTCCTGAAAATTATTTCATAATTGGTTTTGACTGTTCAAGTTGATGTCTCTAAAAACCTTTTGCTCCAAGTGTTCACTCATCTTTGGACATTGTACCTCAAGTCTTCCCTGAGTTATGGCTTTGAAAATGTCTGAGCACAAGAATTGTCAAGTTTTTCATGTGGCCTGGCAAGAAGACCATGCACATGATCACAGTGTGGTCATTCAGTGTTGCCTTTACTGGAGTTTTTCCAAATGTCTACTTCTATCCCAGAGTACTTAGAGCAGTGTGCCAGTACTTACTCCTCACTCCTAGAGAGGCCGTGACAGAGAGGCTGTGACAGGGACCAGCTGGGCATTCTGAAGTTACTCAGCAGTTACTGTTGTCTGCTGAGGCTGGAAATGTGGCATGAATAGAAGTTTAGCAGCAGGTGATCCTGAGAACTGCACAGAGAAGAGATGCTAAGGGTGGAGAAAGTGGTGTGAGCTATTACCTATATTCAGAAATATTCTGCAAAATTGAAAGCATCTGATGTATAGCATCATAGAGACATTGATGGCTGCTTGTGATAAAAAGCTTAAAATCTCTCAGGCCTAACTACAGTTTTGTAGTTGATATAACCACCATCAAAAAATAATTACAATTAAATTTGTATTTGCAGCACACATTCTAGGATTCTAGGAGAGTCTTGAATTGCCTTTTGTTTTGAAAGACTTCTTCCCATTGGGAAAATTTGGGATCAAGGAATGGTTTGGGTTGGAAGGGATCTGAAAGCTCATCTTATTCCACACCCCTTGGCAAGGACATCTTCCACTAGCCCAGGGTGTTCCAAGCCCTGTACAACCTGGCCCAGAACTTTCCCAGGGATCCAGGGGCAGCCACAGCTGCTCTGGGCACCCTGTGCCAGAGTCTCACCACCCTCACAGGGATCAATTCCTTCCCAATCTCCCATCCAGCCCTGCCCTCTGGCAGTGGAAGCCATTCCCTGTGTCCTGTCCCTCCATCCCTTGTCCCCAGTCCCTCTCCAGCTCTCCTGGAGTCCCTTCAGGCCCTGCAAGGGGCATTGCTTCAGTGTTGGGTTAGAGGTGCAAATATCAGTAATAAATTCAATCCACCACTGCCAGCTGCTCTAATAATTGCTCTAATGAGAAGGAATAAAACAAATCCAGGAAGAGTTCATAGGAACAAACAGCTGACAGTAGTATGAAGGATTTTTAACTAAATGCTATTAAGGATGTCTTCCTAAATAGCTAAGAATTGGGCTACTAAGCCAGTTTTCTTCATTCACAAACTGGTAAAAGTAGAAGAAGGAAGCAACAAACTTGTGAAAGAGAAGGTGGCAACTGAAGCAGCCTACAACTGTCTCTAAAAGTGTACCTTGAGGCCTGCTGGGTGTACATCCTGTTTGACATGACTGAGTAGGAGAGGTTGACACTGTGTGAGGCTTTTGATTTCAGATATATTCATCATGATTTTTAACTTTTTACAACATTCTTTTTCAACAATGCTTGATCAAGCTGTTGCACTTATGCCATGCTGGTTTATTTTGTGCATAATCACCTTACTCTGATTTTTCAAATATACATTTATGGGCTTTCATGTAGGATTTTGTATTCATCAGTCCTTTTTTCTGTGAGAAAATACTGTTTGCAGTGCTGGGACAGATGATGACACATTTAGATTATTCGCATTGCTATTATTTTGTGAGTTCCTGAAAATGTTACTTTGCTTTTACTTATGAAATCATACATTAAGATTCAAAATCTAAATTAAATCTTCATTCCCAGTGAGACCAGGTTTAGTTCTTCCCATTCTTACTGTGACCAGGGGCAGATAAAAGGAAAACAAAACAAAAAACCCAAATGTAAGTATTATTTATGCCTGGAAAATGTCCATGATAACACAGGCTGGCACCAGGAAGGGGTTCAAGAGAACATACCTGAGTGCACAATGGACTCAAAAAAATCTGCTATAAGAATTTTTTTGCTAAATGATTGCTACTTCCCATAAACTCTAAAATTAAGGCATGTCCATTGTGGCAACAATGTATGTGAATGAATTGCCCTCCAGTTAAATGTCTCTGTGGGGTTTTCAATTGGCTCTTTCTAGAGCCCTTTGCAGATTCAGTGGATGTTGCATTTCCTTCCTGTCTTGAATTGTGATGTAAGGTGGCTGGGAGCTTTTAAAGTCACTGTTACTCAACAGGGTGGCCACATTTTATTAAAGAATATGTACACCTTGAGAAAATACACTCTGGGGAGAAATTCCTGCTGTTGCTGTTATGGTTAGTTATCCTGAAGGATGTGCTTTGTGTCTCAGATTGGAAATGGTGAAGGTTAAAATATCCAACTTCCCTGAACGCTTTGAGTGCAGCTGCAATGGGTTTGTGTTTAATATTCAGAGAGTAATGCCAGAATCCTACACCCAGATAAAAGATGTGCAGGAGGTGGGGAAAGTACTTCTCTTGCACATGGCCATCGAACTGCAGCAGGTGAGTGATGGGAAAATGCCAGTAAAGGACAGAAATATCCACGGAGACCCCTGAAGACTCAGTCTCAGTGACAGAGGTGATATATTCAGCTCTTGGTGTGCATTTGAGGTAGAATTTCTTGTATGATTACTGCAGTTAAGAAGATTACCAGGCAGCTGTAAAATCCTGCGTGCACTCAGTTGTCTGAGATCATTAACATTTTTAGAAAGGAGCCCTGGAAATCAGCTCTTCATTCTCCTGATGTTCATCCCAAGGAAGCTCTGCCACCAAGGTCAGGTAGAAGAGTTGATTTGTTGGGGGTGAGTGCATTTTGGTGATAAAAGAGCAAATATAATTTCTTACTTGGTTATTTATGTAATCAAAATTCCCACAAAAGTGGATACATTCCTGGTAGTTTGACAACCTGTGACAAAGCTGTCTAGTCATTAATTTCAAAGTGCTGCAAACCCCAAGGCAGGTTCCCAAGAATGGGTAAATGTCCAGAGAAGTAGCAAAGTTTGGTTAAAGGGAAAGTATGTTTGTCTGGTTTTTTACTTCTAACATGTCACTTTAATCCTCTCCAGGGACAATGGGACTTTTTGTAAACAAGGATTTAAAAGAAGGATTCAGGGAGAGCTCAGAGCCCCTTTCAGTGCCTAAAGGGGCTCCAGGAGAGCTGGAGAGGGACTGGGACAAGAGCCTGGAGGGACAGAACAAGGGGGGATGGCTTCCCACTGCCAGAGGGCAGGGCTGGATGGGGTATTAGGAAGGAATTCTTCCCTGTGGAAGGTGTCCCTGCCCAGGTGTGTGAAATAAGATGAGCTTTAAGCCTTCTAACCCCAACCATTCTGAGATTCTGTGATTCTATGGATTTTTCAGAACTGTATTTCCAGCCCCAGGCACTCCCACTTGACTTCCACAAAGCTCATGTTGCTTTTCAGAACACTCACAGTTGTTATTTATAGAAAAGCTTTTAAGGGAAGTCTCAGATGCTGTAACTGTGGGCTCATTCCAGAGAATCTAAAGCTCAGTTGATCAGCTTCTCATATTTTCTTACTTCAGGTAAAGCAAGATTTCAGAATTATTTAAATAGTTTTTAAACATGTTTTTAATTCTTTGCCTGCTGATGTTTGCTGTTAAAAACCTGACTGCAATGTATTTATTTTTGTGATGGGTTTCCTTTCTCATCCCTTGCACTGACAGATGAACCTGGACTGCAAGATCCCTGTTAGGAAGGTAAGTTGGATGCTTTAGACACTGTAAGCTGCCAAGAACTCTTTACTGTAGAAAGAGAAATTCTTCTCTGTGAGGGTGGGGAGGCCCTGGCACAGGATGCCCAGAGCAGCTGTGGCTGCCCCTGGATCCCTGGAAGTGCCCAAGGCCAGGTTAGATGGGGCTTGGAGCAGCCTGGGACAGTGGAAGGTGTCCCTGCCCATGGCAGGAATGGAATGAGATGGGTTTTAAGGTTCCTCCCAGTCCAAACCATTCTGGGATTCAGTGAATCTGTAATGAAATGATGCACAGGTAGAGAAGTGCAGTTAATACCAGTCTGCTGAGTGTCCGTGACAGTGGGATACTGAAGATTGTCACTGCAATTAACACTTTTATACTACTGAGAGATGTGGATTATATTTCATTTATTATTATACTTCTATTATAGTAACACCAGAAATTGTGTTGATGTTGCTCAGATTTAAGTGAAGGGATTCATCAAGTGAGATGAGCATAGAACCACAGAAAATCCTGAGCTGGAAGGGACCCACAAGAACCATCAGTGCAGCCCCTGTCCCTGCACAGACACCCCAACAATCCCACCCTGAGCATCCCTGAGAGCTCCTGCAGCTCTGGCAGCCTTGGGGCTGGGACCATTCCCTGGGGAGCCTGGGCAGTGCCCCAGCACCCTCGAGGGGAAGAGGGGAAGAGCCTTTCCCTGAGCTCCATCCCAACCCCCTGACATGAGGGTCCTGGTTAATTTGGTTCTCCATACTGACAGTGAGAGGTTTGGGTGTCCCACCAAATGAGAGTCCCACTGTCTGTAAATGAAATGCTACATGTCCTCAGTGTTTCTCTGTGCCATTGACTCATCTGTTCCATTTTTTATTGCCTATGTGGAAAACCACAGATTTTATTGTAGCACATAAAATTGTACAGTGCGTGACTCAAGCCCTCTCCCATCCTGTTTGCCCAGTTGTTCTTGGTTTGATACACAACACCAAAGGTCATTTACATGAAATTACTTTTTTCCCATTAACAGTTGCAATTTTTTGACTGTGCAATGAGAGCATTGACTTTCTTGATCAATATCAAATAAGCAAACATTAAAATCCTACAGTTACTCATGTTAAAAAATATGAAAGGGAATTCAGTTTGAGATTAAATTAAAATTGCAGTAGCCAGTCTTGCCTGAAACCTGTGTGGCTCAGGGCAGAAGGTTGATGAAGAAGGCTTCAGCTTGGACACCAAATTCTTGGTTTTGTATTTTCAAAGGCACTGGCTACTGTAGCTTTAGGTGAGGTTTTGCAATATAAGCTTAATTTCTGTGTGTGGTGTAGTGGTGGTGATGAACTTCTAAATAACTTAAAATTCCATCTTCCATAGTGTGTGGGAAGAACTGCAGATTTCTGTGTATTTCCACCATATAGCTGCCTTCATTTCTGTTGGGTTGTTACCATTTTATCTCCTTCTTCTCCTGGCATGGTTTAAAAATGATGGCTTTGAGGGGACAAAAAGATAATCAGGGCACTTGAAATCTCAAAGGAATACATTTGATGCACACAGTAAAAAGAAGAGAGACAGGTAGAAGAGCAGAGGGTGAAGGAGGTGGAAAAAATTGCAAACAAGAGATGCTGCATAATAATTATATTGCATGCATGAAATAATGCTCATATGATTGCAATTTTTGCCTGTAAGAAGTTCTGGGTTAGTCTGATATCTTGCATTTTAAATAATCCATTGCAGGTAGTTTTGTTGTACTGTAATTCTCCAAAATTGTACAACCCCTGATGGACAGTGGAACCAGGTGGGGGTCAGGTAACAAATGACAGTAGGAGAGGAAACAGCCTCAGATTGCAGCAGGGGGGGGTCTGCATTGTAAATAGGGGAAAACTTCATGGAAATGGTGGTCAGGCACTGGCACAAGCTGCCCAGGGCAGTGGTACAGTCACCATCCCTGGCAGTGTTCAAACAACATGTGGCTGTGGCACTTGGGGACATTGGTTAGTGGTAAACATGGACATGGTGCTGGGCTGATGGTTGGACTTGATCATCCCGGAGGTCTTTTCCCACCTTAATGATTCTGTGATTCTGTGATTCTATAATCACTACAAAAACTGCACCGTTGTGTAAGAGTTGAGTTGCCTGTAGCAACAGTTCCTTTGCTTCTGTTATGTTTCTTTCCCTCCTACTCCTTGCTCTAGAAGAAACTCTTCCCACAGCAAAACACATAGAGAGATATATTAAAGAAAAAAAAAAAAAGAAGTAAATCCCACACACACTCTGGTATCATGTGTATCCTTTAAATATTTTATCACTTCAGATTTCTGCCCTCTGGCCTGAAGTGCCTGAAGCTGCCAGGTTTTGTTGTGTGGGTTTGGGGTTTTCCCCCACCCTTTGGAGCAGGGATCCTGGGCTCCAGGGGCTGCTGTTTGGAAGCAGCAGTGTACATTGTGGTACAGACATGTGGAGACACTTCCTTCTCAGTGGTTTTAAACAAAGTTGACCAAGCTGTAACATGGCTTTGGTGCTGCCATAGTGGTACCTGGAGAAAGAGTGCAATGGAGAGAACCAGAGCTGGACACTTAGGCTGTTGGATGTGACACCACCAGACAGCAAGAGAATTGCCACAGGCTTCAGCTTCATGTATTTGTTGAAGGCTGGGAGAGCTGGGGGTGTTCACCTGGGGAAGGGAAGGCTCTGGGGAGACCTCACAGCCCCTTGCAGGGCATAAAGGGGCTCCAAGAGAGCTGGAGAGGGTCTTGGGAAAAGGGATGGAGGGTCAGGACAAGGGGGAATGGCTTCCCCTGCCACAGGGCAGGGTTAGATGGGAAGGAATTCTTGGTTCCTAGGTTGCCTGTGGCTGTCCCATCTCTGGAAGTGCCCAAGGAAGGCCAGGCTGGACAGGGCTTGGAGCAACCTGGTCTAGTGGAAGGTGTCCCTGCCCATGGCAGGGGGTGGAACTGGATAATCTTTAAGGTCCCTCCTGTCCAAAACCATTGTGGAATAATGTGATTCTTTATTTAAAGTTCAGTTTCAAATCACGCTTCACAGTCCTTCAGGTTTTTGGAGTATTTTGAATGGCTTTTTAAAACAGACTGAAAAACATTGTTTCTGGGGGAGTGTAGAGGAAGTTTTGTTATGCATTGTTTTATAGAATTAGAGTCCCAGAATGGCTGGGCTGGAAGGGACCTTAAAGCTCATCCAGTTCCGCCCCCTGGACAGGGACACCTTTCACTATCCCAGGGTGCTCCAAGCCCCATCCAACCTGGCCTTGGGCACTTCCAGGGAGGGGCAGCCACAGCTGCTCTGGGCAGCCTGTGCCAGGGCCTCAACACCCTCAAAACCAAAAATATTTCTTCCTAATACCCCATCAAAACCCACCTTCATTCAGTTTAAAGCCTTTCCCCCTTGTCCCATCACTACATGGCCACTGTATGAACTAACCCAGTGCAGCATGTTCTGAGCTCTGCTGGAAGTGGTGCTGTACCCCCTGTACACTTGGGTGCTACCATAACCTCATGCCTTGATTGTGGTCTTTGTTTTGCCATCCAGTTATCATCCTCTGTTACTGGTAAATCAGAAAGATTGGGAAGTGTTGAAATATCATGAGCACTTTCTACCCCGACCTTAGTCAGATCAAAAGAGGATGAAAAGGTTCATCTGTTGCAAAAATATTTCCTCATTAGAAATTAGGAAGTAAGGCCATTGGATACTGCCACAAGTGCTGCTACTAATGGGAGCCAAGTTATGATACCAGATACTAAAGATTTTAACTGATGGAGCAGTCCTCATTCAGGGCAAGTGACAGAGATGCCTGAAAAAACCAAGAACCAGAGGTGGGACAAGACTCTGAATGCTTCACATTCCCCCCAGACAGATGCAACACACCAGCATAGACACTGCAGCCACGGCCTGATGTGTCCCATAAAACAGCTGCCCTGACATTGGGTCTGGGTGTCACCAACTCACGTGTTCAGCTGCAGCTGAGCATCTTCCACTTGTCCCTTGAGCATGCCCAGGCTCTGCTTTCCTGCTGGGGCAGAGATTTGGGTGTTGTTATTTGTTCTGCACAGGTTTAGGGAAAATACCTCTTCTGTCAACACTGTTCCATGGGGCTGCTGTGGGCAGAGGGGAATTGCTCCTGGAGGCATCAGGATGGTGAGGATGGTGATGCAGAGAAAAAGATGCAGGTGCGCCTGAACCAGTGCTGGGCACAACCACTCACAGAAGGGTGAGCTTAAGGCATCACCTAAAGCTTATTCAGGCTGAAAGACCCTTTCAAATGATCCTCTCTGCAGATGAACCAACAATTTCCTGCAGAGCTGCCTTCAACTCTGTGACCTCCAGTACCAAAAGGATGTGGAGCTGCTGGAGTGAGTCCAGAGGAGGCCACAAAGGTGCTCCAAGGGCTGGAGCCCCTCTGCTCTGGGGACAGGCTGGGAGAGCTGGGGATGTTCACCTCGAGAAGGGAAGGCTCCAGGGAGAGCTCAGAGCCCCTTGCAGCACCTGAAGGGGCTCCAGGAGAGCTGGAGAGGGACTGGGGACAAGGGATGGAGGGTCAGGACACAGGGAATGGCTTCCAACTGCCAGAGGGCAGGGAGACATGGAATAATGGGAAGGAATTGTTCCCTGTGAGGGTGGTGAGGCCCTGGCACAGGTTTCCCAGAGCAGCTGTGGCTGCCCCATCCCTGGGGCAGGGCCAGGTTGGATGAGGCTTGGAGCACCCTGGGCTAGTGGAAGGTGTCCCTGCTCATGGCAGGGGTTTACAAAGGGATGCTATTCAAGGTCTTTTCCAAAACCAACCATTCTGGGATTCAGTGATTCTATATTTCTGGGTGGAAATATAAATCTTTGCTGTGACAAAGCATGTTTTAACTCAGTGACATTCCCTTTAAATGCTGGAGATTGGATGTCAAAGACATGTCTGCTCTTATGACTTACTGCCATTTTCTGGTTCCCTTTTTGAAGGTCTGAAATGCAGGGCAGACTCCTCAGGCTGGAAGGTACATTTCTGGTGAATCCAATGGAATTGTCCAAGAGGACTGAAAGGGGTTGAGTTGGCAAAAGAGAGCCTGTGGGTTTGGGACTGTTAATGCCCAGATCTTGCTGAGATGAGAGGAGCTGGTTTTTTTGTACAAAATGTGTGCTGTTCCTGACAAATATTGTTGCCCATCTCTCCACCTCCAAACTCTGCTCCTTTGGGTAACTTTGATTTTGCCAGGAATGGCACTGCTCAGTAGGATGTTGAGCCTCACCCTCCCTGGCCCAAATCCAGGATGCCAGGAGGAAGACTGGCGAGTAGACAAAGCCTCAGCCCAGAATGTGAGACAAACGTTCCCATACTATTGCCCATTTACTCTGTGACTTGGTAAGGCTGCACAGTGCCAATATTTTGGCTCTGTCACTTTTGGAGGGACCCAGGCACACAGTGGTTCAGCTGTACCCACTGAGCCGGGCATTGTCTTTGCTGCACCGGAGAAGGGAGAAAGCAGTGCTGAGGTTCAGTGTGTTAAAGGCTCAGGCTCTGGCTGGGTGGCATGCACCAGGATGTAAAAGGGACACCAGCTCAGGCAGAAGCCTGTGGGAATCTCTGCTGGCTGTGCAGCAGGACAGGGAAAGCCCATTTATTACATCTGAGGGAGTGGTTCCCGGTGTGGGACGTGGAGTTCTTCGGCCTGTGGTCACGCCTGTAAACAATGGCCGGATGTGTCAAAACCCAAAAAGTACAAAACATTTCTGTTTGTCGCAGGGAGCCTTGTGCAGATCCTGGGAGTGCAGTGCAGAGCTGTAAGGATGAACTCCTATGTTTATTCTCCAGCCTGAACAGATCAGGATCCATCCCTACAAATATAGGGAATAATGCAAAGAGTGCTCCTGGAGAAACCCACCCCAAAAATCCTATGAACAGTCTGGCTTGAATGGCTTGGGAAAGTTGTTTGTGGATTAAAAGATATAACCAGGACCCAAAAGTACCAGTTAGTTTGGATTAGTTTTCTTTTACACAGCCTTTGCCCTTGAATTGCAAATGTTTTCTGAAGGCTTAAACACCATTTAATTAATTTTTTTTTAAAGTACACCCAAAAAGATCCCAAGACCCCTGAATGAAGTCTGCTGTTTGCCTACAACTGCATTTTACTCTTTTTCACCATTTTGCTCAGAATATTGGAAATGCTGAACATTAGTGCAGAACTGGTGTCTGGTTTTCTGGCTGGGATGATGAACTGCAGAGGCGGTTATTCCCTCCTGACTCGTTGTAGATGCTGCAGGATACAGATAAGCTGCTTCTCTTCAACAGTGGTAGTCATTTAAAGGTCTTTCTGCCATTGCCTGTCCCAACCCACTCTGCCTCTGGATTGTCACCCCCAGAGGAACAGCGAAGAGTAGCCATGCTCTGGGATCAACCTGCTCTGAGGCTCACTGAGTTGATGTTGAGACAAGATTACACTTGGAAATCCCTGGTCCCAGCTCCTCCTCTCCTGAGACTCAGCCTCCCTGGAGAGCTGGTTCCACCACAGGCACCCACTCCATTGTCACTGCTCTGGCCAGGCCAGCAGTGGTGACAGCAACTGTCCCTGTTTGCAGGGGGGTACTGCTTCCCCCACAGTGCCACAGGGGACAGGATCTGGTGAGTTCCAGTTCTCTTTTAGCGAGTGTGTGTAACTGTGCCCTCAAAGGGCAGAAGTTGCTCTATGTGTTGTCAAATAATGAGTCATTTCTGAGGGAGGTTTGAGGGTGCAGGCGGCGCCTGCACAGGGACCGCCCGGATGCTGCATCACAGCCTCACCAGCAGAGAAATCAGGAAACTGGGCCCTGGCTCAGTCTGGGAGCTACCCTTGAATGTAGTGTTTGACTCTGTGTAGGAAAGAGACTCTCCAGGAGTTCAGGAATCCAAGTTCAGACTCAGCTGTGAGCTTCCCCTGACATCGCTGCCCCCAGCCACACATGGCCACCGCTGAGGTAAGAGCGAGATCCGAGAGGCTCTGAGGGCAGAGGACGTTGTCCTCCCATCCACTGGCAGCAGGGAAGGGCAGGCACGGTGCTGAGCGTGGTGGGCAGTGGGGAGAATGCCCAGGTGTCACCAGTTTTCCAGCAGAGCAACTTTACCTGCCCTTTGTCCAAGTGACAGCCAGTGCAGGCGGGTGTTTGTGTTCCGGGGGGAGTGCAGTGTGTCGGCTCCATCACACCCAGAGGCACAGCCTCTGCAGGCAGTGTCCCCTCCTGTCACAGTGCTGTCAGGTCTGGCACCTTCTCAGCTGGAGTAACTGTGCACTGGGAATATGTTTCTGTGCTTCTCAACCTCATTGCAATTACTCAGGTTTACCAGTATACAAAATACAGAACAGCCCCAAAACAAAGAAGGGGGCAAATATCTCCTCTCGGGCTTTCTGCCTGCACACTCTTCTTGTGGGAACATTCATTCCAGTGATAGGAAATTCATGGATCAAACACCTCCTGGATCAAAGAGCTACTTTAGAACAAGGCATGTGAGTGCCACCAGGAGGGAGGTGATTCACTGCTGTCCCTGCTGGTGCTTGGGTGAGGCACTGGCTGGTGTCCAGGCTCTGACAGCAGCAAGTGTCCGTGTGGGGGTGTGTGTCCATCCCCCCAAGCCCCAGGACCAGCTGAGCAGAGGAGAAGCTCTTCCCTTTGGTACTCGAGTGGAGGATCTGTCCCTTCCCAGCACCAACTACTGTCTGCGCACAGGGGCAGGACTGACCAAACAGTTGCTGCTTTGCACCCAAAATTTCTGTTGTGGAGCAGCAGAAAATGAAGGACAGTTATCAGAGCTGCCATCAGCCCTCCTGGTTCAGACAGAACATCCCTCCTTGGACCAGGACGTACCACGGCAGGGGTATGGAGCTGACTCTGTTCTGAAGCTCTGTGTTCATGAGGTCCTCACCATCCAGGAAGTGACCTGAGCTGCACCCAGTCACATCAACCTTTGGCTGTGCCTGCTGGGGAACAGTGGCTGCCTTTGCAGCCCCAACTTCACCAAGGCAGTATGTGTGCCATGGATGGGCTGCAAGGCGAGGTGATGGCAGTGCTGGCTAACAATGGCTTGTGGTAGAGACAAAACTGCTGCCCTCTGATACTAACCTTGTAGCAGCTGGAATTGTCCCAGTCTTGTTGTTGTGAATATGGGGTGGCATAACCAGACAGTCCTGGGATCTGCACTGCTACAGAGACGAGTTTACCACCAGTGATGCAGAGCAGTGACTGTGACTCACCTTCCAAAGGAGCAAAGTCATCTCTCCTCCAAGGAGCTCACCCCACAGTGTGGGCAGCAGGGGAGGGGGCAGATTCTGCCCCTCTGCTCTGCTCTGCCCTGATTAGACCCCAGATGCAGAGCTGCCTCCAGCTCTGAGACCCCCAACATCAGGAGGACATGGAGTTGCTGGAGTCCAGAGGAGGACACAGAGCTGCTCCAAGGGCTGCAGCCCCTCTGCTCTGGAGCCAGGCTGGGAGAGCTGGGGCTGTTTACCTGGAGAAGAGAAGGCTCAAGAGAGACCTTAGAGCCCCTTCCAGGGCCTGAAGGGGCTCCAGGAGAGCTGGAGAGGGACTGGGGACAAGGGGGGGAGGGACAGGACACAGGGAGTGGCTTCCACTGCCAGAAGGCAGGGCTGGATGGGATATTGGGAAGGAATTGTTGGGAATGAGGGTGGTGAGGCCCTGGCACAGGTTTCCCAGAGCAGCTGTGGCTGCCCCTGGATCCCTGGCAGTGTCCAAGGCTGGGCTGGACAGGGCTTGGAGCAACCTTGGGCATGTGGAAGGTGTACCTGCCCATGGCAGGGAGTTGAATGAGATGGAGTTTAAGGTCCCTCCCAAACCATACCATTCCCTGATTCTACGATCGTCCCAAGGAGGTGACAGTGGGGATGAAGGACTCCATGAGGAAAAGACCCACAGTTTTAAATTGCAAAGCTGTCATATGCATCCCAGCATGACCAGTTGGTGTCAAGGGCAGCACTGGGACATTGTGCAATCCTCCCACAGCCAGTGCATGTGACAGTCCCACCTCAGCCCAGCCTTGCCTGTCTGTGTCCCTGCTGCCAGGCAGCCCCCGCATCAGCCCTGCTGCATCCCACATCAGCGGGGCCATGGCTGGTGCCTCTCAGGGCCCTGGTGACTCAGAACTCCTGAAAGAGGAGGTGAAACAGCAAGTTCCTGATAAAACCACATTATTCCCTCACAGCTGGGGTGCTGGGCTCCTGCAGTGCCAGTAGAGCTGGTGGGAGGTGCGGCCACTCTTTGGTGGCAGAGGCAGAGAGCAGGAGTGCTGGGTCCTGCTCTGACCCATGTGTGGGACAGGAGTGTCCCCAGGACACAGCTGGCACAGGCAGAATTTGCAGCCTTTTCCTCCATCCCGTGGTGCGAGGCTGTGTCTGGGACAGGAACTGCACTGGCCAGGGGAGCCTGTGGGACAGCAGCAGTGTCCTGGGACAGCAGCCATGACCTGGGACGAGCCAGCTCAGCCCCATTCCTCCACAGCCCCTTTGGTTTCTTCTGCAGGTGGCAGCAGGAGAGGACAGGGAGTCCCTGATGTGCTGACGGTTGGCCATGTCTGGGGTGAGCAGGGCTGCACAGGGACACCAGCAATGCCAGCTGACACCAGGGGATGTGTGCCCCCAGGACTGAAGTGGGGTGGAGGAGGGCTCACGCCCAGTGCCCCTGGTCCCCAGCCAGGGTTTCAGATGGTCCTTGGGGCTGGCCCTGGTGCCTGTGGGAAGCAGAGGGGTCCAGCTCTCTCTGTCCCTACTGATGCTGCATTCTCCTTGCAGAAGCACTGGCCCCCCGGGACGCAGTGTGTCACCAAGCATGACCACACCAAGCCCAAGCCCCGAGAGCTGGCCTTCCGCAAGGGTGACATGGTCACCATCATTGAGGCCGTGGAGGTGAGACCTATGGATGCTCAATTGCACACTGTGCTGAGAGGGCATGGACGGAATGGGACTCCAGTGCCATCAGCTCAGCTGCCAGAGCCAGTCCCTTCCTTCCCAGAGGGATTCCCCCTTCCTTCCCTTGCTCTGAGACCCTCTTGTCCCCAGGGCAAAGGCTGGTATCATGCCAGGCACAACGAGACGGGGCAGGAGGGGCTGCTGGCAGCCAGCGCATTGCGGGAGCGTGGGGCCATCCGTGCTGACCCCAAGCTCAGCCTGATGCCGTGAGTACAGCTGAGGTGACTGGGGTGGGGGGCCCGGGGGACCCAGCTGAGCCCCTGGGGGCTGCAACAGCAGATGAGTCCAGTGTTCTCCCCCCATCCATGTTTTGGGTGGGCAGCTGGGGTAGCTGTGCCCTGGAAATGGAGGGATTTGCTGGGTACAAAAGCCAGTACCTGGGTTTAAGGAACCCTAGTTGTGCCCACCCAGCTCGGATGGACCCCATGGAGAGGGGTTTCATGCAGTAGGGTTGTGTAGCTTTGGCAGGGGCTCTGCTTCCCCCATCTCGCTGCTGCTCCTGGAGGAAGCCCCCTGGCTCAGCTCCCTCTCCAATGCCCCTCTCCTCAGCTGGTTCCATGGGAAGATCTCAGGGACAGACGCAGTGCAGGAGCTGCAGCCCCCTGAGGACGGGCTGTTCCTGGTGCGTGAGTCTGTCCGGCACCCTGGTGATTACGTGCTGTGTGTGAGCTTTGGCAAGGAGGTGATCCACTACCGCGTGGTGCACGAGGAGAACACGCTCAGCATCGACAGCCAGCAGTATTTCTCCAACCTCATTGACATGATTGAGGTGAGACTCCCCAGGCAGAGGGTCCCACCAGTGTCAGAGAAGGGCAAGGACCTCATGGGCTCACACAGAGGCAGGTCCTTGTCCTTTTCTGTGTGGTTTTCATTGGTATTTGTTACCTGATGTCATTCTCTATCCCCTTCAAAGGCTCATAGTTCCCACTCAGTTTGGGGTGCAATGAGTGGATCTGGGATATCCCAAGGATATCTCTGCAAACCAGCTGTACCAGCTGCAGTCCCAGTCCTTGGCCAAGGGCCACATTACCCCCATCCCTGCTTATTCAGTGCTTCACATAACTGGAGGACCCTGGTGGCCTCTGCCTTTCCTGGACTTTGAGGCATTTTGCCATGTGCCCTCCACCCCCCTCTCACCTGATGACCCCACGCGGCTCCCTGGCTGTTGTGTGAGCTCTCACCCTTCCAGTGAGTTTTTCCTGGTGGTCCATTCCTCACCCTGTCTCCTCTCCAGGGACTTGCACTCTCATGTTCCCCTTTAGACACAACTATTGGGTGGCTCCTTTCCCTTCTCAGCTGCCCCAGCCCCACTTTAAAACTCCGAAGGTTGTCCTGGCCCATCCCATCTTCTCCCATCCTGTCCCATCCTGTCTGGCTGCTTCTGCTCCAATTGCCTCTGCAAACTGCCCTCAGCTGCTGCAGCATCTGCCAGGGGTTCAACCACACCGGTAGCATTCCATATCCCCTGTGCTCCATCATGATGTTCCTCTGCCTGTGCCCAGAGGGGAGCAAGGCTGAGACATGGGCTGCCCTCAAGGGTGGTGATGGTGCAGTCTCATGGAGCATGGCAAAGCAGTTCCCTGGACTCACACCCTGAGCCTGAGAGTAAGAGCTGGCATCACCTCCATCTGTCCATCCCTTGGCAGCATTACATGAAGGAGCAGGGAGCCATCTGCACCAAGCTGGTGAAGCCTAAACCAAAATCTGGGATGAAGTCAGCTGAGGAGGAGTTGGCCAAAGGTAGAGGATGGTGGGAGGGGGTGGTGGTCTGCATTTCAGGGACAAGGCCCCACTGGTGGCCCCTGCTAACCTGCCCTTGTGCCCATGCCCAGCTGGCTGGTTGCTGAACCTGAAGTACCTCACACTGGGAGACCGCATTGGGCAAGGCGAGTTCGGAGGTAGGTGAGAGGATGGGGCTGGATGTTCCTCAGGTGCAGCTTCCCCAGATGTCACTGCCTGATCCCCCTCCCCATCTCATGGTGTGGGGGTTGCAGGAGGCCTGGGGTGCAGGAGGCTGGGTGTGGGGCTCAGCCTGACTCTCCCATGCTCTCCTAGATGTCCTGCAGGGCGAGTACATGGGACAGAGGGTGGCTGTGAAGAACATCAAGTGCGATGTGACTGCCCAGGCCTTCCTGGCTGAAACAGCTGCCATGACGTGAGTGCCCCATGGAGGTGTGACCCAACCCTGCCCATGGCCAGGGATGAGAAGGCACCTCCTTGACTCGGATACCCTCCATTCCAGGAAAGTCCGGCACAAAAACCTTGTGTGTTTGCTGGGAGTGATCCTGCACAATGGCCTCTACATTGTCATGGAGTTCATGAGCAAGGTGAGAGCACCTGGCTGCTCCTCAGCCAGTGGGACCCATCACCACTTAGATTTGGGGACAATATCCCTGTCTAGGGGCTGAGTCATCATGGATGCCAGGCACTGCAGCACCTGCAGAAGGCAAAGTCTCCTGGCAGCTCCATCTTGTTGGTCCTGACTCTTTATATTTTTCCCTGTCAGGGCAACCTGGTGAACTTCCTGCGCACACGGGGCCGGGCACTTGTCCCCACCCAGCAGCTTCTCCTGTTTGCCTTGTAAGTCCCTCTCTCTCCTCTGGGCTGGGATCCAGGGCTCTGCATCCTCCTGTGCAGCCCCAGGGGACACATGGTGACATGGCTGTGTCTCACTCGATTGTGGCAGGGATGTGGCTCAAGGCATGGACTACCTTGAGTCCAAGAAGCTGGTGCACCGGGACTTGGCTGCCCGCAACATCCTCATCTCCGAGGAGAATGTGGCCAAAGTGAGCGACTTCGGCTTGGCCCGAGTCAACCCCAAGGGTGCAGATGCCACATTGCTCCCTGTGAAATGGACAGCACCAGAGGCCCTGAAACACAACGTGAGTGACAGTGAGAGGGAAGGGGCTGGCCAGGAGGTCCTTCCAAAGCATCTCACCCCCTTGGGTTGCCTCTGCTTGTTCCCATTCCCACAGACCCATCCCTGCCCCACGGTGGCCTCTGGCACAGTCAGCCCTGCAGCTCCCAAAATTCTGTCTTTGTCCTGAGCAGGCCTGCAGTGGGAATTGGGGCAGGATGATGGGACTGGGGGGTGTTCACACCCTGGGGAGCTGAGGGGTGGCAGGGGGCAGTCACTGTCCTCTGTCTTCCCCTTGGAAAGCAATGGGGACCCAGCACAGCCCTCAGCTGGCTTCAACCTCCCTCTCTCCTGCCACCACAGAAATTTTCCTCCAAGTCAGATGTGTGGAGCTACGGGATCCTCCTGTGGGAAACCTTTTCCTTTGGAAGGGCACCCTACCCCAAGCTGGTAAGCACTGTGCCAGGGAACACCACAGGTTACACCCCACTGGCACTGATGGGACAGGGACATCCCACTGCTCCCTGACCAGAGCAGGGAAGGGGGTTGCCAGCTGGCTTCTCCATCCTGGCAGGCCCTGAAGGAGGTGACGGAGCTGCTGGAGCAGGGGTACCGCATGGACCCCCCCGAGGGCTGCCCTCCCACCGTCTATGCCCTGATGAAGAGCTGCTGGGAGTTGGAGCCAGGCAAGCGCCCGTCCTTCAAGAAGCTTACAGAGAAGCTGCAGAAGGAGCTGAAGCACCTGAGGGACATTTAACTCCCATCCTGCTACCAGGACCTGAAGCCCCTAGACCCTCCAGGGTTGGGAGTGGTAGGGCAATAGGGGCCAGGACCAGGATGGCCTGTGGTGCTGCTCTCTCCCTGTGGAGATGGAGCAGCAGCCTCCCTCTATCCCAGCATGGTCTTTCTACCCACCACACAGCCCACAGAAGGTTGCCATGGGATTGGTCTCCCCTGACCCACCAGAGTGGGGAGTGCAGACCCCAAGGGAGCCATGCCCACACCCCCTGTGCTCAGCCCCAGGAGCAGATGCTGATGTGGGGTTCCTTCAAGCTGCAACTCCCAGTGATGGGAGACAGGACTGGACATCTCCACTCACAGGAGGACAAGATGCCACCCTGACTCAGCCCTGCCCCAGTGCCCAGACCCACACGGGGATGCCAGCACAGCCAGCTAAACCACATGGATTTGGGCTTTTTGATTAAACCAAAGAAATTATTTCAACAGCATCTTTAAGCCTCTGGGGTGAAGTTAGGCCTATCTGTCACTTGGGGCCTGACAAATCCCAGTGAAAGCCTTTGGGGGGGCCAGGAGCTCTGGCCTTCAGAGCCCCCAGTGCCATCCAACTCCTCTCCCATAGGGGCTCTGTGCAGCAGGGGATTATGCTTTAATCAGAGGCTGTATGGGAATTGCTTTCATATAGATTATGGGCACGGGGCACATCCCCAGCAGTGGGGAGGCCCCAGCCCTGCAGGCTCCCAAGTAATCTCGAGTCTCAGTGGAGCAGGGATTAGCGGGGGCATGAGGCTGCCGCGCGGGTGGGTGCACACCCACCACTGCCTCATCTGCTGCCAGTGCTTTGACCATCGATTGGGTTTTTACAGCTAATCCTCTTGTGTCCCCTCTGTGTTGACTCCCTGAACCCCCAGTCCCCCTGTGTGTGTGGTTCTGGGTGCCCATGGCATGGGACTCTCCTGAGAACGTGCCCCAACCCCCATGGGTGCTGCCCCAATTTGGGACCCATGTAATGGGGGGTATTTCAGCCTGACCCAGTGTGTGCTAAAGTTCGACAATTCCTTCCACCTCCCCATCACTCTGTGGCAGCACCTGCTGTCCCCCCGCACGGCCACTGTCCCCTGCAAGCACCCTTGGGTGCAGCGAAGGGAAGGCCTTTCCACCCTGCCTGTGGCTTCCCCTCCTAATGCCTTAATCCGCGCCTGATCCGCAGTGCCCCTGGGGCTGGTCCCACTGACCTTGCAGGCACTGGAACCTGGTGGGCACCTTGGGGCAAGAGCTGCCACCACCACCCACCATGGCCTCCTTCTTCACGGCTGCCCTGAAGAGCTTCCAGGGGGGCAAGGACGAGTCACCCAAGGGGGCCCCCAAGGATGACAAGGCAGCTGCGCTGCCCAACGGCGTGGCCCACGAGGAGTTTGAGGAGTACCAGCGGCAGCTGCTGGAGGAGAAGTAAGGCTTTGCTGGGGCTCGGCGGGTCACTAGGGTCCCCCAACACACCAGAATCAGGATCTCACCTGCTGTGGGCTTTCCCCAAGGTGGCACAGGACAGGGACAGGGAGGGCAACTGGGGCAAGAGATAGTGCAGAGCAGGTGGCCTTCAGTGTGTCTCTCCACAGCATGGGAGGTCCATGGAGGGGCTGGCACAGCGCTGTGACAGCAGCTTTGTGCACCACAGGTGACAAGGGGAATGCCCAGGTGTCAGATCCCCAGGATGGTTCCACCCCAGCACCCTTGGAGCCAAGGGATGGGGGGTCAGCACGGGATTGGATTAAGGTCCCACCTCCCCAGGACTGAGTGCTGTGGAAACCCAGTGGCTCAGCACCAGGGAGATGAGAGGCTGCAGGAGAAGCAAGTCTCTGCAATGGGCGTCTTCATCAAGCACCTCTGAATCTGGGTGCTGAGCCCAGTGGATAGGATGTGGCTCCTGCTCCCAGATCCCCACTTCAGACCTTCCCCCTTCTTTCCTAGACCTGCTCTGTAGGAGGACCAGGGTGATGTCAGGGTGGTCCTGGGGGGCTCAGCTCAGTGGGGGTGATTGTGTGGCACCTGCTGCAGGATCGAGCGGGACAAGGTATTTGCACAGAGGAAGGCAGAACGGGCCACGGTGCGGATGCACCTGCGGGACAAGTACCACCTGGCCCAGGTAAGAACCAGCCTGTCTGCGGACCTGGGGGGTTCCCCTTGACCCTACATCACCCGGAACAGCTTCAGGCCCACGGCTGGCGTGCTCCCCTGGATGGGAGGGATTCCTGAAGAGGGCAGCAGACGGCCACTGTCTCCATCTGACTATCTGCCGCCCACTGTCCATCCAGCGTCCGAGTCTGGCACTGGACAGCCCCGGAATCCCCCCGGAAGCACACTGGGACTGGCTGTTCTCTGTCCCCGGTCCCCCGCTCCACCGTGCTAGGCACCGTGTCTGTCCCCACCCGACACCCTCTCCCACCCGCGTTTAGGACGAGAGGGACGACGCCCAGGTGCACGTGGCCGGAGGTGCGGTGGAGCTGCCGCAGGACCTGGCAGCGATGGTATACAGCGAGAAGGAGGAGGAGGATGGCAGCGCCGGGGCCTTCGCCTTCCTGGCGAAGCTGCGGGAGGTGGAGCTGCCGGCGCTGCGGGACCGCGCGCTGGGCGGCGTGGACCAGGTGAAGGAGAAGTGCGCCCTGATGTAGCACCGCCCCGCGGCAGGTGACACCGGCAGCCCCTGTCCCCGGGAGCCACGGAATGCGGAGGCTCTGGGTGCCTTTGCTTGGGGTGCGGGTCCCAATACACGTTAGGCGTGGGTTTTCTTCCCCAAACCATTTCCAGTTGCTTTGCCAGGGTATGCAGGGATGCAGAATGCCTGGGTCTCCTCCCGCCGTTATGGTCAGGTCCCTCTCGTAGTGCTCCTGATGTGAGCCCCCATATGCGACAGGTCCCAGACACTGTTATCCCCCTTACCAGCCCGGCACCGTGCATCATTTGGCTCAATAAATACAGGATTTGCCGGCACCATTCTGGTCGTCCTGTCATATCCCGCACCCACGCACTCCCTGTCCTGGTTGGTGAGGGGACATGATGACTGCACTGGAGCCGGGCTGCCCCGTGTCCCCTGAGTCACCAACCAGCCCAGGATGCTTGGCCAACGCGTCAGTCCCCCGCTTCTGCAGCAGCCCCCACTGGGACCCAGTGATCACCCTGGCTATCCCTTGGGGAGAGCACCAGGAGGGGTTGTGGAGCATTTACTCCCGTGCTCGAGCATCCCCTGGCAGTGCGGGCAGCAGGGGCATCCCTTTGGCTGGGCCAGGGTGCACAGCTGCCTCTTGCCCCGCCAGGGACTCTGTCCTGGGCGCTGGGCAGCAGCGCTGGCTTAAATTCCGCCGGGCCGGAAGGCCGGGGGCTGCTGAGATCACTAATACCTGCCTATTTTTGCGAGGTCTAATCTTCCTGAGTCGCCTGTCCCCGAGGACTAAGCTCGCTGAACCCGTGTGAAATGTACGGCCAGCGCTGGCCCCAGCGGCACCTCCCGCCGGAGCCGGAGCTGCCGGGAATCACGCTGTGTGTGCATGAAAGGAAGGACGCGCTGAGCCGCCTCCGTCCTCCCCACGCCGCTGCCATCTGCTCCGGAAAGGCTGCGGGGACGGGCTGCCCGGGCTGCCCACGGCCGCGGTGCCCGGGCTGGGAGGGGGAGGCCGGATCCAGCGCAGGTGGGCTGGGAGCTGTGTCACCGAGCGCAGCGCTGTCACCAGAACCATCGGGCTCAGCCGCCGCTGAGGAGCTGGAGCACACGGAGCAAGGAGGTCTCTGGATGCACGAGGTGCTGCGTTCCTCCCTGGAACTCCTCCGGCTGCCAGTCCAGGGGCTGGTGGCTGCTGGAGCATCCCAGGGAGCATGAGACAGTCTCGTCTGGGCCGGGAGAGCCTCCTGATATTTGGCGGGCCCACTGCCCCTGCTGTCCTCATCATCCCTGATGTCTCTGCCATTCCCATCCCCGCTCACCAGCTTTTCTTCAGAACTTAGGAACTCAGGTTCCTGGCAGGGTGGTAGCAGCTGTGGCACCCAGCACAACGCTGATCCCACCCCACATCGCTGCTCTCCCGAGGGTTGGGCTCACCACCAAGTGCCAGCTGCTGGGATGGCACTGAGGTCCCCAACGAGCTCTGCCACCACTACCCCAGTCCTCCCTCCCTGCTCCACATCCGGGCCCCATCCTACCCTGATGGGCAGCCCTCTCCCAGTGTCCCCAGTGGGGCTGCATGGGGACTCCCAGCACCAGCTGGGATTCGGGTCAGGACCCTCCGCCAGGTCTCCTTGGCTAATCGTCCTGCCCCCCCGCCCTCCCCATGCTGCCACCTGCCTCCCGCTCAGCACCCTTTTGGGTCACCCCTGCTGCCTCCCCGCCTGCCCAAGGCCTCTTAATGAACTAAAAAAGTGATAAATCCCCGGCCGAGCTGGTCACGTGAGGCCGGTGGCCCCCGGCCGTCCCCCGGCCCGACCCCCGCCTCCGGCCCCACCACCCCGGTAAGCTGACGCAGCGTCTCTAAGCGTTAGCAGCTTTGCGCGCTAATAGGATTAGGGAGGTTTAAAACTGTCATTTGAGTGAACTAAACCCCCTGATACTCTGCATTGCACCTTCTTAACCAATTTGCCTTCAATTAGGGTAATTGGGAAACTAGCAAAGAAGTATAGCATTAATATTTTAAAGTGATGAAGCGATTACGGGCCTTGGACAAGGAAGCAAATCAATTTGCTATCTGCTCCTAAAAGGCAATTATAATCATTTGGCAAATCAGCCTGCTGCCTCCCCCCGGGCGAGGCAACACCTTGCGGCGGCCGCGGGGCCGGCACGGCGCACACAGCGCCGGGGCCGGGCAGCTGGGCAGTCCCCCGCCCCCAAACCCGGCACCCTGGGGACCTCCCTGTGCCCCCGGGCCAGTGGGGCACCCCGGGGAAACCTGCCGAAGACAGCCACTGTGGGGTACCCTGTCCCTGCACTCATCACAAGTGGCCAGCATGGGGATCCGGACCAGTGGGGTGCCAGTTTGCAGCCCTGTCCCCACACATCGCCCCTGCCCTGGGGATGTCCCCAGTACCTCCACAGGCAGTACCTCCCTGCTCTCTCCTGCAGCACTGCATGGCATGGGGGTGTCACCCCATCCCCAGGGGCTGCATGGCCCACCTGTACATGTCATGCCATCCCTGGTGTGTGCCAGCCTGTCCCTAGGGTGGTGGCACACTGTCCCCAGGGTGGTGGCATGCCATCCCCAAGAAAACATCACACTGTCCCCAAAGAGGTGTGAGACAGGGCAGACAAGCCTCACAACCCCAGTGGGGGACAACGGGATGGCCTCAGGGCCCACACCAGGACACAGAGGGGGCTGCAGGGTCTCACCAACAGCAGCTCTGGCAGGGAGGGCACAGACTCACTCAGGGGCCAGCAGCCACCTGGCACAGGGTGCTGAGCTCCAAAACCCCCGCAGTGACATTTGCCATCCGAAAGGGGAAGCGTGGCAAGGAGGGGAAGGGAGTGGGAGGAAGCCTAGACAGGTCTGGGGGCGGTGGCAGTTGCAGGTGGCAGGAAGGTGATTTTGGGAGAAAGTAAAAGTGAGCAAAGAAAGAAAAGGGCAAAACTCACCCCACATGATGGGGGCTGTGGGCAGCACCAAGCACATCCCCCAGCACAGCCCAGGACCCCCACCATGATGTTTCTATCATTCTTTGGGGCCCAGGGCTGCAGTGGGAGTGGAGAGGAGAAGAATGGTAGTCCTGCCCCTCAGCCTGGCTGCCTTTGTCCCATGCCTCCTTAGGCCAGGGCCCATGGGCACCCCCCACGGATTGTCCCCTTGGCTGGATCCCACAGCTGGTCCCCACAGAGTGTTCCCATGCCTGGCCCCATGCTCAGTCCCATGTCCATGACTCATCCCCACACCTGGTCCTATGGGCACTGCCCCATGGCTGCTCCTCACACTTGGCCCTCCTGCCTGGTCCCCTGCTCTGGGCCCCATGAGTGTTCCCTGCCTGGTCTTCATCACAGATCCCCAAGGCTGTTTAGGGGGACTGGTCTCTATAGCTGGTCCCTACACCTGGGCCCACAGCCAGACCCCAGAGCAAGTCTCCAGACTGTGTCTGCACCCTGGGTCCTCACAGCTGGACCTCATGCCTGGTTCCCATCCCTGTCCCTACACCTGTCCCCATCTCTGCTCTCCACATGGGCAGGGCTCTGCAGGCAGCATCACTGGGAGCCACAGGGCCACCCACACTGTCACAGGGCCACCCCCAGGCTCGCCATCCTTATCCAGGGGGGAACAACACCCATCACTGCAGCATCCCCATCCCACCGAGGCTTGAGGCATCTGCCCCGGACCCCATCCCTGGGGCAGAGCCTCCACAGCCCAAGGAAATCCTGCCCCCTCCCCCTCCATCCTTTCTTCTCCGCTCCCCCTGTTTCTAATTCTTTCTCCTTGCCTGTAATGAGGGGATTACACGGCAAACTCCAGCAGGACGCCTTTGTGGGGAGACAATCTGAGTGGGGAAGGCAGTTCGGGGCTTTGTCCGCCGCTGCCCCCCCGGACCCGTGCTGGGGGGACATTTAGAGCAATTACTTGTCCAGAAAGTAACTGTCAATCATTCTTAAAGGGGAAGGCCTCCAATTAATAACCTCGTCTTAATCCTTTGGACTCATTTCCAATCTGCGGTGCCTTGGTGACATCTGCAACACTAAATAAAGATTCTCCCGAGCCTTAGCACGGCGGTTCTGTGACAAATAAGAAGACTAGAGGCAACTTTGGCTGCCAAAGCTGCGAGATTGGTGAGGTTGAGCCGCTTGTTTGGTTCCCGGGAGGGACCAGCAAAGTTAAATACTCCTGGAAAAGCCGAGTTGGGCCCAGCAGGTAACGCCGTTTTTTTCCAATTCGGGACAAAGCGCCGAGGGAAGATGCTGAGAAAGGGAGTGGGTGTCCCCAGGGTGTGCCTGGGGGTGGTATTGGGGATGGGGCTGGCACCTTTCCCTGGGGACTCAGGAGTGGGTGCGGGCACCTGCCGGTGTCACTCACCCCGAATCACACAGAGCCAGGGGCAGGAGCCACCCATACTCCTACCACCTGTCCCAGGCAGCTTGAGCCCAGGGAGCCAAATTCTGGCACTCAGATGGGCTTCCAAAGGCAAAAAATGGGGTCCCAGTGGAAGCTGGAGCTTTCCCTGGACTGTCTCTTGCACGTCCCCTGCTACCAGGGGAGGCCATTTGTCCTCACTGATGTTCTGCTGCTTTGCAGTACTCAGGAAGTGAGGTTTTTTACCCACTTTGACCAGGGCTCAATGTTGTTTCTGTTGCTTTTTTGGGTGTCTTTACCAGCAGCCGTCCCCTCCCCCCAGCTAGCAGCCCTCACAGGAAAACCATGGGCTGAGGCATCAAGGAGAGGGGGGAAAGAACTCTCCTGAGGTATTGAGTCCTGATGGTTCCCAGCACAGGTTTACAGGTTTGCAGCTTAAGGGCTTAAACCCAAAATTTGCTGCTAGCATGACAGTGGCTGCAGGAAGATGTGCTTCAGGAGCCAGAGTTTAGCAGTTCCCCCACCCTCAGCTCAGCGTGGCCTGTTTCCAGGCAGGATTCCGCAAACACTGGTGGCAAAGGCTTGCGAGTCCTGAGGCCAGTCCCTGGAGGATGGGGAATATGGGGTGGTTGGCTGGTGCTGATGTCCCCCTAGCCTGATCTGTAATGCTCCCCCCCTTTCCCACTCAGGGACATCTGTGGCCCCCCAGCCAGGCCGAGCAGACTGGGGTGGGAGTCCTTCCCTTGCCCCCATCCCACGGGGTCCGGTGCTGCCACCCTGCTGCCGGGTCACTGCTGCTCCAGCATTTCGCTGTTCTTGGCTCATCTGTGCTCCCAGGTCAGGGTTTGCTGCTCCCTGAGGAGTTTTTGCCTCCTTTGCTTTCTGATGGGGTCAGGGGGTGAACCACAGGGCTCCATCTCCACACCTTACCCCTGTCCCCCCACCACTGCCCCACTTCTTCTCCCGCTTGCCCCATCTTATCCCCAGTCCCCCCAGCCTCTCTCACTTTCCCCCCCCCCCCCAGTGCCCATCCCCCCCATTCCCATTGCCCCAGCTCCTTCCAGCTCCCCCCTGCCCCAGCCCTGGCTCCCCCCCATTGCTCCACGGGACTGTGGGACATGGATGGGCAGGGCAGATGGAGATCCTGATGGGGTCCTGGGTCCCTTGGGGGGTCCATGCCCCAGGAGGGTGCTGTAGGTGCTCAGGCCCCTCTCTCTTCTCCTTGCAGGTGTGGAGCTGTGCAAATGAGAAGCAGGTAAGTGAGAGCAGGATGGCAGTGGGGGACCCCATCCCCTCCTTGTGTCCCCTACCCCATAACACACTGTGGTGCTCACAGCTCACACAGTGACTGCAGGGCCCCTGCTCCCCCCAGCCCCCCCCCACCCACTGCTGCCTTGGGGCACCCCAGGAGCACCCAACAAACACCACCTCTGCCCTGACTTGTGGCTCCCCTGAGGCACCCTGAGACTGCTGGGCTGGACCCAGAGCCCCTTGGGCTACTGACACCCTGCAGGGGGCTGTGGGGCATCAGGGGGGCTTGGAGCTCCCGAAGGCACACACACCATGCTGCACTCCCTGCACACACAGCACTGCATATGCATACCCCCTCTGTGAGTACAGCACCCACTGGGTATGCAACACACACTGCACATGCTGCACATGCTGCAGAAACAGCCCCTGGGCATGCATTGATTGCACTGGACACACTGCCCACACCACATACCCACAGCACACACTCTGAGCACATCACAGCAGCACCAGGCACACGCTGCTTGTGTTGGATGCACTGCACACAGACACAGCACACGCTGCACGGGCACTGAACAGGTGTACTGCACATTGCCACACACATGCACACACTGCATGTGCTGCACCGCATGGTGTGTGGCACAGGCTCTGCATGTGCCTGTGCTGCATGTGCCATGTGCACTGCACACCCTGCACACACTGCACTCACTGCACACCCTGCACACCCTGCACACCCTGCACACACTGCACTCACTGCACACACTTCACACACTGCACACACTGCACTCACTGCACACCCTGCACACCCTGCACACCCTGCACTCACTGCACACCCTGCACACCCTGCACACACTGCACACACTGCACTCACTGCACACCCTCACACACTGCACACCCTGCACACCCTGCACACACTGTACACGCACTGGGTGCCCACAGCTCCTGTGCCCACAGGCTGTGTGTGCCCCACGCATACTGTGCTCCCTGCACACCCACGGCACTGGGCACACGCTGCACGAGTGCCATGCACACACACTGTGCCCTGCGTGCAGTAGTGCAGACACTGCATGACGTGTGCTGCATGCATGGCACACAGGCACTGCACCTTAGCACTACTCCCATGTGACACAAACCACCCCACACACCCCCATCCCCGCACATACACATCCACACCGTGCACATGCTGCACACCTCCCACTGCATGCTCAGCCCACTACACATTCCCCCCACACACCTGTGTCTCACTGGGAGCACCCCTGGGCCCCTGCCCAGGAACAGGCACAGACGCAGCCGCCGCGGGCACTCTGCACACACCCCCACTGCACACAGAGGACACCCACACAGACTCCCCTGTGTGTGCAGCCTGGGCAACACCTGACAGCCCCCTCTGCCCACTGCCCTCTAGGACCTCCATTTACCCCCTCCCAGCATGAACCCACTCTCCTTTTCCCTCCCCACTCCCATTGAGGCATTAGGTGAATCTTTGCTGGCGGGTCTGGGCAATGCTGAGCCTTCCCCTTGCCCCAGGATTATGGTTTTCTGCCCCATTTCCATGTCTGCTGACATCCTCATGGTGGAGAGAGACCCTTAATCCCCTGCAAATACTGCAGGAAGATTTCAGATGCCGGATAAAAAGCTTAAAGATGAAACGTTGCAAGGGTTGAAAATGCTTATAAGCGTCACCAAAACGGCTATTAGCCAGGGGACAGTGCTGGGTCACTCCCGCCCAGCCTGGGGACTGACACTGGGCTGCCCAGCATTCTAGGGCCAGTCTTCACCATGGAAGAGGCTGGACAAGAGGAGCTGGGGAGGAGGGAGGGAATTAACCCAGGCTTGGTCCCCTCTAGGCCAGGGCAGAGAGAGATCAGGTTGGCTCTCTGTGATGGTGCTTTCATAAAATCCTCCATTTTAGAGGAAATCTGACTTTTCTCACTAGTGGGTTCATTGGCCCGGTGGCACTGGACAGCAGAGCCAAGTGTGAGGCTTCCCTTCCATCCTGGGTCAGTCCCCAGCACCCTGGGTCAGTCCTCCGGACTGTGGATCAGCCCCCAGGACACCACAGCCCTGGGATCCTCTGCTGTGGCAGAGAGGATTATGCCTTTGCATAACCTGTTCCTAGGGCCAACCCTATCTTGCCATCCCTCCATTTACTTGTCCGTCCATCCCTGGGCTGGGGACACACGTGGCGTCCCAAAGCCCCCACACCCCTCTAACTCTGCGGTGCCCCTGAAGGTGCCACCATGTTCCTGAATAAGTGCGAGGGGGACCTGGGTGAGCTGCGGAAGCCGGGGGACGGCGAGGGCACCCCGCCGGCCGCCGCCGAGGAGGAGCAGCCCAAGAAGAAGCACCGGCGGAACCGCACCACCTTCACCACGTACCAGCTGCACGAGCTGGAGCGTGCCTTTGAGAAGTCCCACTACCCCGACGTGTACAGCCGCGAGGAGCTGGCCATGAAGGTCAACCTGCCGGAGGTCCGCGTGCAGGTAGGGAAGGCAGCACCCCAGCACTCTGGTTCTGTCCCTGAGCGGTATCAGAGGGACCCCAAGGTGCTGGAGAGCTCTGCTCAGCTCTCAGCTCTAGTGCCAGTGCCCCCCTCTGTGCCTCAGTTTCCCCATTGCTCAAGATGGGAGCAGCGTCTCTGCAGAGCCAGGGAAGAGCCTGGGGACCCATGAGTCTTCTCTCCACCATGCCTAGACTGCTGGGGTGAGATCAGGGAAGGAGAAAGGATCAAGGAGCTGAAGTAACAAACCCACTGTGAACCAAAGCAGTAACCCCCAAACAAATGAACTGAATTCCCCAGGCCTCAGCCCCAGTCAAGACAATGCAGCCTTTTTTGTGCAGGTCCAAACCATAAAGACATCTCTGCTGAGGTCTCTGAGCAACAACAGGTTTCATAGAATCACAGAATCATTCAGGTTGGAAAAGTGTTTTGAGACCATAGAGTCCAACTCCTCCCCGAGCACTGCCAAGGCCACCACCAATCCATGCCCCTAAGTGCCACATCCACACGACTTGTAAGTCCCACCAGGAATGAGGACTCCACCACTGCCCTAGGGAAGAAGTTTTCACTACTCTCCAACCTAATCCTCCCCTGGCACAGCTTGAGGCAGTTTCCTCCTGTCCTGTCCCTTGCTCCCTGGGAGCAGAGCCCAACCCCCACCTGGCTCCACCATCCTGTCAGAGAGTTGTAGAGAGTCAGAAGGTCCCCCCGAGCCTCCTTTTTCTGCAGGCTGAGCTCCCCCAACTTCCTCAGCTGCTCCTCATCCAATTTGTGCTTCAGTCCTTTCCCCAGCTCTGTTCCCTTCTCGGACATGCAGTTTGCACCAGTGCAGCCCAGTGTCCACGAACAGCTGTGAGCAGCCCATGGAACCCTCCCCTTTCCTACCCAGCCATTCATCTTTCCTCCCCTTTGCCTCCTGCAGCAGACCCCGTGCCCTGTGCTGCTCTGGGGACACAGGGACCAGCACTTTAATGAGCAGTTCCAATGGGGCCAGACGTCACCACTGGATTTGGGTCACCGGTCCCTGTCATTCCTGCTGGGTTTTGGCACAACTGTGGCTGTTTAACTTATAAAAGCAACTGAGGGGCTGGGGAGGTCGGATAACATTTTCCCATAGACTGCTGGGAGTCTGAAGGGCCTGGGTGCATGTTCCCACGGAGCAGAAGGGGCTGTGTGCTTACATCTCTCACTTTCCACACCTTGGAGATGTCCTTGGTCTCTGGGGCTTGTGGGAGAGGTCTGGCAGAGGTGCTGGGGTTGCTGGAGCCCTGTAGGACAGCCTTCTTGGAATGAGGTACCTCCTATGGGACACCCCTACCTCAAGCACTCCCTGTGGGGCACCCCACATGGAACACTGCAGAACGGGGCACCCTGGCTGGGGCAGAGACATGGGACACTCTGCATAGGGCACTGCACAGCTCCTTCCAGCTCACAGTGTGCAGTGGCATACGCTGCAAGGGTCCAGCTGGGCACAGTGAACTCACCTTGGCTCTCACCTCACAGGTCTGGTTCCAGAACCGACGAGCCAAGTGGAGAAGGCAGGAGAAGATGGAGGCCAGTTCCATGAAGCTCCACGATACCCCCGTGCTCTCCTTCAACCGGCCCCCCATGACCCCCAACGTAGGGCCCATGAGCAACTCCCTCCCACTCGACCCATGGCTGACGTCCCCCATCTCCAGCGCCACCACAGTCCACAGCATCCCTGGCTTCATGGGAGCCCCCCAGGCCCTTCAGCCCCCCTACGCTGGGCACTCCTTCCTCAACACCCCACCACCGATGGCGCAGGGCATGCAGCCCATGGCCCCCGCGCCCTACCAGTGCAGCACCCCCTTTGTGGACAAGTACCCGCTGGAGGAGGTGGACCAGAGGAGCTCCAGCATCGCCTCGCTCCGCATGAAAGCCAAGGAGCACATTCAGACCATTGACAAGACCTGGCAGCCCATTTGATGAACGCTCCCCTCTGAGCTCCCCGGCCGCCGCTGCTGCCCCCAGTGCTGGCTCTGCCCCGCGGCAGGTGAGGGAGGACAGTGGGTGCTCATCAGGACCTAAGCTGGCAACGGGCAGGAATGCCAGGCTGTGTCTTCCCCACACTGACCCAGCACCAGTGGTGTCAGGGGAGCAAGTCGGGGTGCTGGCACGACCCCATGGCTGGGGGAAAGTTCTCCAGGAGAGCCTGTTTGCCTCTCTGAGGCACCAAGATCAGCTGATGACCTGGGTGAGGCTCAGGCATCCCACTGTGCCACTGGGCCACCCGCCACACCCCAGCTGGACACCTCCTTTCTCCACACCCCCTTCCCTTTCCATTATTATTAATTTTTTTTTAATGCTGCAGATTTAAACAAAACTGAACAGAAAGCTCTAGTTTTGTAGGGAGTACCTGGGGGGATGTTTTAGCTGTGTCGGGGCATGCTGCCGGTGGTGCCGGGAGATGTGCCAGCACTGAGAGCACAGGTGTATTGTGAGTAAAGAGATACGCTGGACAGCTGCCTCATGCTGGAGTCGGGCACTCCTGGGGTCTCGGTCGTGCGGTGCCCTCCTTGGCAGTCTGTGGCTGCCAAGCCTCTGCCAGAAATGAGCTTTCCGTGGGGGCTTGGGGGCATCATCCCTGCGTACTCTCCTGCCCTGCTCTCCCTCGGGATGCTGTGTGCAGGGCTAGGCCAGGTCCAGGCACAGGTGACCTGATCCAGCCCCAGCTGTGACTGACTTGTGCTGCACCGCGGCCTCAACAGCTTGTCACAGGTCCCCTGCTCGACTGTCCCTTGGGGCCTGTACCCATCGCCCCCACCCTAACACTCCCAGAGGTGCCAGTGGCAGAGAAGCTGCTGGAATTGTGCTGGTGGGAGGATGGGTAACAGTGGGAGTCCTGAGGACCCTGGCCAGGGCTGGTGAAAGGAGGGGGCCGGCTGTGAGCCCTGGGGTCACCACAACAGGGTTGTTGGGACACACCAGCACCTGGCTTTACCCCTTGCCAGTGTCTCCTGCCAGATGGAAGCTGGCTGGTGGTGACAAGGTGCTGTGTCCTCAGGGGTTCCCAGAGTGGCTTTGCAGCTCTGGGGGACCCCCATCTGCCCACCTGCTGGAGCTCGGGGCACAGCCAGTGTCACCAGCACCCTCACTGATGGCAAAGGCCGGCATGGCCCCAGCACACAGCTGAGTCCACAATGGCTTTAAGGTGCTTAAGCATAGGTGGGACAGACAGGGGGTTTTTCCCTAGGTGAGCAGGTCCCTGGGATGCCCTGAGGTGTCCTAGGTTCCTGGGGTGCCCCAGTCCCTGGAGGCAGCCAGACGAGGGACAACCCTCCCACCAACAAAAAGCTTCCCCAGAAAATCTTCCCGCTCCGGACCTCACAACAGCCCCCAGCCGGGACTATGCTGTGGCAACCCTGTCCCCATCGCGTCCGTCCGGCCCAGATCCCGCTCAGTGCCATCGGCCCCGCCTGCAGCACCCCCCCCCCCGCCCAGGCTCTCATCCCGATCCAAACCCCCCGCGGCCGGACTCTGACGTCTCCAGAGCCCCGGGGTCGAGCGGGTGTGGCAGGGATGCTAGCGGGCCCGGCGAGGCACTGACCCCGGCGAGACCCTTCTCCTTGTGCCCCGTACCCCGGCTGCTGCTGCTCGTCTGTTTCGTTAGCGACAATTAAACCTTTAACAACCCATTAAACGCATAATCGATGCTCCCCGGCTCCCCGGCCCAGCTAATGGGGTGAAGCGCCCCGGCCGAGGCGAGCTCCGGCCGGCAGATAATGAAGCAACGGCTGCGGAAGTAATGGGGTTTGATCCGGGGGACGGGACGCGCTCAATGGGGGCTGCGCTTTTCACATGACATAATTGCCGAGGCTGGCGCCAGCCCGGGGCACCCCTCGGCCTCCCGAGCGCCAACAAAGGCCGGCTGGCGCTGGGAGCGGCAGCGCCGCACCCCCGGCTCGTTTGATCGGAGCCTAATTGGGGCAAGGGTGCTCCTCCCCCAGCCCGGCCCCGCAACCCCCGCCCGAGAGTGCGGAGGGGCCCCGGGATGAGGATGCGTCTCCCCGGGTCCTTGGGGCTGAGAGTTGTGTGAGTTATGGAAATAAGCTGTTTTCCATGGGCTGGCACAGGGAATGTCGGGGTACGCTCGCTTCGTAGCCCCCTTCCGTGCCGTGGGTGCGCCCGGTGCTGCGCTGCACCTCCTGCAGGAACGGACAAGATTTCTGACCCCAGAAATGCCATTTAAACGCAGGGAGGGCGCAGAAGCGTCGAGCCGCCTGGCCGGACCACTTTATTGATGCTTTCCCCGGTAGATACCCACTGGAGCCTGTCCCAGCATGTGGGAGTTTGTGTGGGAAAAACCCAAGCAAAAATGCTTGGTTTTTCCTTTTAGATCCCAATCCTGTGAAATTGCTCACGGCCCAGCCGCGGGAGGCTCCCGGCGTTGTACTGCGAGGAGTGGGTGCTGCTGGGAGCGCTGGGGGTACTCCCACCACCTCGTGGCCGAACAGGAGCCCTCCCCTCCCACCCCCTGTAATCTCCTCCCGCGGGATTTGCCCCCTAAGCTGCTTATTTCTCTCTATTTCTCCCAGGCCTGAACGAACCTAGCCCTGCCCCGGCACGACGCCTCGACCCCGCTGAGCCGTGGTCTCTGGGCACTCTGCCCCTGGCGCTGCCCGGTGGTGGCCTGGCACGTGGGACTGGCACTGCCATGCCCGGCCATGTGGGACTGGCACTGCCAAGGGATGTGGGGGTGGCATTGCCATGCCAGGGACGTGCGGCTGGGGCGTGTCCCTGTGCCTATGCTGTGAGACCTGCACCCCTTAGCACAGGCCAGGATGGAGCCCAGCCTCTGTGCATGTCACCTCCACCCCCTCCATCCCCTGGCCCCCAGCAGGACAGACATGGCACCAGGGCACTGCAGTGACGGGGCGGGGGCACCACACTGTCCCTCTACAGGGTGTGGGAGCTGGGGCCCTCGGGGCTCAGGTTCTCCTCAGGGGTGTTGACCCACGAACTCTCCACTAGCCCCCAGCTCCCGGGGGAAGAGGAGAAGAGGGGGCTTTGGGGCGGTGAGGGGGAGGCCTGCAGGTTCAGCTTGGCAATGAGTGGCCGCCCCACGTTCACCCGCTGCCGCTCCTCCACGAAGTCGTCCATGCCCTGGTAGCGGTACTGCAGGCACACGGTGAAGGCCAGCTCCTGCTGCAGGGACACCAGGACATGGGCTCCTGTCCTGGAGTGGCCATGGTCGTGCTGTGCCCCTGACACCAGCCCCTGCCCAGCGTGGCTCTTACCCGCAGCTTCTGCAAGCCACAGATCCGGCTGTAGAGGCAGCAGGAGGGGCAGCCGAGGCTCCAGATGGGCACCAGCGGGCTGCCCAACTCCTCTGGGCTCTCCTTGTTGGTGCACTTGAGGTCCACATCCAGCTCCTGCCATGGATGACATTCATGTGAAAACCACCACAGTTTCCTCCTGTTCCCCAGTGTTGCCCTGGTGGGGCACTTGGCAGGTGCTCCCACCTCAGGAATATCAGTGAGCCGGGCCTCACACTTGGTGATGTCCTTGGGGGCAGCCACCACACGCGTGTAGATGATCATAATGTTGGAGAACTCGGCTGCAAAGCCCAGCTGGACAGTGACACCGCAGTCAAAGCAGAGGTGCCGGCTCTCTGGCAGGACTGGGAAGGGGACAGGGAGCACAGAGCTGGGACCTGCAGGGGCTCAGGCCTGGAGCTGTACCCACAAGTGAGGTGGCTGCTGGGTCACCCCAGAGCAGGCTGCCAACATGTTGCTCCTTTCTCCAGGCTGGTGGTTCTGTGGTTCTGGCAGCTTCTCCTCCAGGTGGGAGGAACCCAGCAAATGTTCACAGCCTCTCTCTGCTCCTGGGGCTGTTCCCCCTCTAGATGCCAGCTTGGGACAGGGTAGTCATGACTCACCGTGAGCCTTGGCCCACTGCAGGTTCCTGGCAGAGGACTCATCCTGGCCCGGGGGGCGGATGGGGTCTGTCAGAGCCCGTCTCTCTGAGAGGTTGCTGCGAAGCTCCAGTGCCTGCCGGCCCCTTGTGATCTCCAGGGTGCCCATGTCTGTGGGGGCACAGGGGGTTGGCAGGGGCCACCAGGGGGGTCATTGTTCCCCACTGCTCCTCACTCACCCTCAGCCACCTTGTCCAGCAGCACTGTGATCTTCTCATCCTCCAGCAGCCAGCGCTTGAGGAAGGTGACGAAGATGCCATTGGAGAGCTCACCTTGGCTCAGCTCATAGGCTTCAGCATCTGCACACCTGCGGCGACAGGGCAGTGGTTAGATCTGTCATGAGGTCTGGCACTCCCTGGGAATAGGGCCAAGAGGATGACAGCCCTATGAAAACCAGAGCTGGCTGCCCAGCGCTCTTCCTGTTCCCATCATATTATCTGGTCACTGTGCTAGGGACAGGTGAGAGCATGGTCAGGATGTTTAAAGCATCACCAGCCCAAACCCCTGTGCTCTGGAGGAGTCTTGGAGTTTCATGCGAACAGGTGCTGCCCAAAGCCGAGCAGTCCCATGGGCACCTCTGTGCCCTGTGAGGGACTGAGGGCTGCTGCTTGCTCAGCCCCTCCAGCATTGAGGGTGAAGGGATGCAGGCATGGGGGTCTGAGCCCCTGCCCCACCCTGAGTCAGGCAGGGATACTCAGCCCCACTGCCTGTGCCAGAGGATGGTGGGAGGGGACCCACGTGGCATAGCCAAAGACGATGTTGGCCGTGACCTCCAGTGCCCCAACCTGCGGAATGACGTCATCATTGAGGTTCCTGCAAGAGAAAAGAAGCTGGACAGAGTGAGAACCCCCAAAACCCGCCCCAAAGCACACCAGACCTTGAGGGCTGCTCTGTGCCCCTCTGCCCACCCATTACAGCATTTGCTAGCGCACAGGGGCAGTGAAGTCTTGGGGCATTTAGACAAAGACAATAGGTTTAGATGGGACCCTGGGGATGCCCTGTTACCCTCCCCCAGGAGCAACCACCCACAGGTCCCTGTGCTGGCTCTCCCTGAGTGGCAGCTTGTCCCCAGGTGAGTGGCAGGGCCGGGTCACCTCTTGCGGCACATGTCAAGCAGGAAGATGTTGAGGCCGGTGCGGCGCTGCTGCATCTCCCGCAGCACCCGCTGCACACACAGGCAGTGCTCAGACGTGTAGGCGCTGGGCGCGTCAATGGGAACCATGAAGCTGTTGCCAAAATTTTCGTAGCCATGCCCGGCATAGTAGAGCAAACCTGCTGAGGGAACAGAGGGCAGGTGACATGGTGACATCCCCTGACCTGCCAGCACCTGTATCTTGCCTGGGTGCACCCCAAGACTCCACCAGCATAAAACCACCCAGCTCCCCCTGGGCTGGAGCCACCCTGGCGGGTGTTGTCACACCGTAGACGCCCTTGTCAAGGAGGAGGAGGAACTCATCAACAGCCATCTGCATCTCGGCCTTGCGCAGGTCCAGCAGCGACACCACCTTGAAGTCAAGCTGGCGGAGGAGGGCACCGAGGGCGTGAACATCCACGATGGGTGCCTGCAGCTGCTTGTGGTGCAGGTAGTGCATGTTGCCGATCAGCAGCGCCACTTTGTCCGTGGCTGCAAGGACGGGAGAGGGAGGTGGTGTTACACAGTCAGACACACCTGCTCTCCATGTTGTCCACAGCTCACAGAGGTGACGCCAAACTCTGGCCAGCATCACTGTCCCTGGGTACTAAGGTATCCTGTGGTGTCCCTGCCTCGCTCATCCCTGAACCCTCAGGTTATGGGTAAGGGTTACGGTTGAGGATTTAGATTGAGGGTTAAGGTGCTGGTCAGCTCTCCTAAATTGGGTTGGGGCTGGGCTGTTGTTTCACTCTTCCAGTATGCTGCACCCAAAGCATTCCTGACCAAGTAAAGCCTTATGGAGTGACAATGGTGACAGTCAAAGCCCCCCTGGGCCACCAGCCCCTCCCAGCAAGGCTCTTACCGTACAGCTGTCCAGGGCTGCCATGCTCTAGGGAGCCTGGGAAGAGAGAAATGCTGTGCCATAGCCCTCCAGTGCCAGGGGAGCACGGCGGACAGAGCAGCACAGACCTGTCTGCTCTGCCCTCACCTACCTCCATCCCCCTCCTGCCAGGAGCCTCCAGAAGTGAAGAGCCTTGGGCCTGTGGCAGAGGGGATATCAGGGACCCTATGCATGGCATCACATCACAGCATGGGCTGCAGTCCCCCCAAAACTGTGGAGCAGCCATGAGGGCTTTACTGGGAACAGAACAGGTAGGGGGTCACAGAGGTTTGTCTAGGGCCCTCACCGATCTCCACATCTACCTCCTGGCTCCACACCTCATGGAAGAGGTTGAACACATGGCAGGAGTAGCTGCCCCGCTCGGCCGTTGTCACCAGCTTCACCTGCCAGCAGGACAGAGGAGGAGGCTGGGGTAGTGTGCCAGACAATGCTGCAACTGTGCCACACTGTGCCATGCTCTGCCATGCTGTGCCATGCCAGAGGTCCCTCCATACCTGGAGCTGGGGTGCCTGTGCTCCTTCCACGGGGCGCCGGTTCCTGAACCACTGGTACTGGGGTGGGGGGTTGCCAATGGCTCTGCACTCCAGCACCAGCGTGTCCCCCTCGGCCAGGCAGCACGGCCGTGGCTGCTGCAGGATCTGCAGCCCTGCCATGGTCGGGCAGTAGCCACTGGCTGGGGAAGGGACAGGGTGGCAAATTAGGCACCCAGCCATGGCAGCACTTTGCAGAGCTGCTCCAGGCCCCAGGTTCTTCACCCACAGGCCCTGGCACCCATGGATGGCATGAGGCATCAGGCATGAGGAGGACATAGGGCATGTGGCTCCTCTGTGGGCACCAACACCCCAGCAAGCTCAGAGACCTTCACAGCTGAGCCAGGGCATTACATGGCAAATTATACCAGTCAGGACCCATCCTTGTCCCAATGGGGCGAGAGGTGCCCTGCAGAAAATGTCCCAGTCAGGCTGACAGAGATCTTGAGACCCACCTGAGCTGGGGCTGCTGCTCTTCTCCACCTGGACATGAGCCCATCTGGAGAAGGTGAAGGTGGCCCCACAGTTCACCCGGCAGATGTACCACTCAGGCTGGCCCGCCGGGGTGGCTGTGTCAATCACCAGCTCTGGGGATGTGGCTCCAGGCACCTACAAGACAGGAGGAGGCCAAGGAGTAATGGACTCCCTCTTACCTTTGTGGGTCCCTCACCATGGACAGGATGCTGGGGCCCTGCTCAGTGTGGCACAGTGGGACCTCACCTCCTGCCTCCCACAGAACCACTGGTACGCAAGGCCTGGCGGGCCAGTTGCACAGCAGGTCAGGGACACCTGTGTCCCCTCTGCCACCACCTGAGACTCCGGCTGCACCATGATGCGAATCACATCCTGGACTGCGTGAGAGGAGAGACAAGACTGGGCTGGCTGAGTCCCCTGTCCCGCACCACCCCGTAAGTCCCATCCTATCCCTCCCCATCCCCACCCACAACAGACTCTCCTCTCCCAGCCCAGCTCATCCTATCACATTCCACACCTCTGTCCTGTCCCTGTCACAACCATCTCATCCTACCATGTCCCACTGGCATATTCAGCACTATCCCATTGATGCATATCATCTTGTTTCAGTCTATCCCATCCCATTCTGCCCTGTCCTGTCCTGTCCTGTCCTGTCCTGTCCTGTCCTGTCCTATCCTATCCTATCCTATCCTATCCTATCCTGTCCTGTCCTGTCCTGTCCTGTCCTGTCCTGTCCCATCCCGTCCCATCCCATCCCATCCCATCCCGTCCAAATCTGTCCTGTCTCATCCAATCAGACCACATCCCATCCTATCTCATCCTGTTGCATCCATCCCACTCCACCCTGCCCGCCCAGAACCTTGTTACCAGAGCAAGACCCCCAGCAGGAATTGCTGTTCTTCACCCCCATGCCCATTTCTTCTTGCTGACGCCCTGCCCCCTGGTGTTCCCGGCCAGGCCCCCGGTTCCCGCTGCCCGTCCGTACCGGCGGAGCTGAGGACCCGGCAGGCCTGTTCGTGCCCCATGCGCTCCAGGCAGCCCAGCAGGTACCTGAGGGTGCAGTCGCGCTCGGCCAGGAGCTGCAGCAGGCACTGTGTGGGGCTGCCGCGGGGCTCCAGCACCTTCAGCGAGCACATCTCCAGCTCCTCCGCGCTGCAAGCACCTGCAGCCGTCAGAGCCACAGCCCCCGCACCTCGGGGCGAATGGGAGCCCTGCCAGGGGCCGCGGCGGTGCCCCAGCCCAGGCGGGGAACAGCCCGTGCGCCCCACGCTCAGCCCGTGGCAGAGCTGTGCCCACGTGCGTTTTGTAACCCGATCGCGGACAGCCCCCGACAAGACTCCCCCAGCCCTACCTGCACTTGAAGCGTTTCTCGGCCCCGGCCAGCTCGGCCAGCTTGCGCCAGCCCCGCCCGGCGTTATCCAGTAGCTCACACAGCCGGGCCACCACTTCCTCGCCCAGCGAGCCGATGGGCATGCTCCAGTCCCCCATCCTTCCTGGGGATGCCGAGGGGATGAGCTGTCAGTGGGTGATGGGGTGACAGGCACCCGGATCCCACCGGACCCCTCTGGGCACAGGGTGACTTAGAGGGGAGAACAATGAGATCCTTGGTGTCAGGATACCTCCCAGCAGGAGCCTGAGGAGGTGCTGGGACCTGGCTGGGCAGCGCTGCTGGATCTGGGCACCAGCAGCCAGCCAGGAATGACACACACGCCCACTCCAGAAGATGGGTGGCACAGAGGACCCTGCTCACCCTCCCCAGCCTTGAGCAAAGAGCCAGGGTACTTTAGCCCAGCCCCAGGAAAAGGACCTTCATGGAATGGGGGTCCACAGAACTGGAAAGAGGGGATGGCCCCTGTCACCTTCCCTGTCAGGTGACACAGAGAATGGGGCCCCAGTACCCCTCTCCTTCTGGCAGAGGCCCCAGTGGGGCAGCAGCAGCTCCCTTGCTGTCACCAGGCCTCTGCATGATGGCTCTGGAGCCACCATGAGGGGCCTTCAGGGGGCTCAGCATAGAGTACATGGGGGTCTTGGGACTAGGACCCAGCTCAGCTTGCCCTGAACCCTGGGAAAGGTTTCAGTGTGAGATGAACCACCTGGACAGGTGCAGCTCCCTCCTTCTCCCCTCAGGTCCCTTCCCAACAACCCACCCCGAAGGGCCCTTGTTCCCAGCACTGAGCTGCCCAGAGCAGCTGTGTGACACTCACCCAAGCAGGGGGCTCCAAGACAGAAGACAGGGACCCAGGTGCTCCGTCTGCTCACCTACTGCTGGATTTGGGATCTGGACACACTACGGGAGGCAAGGGGAGGGTGAGCTGCAGGCCCAGCAGTGATGGGCTCTCACTGCAGGGTATGGCCAAGCCCCATCAGCTCCGAGGGCGTGCACTGAGCCCCACACAGAGGAAATGAAGGTTCAGCCCAAAATCTCCCCCAGGCGCTGTGCTGCAGCACAGCACTTCTGCTTCCCTCCTTCTTCCTTCCTGTCTGTTGTGCAGAGCGTGGGCGCAGAGCTGCCACCCCCCTGCCCACAGCCCCGGGGGAGCTGGGCACGACCTGGCCCTGTCACAAGGAACACGGCACTGGGGCCACTGCCAGGCCAGGCAGAGGCTCCACTGTCCCCTCCTCACTCCAGGAAGAAGAACCGACAGGCATCTCTTTTCCCCAGAGCCCAGTTTGAGCCCAGAAGAAGCTGCAGGGCAGCAAGTCCAGGGTGCAGGTGAACTGAGGTGACAGCCAGGTGTGACCAACACACAGGCAGAACTGAGGCCAGGGGAAGCTGCTGGGCTTTGCCAGGCTGCAGCTGCCCAAGGAGAAGCAAAGATAGGGCAGTGAGGCCCCTGCTGCTGTGCCAAAGACCCTGTCTTCACCATCCAGGCCAGCCAAGTCCTGGCATCCCAGCACCATTGCTCCTACTGCTGGAGGAGGAAAGAAGAGCATGGTGTCAGGATGGCACTGCAAAGGGCCACCATGTCCCCTCCCTCACCTTGCCTGCTGCCCCACAGCACTGCCAAAGTCTGGCCTCCATCCTTCCAGCCCCGGGGAGCACAGGTTGCTCAGGCCCCAAGATCCACTGGCCAGGGACACGAGTGAGTTATTCCTCACCCCACATCCCCAGCCCTCAGCCCCAGCCACTGTAGTATGGCCGGTGATGGAGTGTGGGCTGTGTGGGCAGTTGTGGGCTCTCTCTATGACTCAAAACCTGAGCTTCTGTTTTAACAAACACACTGAGACCTTGTGGCCTGTGTTGCCTCAGCCCTTGACATGGAGAGGACCTGCACCAAGCTTGCAAAGGGTCTGGGTTTGTCACAGCCTTTATAACAGAGAAAAGCTTCACCAGAGATTTATTTCTTATTTACAGCAAGGAGAAGAAACCAAAACCAGGGCAGGTCCCAGTGCCACCTGTGCTGGCACACGGGGAAGCCCCAAGCTCAGCAGGACCTACAGCTTCTTGCCCTTCTTCAACTTGTTGCGCTGCCATGTGTTGTACTTCCGCAGGCGCCTCCAATACTCGAGCGAGTCGGGGTCCAGCTCCTCCAGCTTCTTGGGGGGCCCGAGGTGGATCTTGAAGAGCCTGGGGGTGAATGCAGAGGATGTGAGGCTGCGGGATGGAGGACAAAGGGACAAGCACAGGATGGAACAATGCACATGAGTGACCAGGAGGTGCAGATCCCTCAGCCCACATCCACAGTGCATCCACTCCTGTCTCCTGATCCTGGGGAAGGTGTCTGGGTTGCAGAGGGGCAGTCTGCCACCTCACAGAACACTCCCCTGTCCCTCTTACACAGCTCTGTGCCCCTGGGATGGCACCTCTGTTGGGACGCAGAGGGGAGTGAGGCAGCACGCACCAGTCGGGGTACTCGGAGTCGGGCTTCAGGGCCACCTCCGGACCCTCCTTGAAGTAGTTCACCCCCATGGCGTGGGTGGCGAGCATGGTGGGGTCCGTGCACACCTCCGGCCCCTTCA
>JANPWX010000133.1:290992-306212 GCA_024734555.1 Trochalopteron elliotii | reverse complement strand
GGCGGCGGGCAGTGCCCGGGCAGTTGCCGGCCCTGCCCGCTGCACGTGGCCACGGGCCGGGGCCTGGCGATGCGTCCCTGCTGCCCCCAGCACTCCGCCTGCGACCGGCCCTGCCACGGGCTGCTCTTCGCCGAGGCTGACCGGGAGGACTTGCTGAGTCTCCTGTGCTATGAGGGGGGCTTGCCCGAGGCTGGTGCCGAGACCCCCTTGGCCCGCTCCGATGTCCTGGCTGGGACCAACCTGGAGATGCTGCAGGCTCAGGAGGAACCAGCCACTGTGGAGAAGCCTGAAGGGCTGGGGAGGCCAGAGGGCTCAGAGGAAGAACCTTCTGGTAGCTGGTGTTATGGAGAGGGGCTTTGCGAGGATGATTCTGTCTGCGAGGGTGCTCGGGAAGGTTCCCCGGAGTCGGTGTGGGCAGCCCTGCCTTCCACTCTGGCCCCCGGGACAGAGCAGCCACCTCAGGGTGCTGTGACTGTGAGTGCACTGTGCCTTGAGCTGCAATGGGGCAGCAGGAGCCAGGACATGCCCCTTGGCTCTGATCCCTCCTGGGGTCTGGGATGGGAGCAAAGGAGAGCCAGGGACAACTTTCCTCAGGTCTTACAGGGCCTCGCGCTGCAAGATTGCCCAGACAAGACCTTCGGTACCAGCTTTGGCCCTGAATGCATGTTTGCCTGGCTGGCTGATTTGTGTGTGCCCTGGGGCAGAGGCTGGTGGGTCCAAACAGCCCCTCTGGTCCTGTGCTGTCCTCCCCTCCAGCCCCAGGACCTTGCGTTAGCACCCCCACAGGCCGAGGACCCTGCTGCTCCCTGTCCAACCCTGGGACCCTGTGCCATTTCCCCCATCCCCAGGGATGCTCTGCCCTTGCTGTTCCACTGCTCCAGGGCCAGGCAGGCTGAATACCTGAGGTCCCAGCCACAGCCTCACTTGCTCTCTCATTGCTTTGCAGAACAGGGAATCCCCATCATCCTGCCCAGCCTTCAAAGAGGGTGAGTTGCTTTTGTGCTTGAGCAGCAGGACATCCAGAAGTCCTGACCCACCTGCTCTGACCCTGAATGGGGGAGGTCTGGGATCCCAGTTGGGGAGGGAACAGCCAGCTCTGCACCCACCCAGGGTGGGTGCACCAGGCTCCACGTGGCTTGTTTGAGTGTTTGCTGGGGAAATGGAAGTGCATCAGGGAGGGGGTATGCTTGAGGGAAAGCAATGCCATGTGTTCCCAAGGGAAGGGGGAAGCAGCTCTGGTCCCCCAGTGATGCCAGGTGCCCACGTACCCAAGCACTGAGCTGCTTCATCATGTGTAGGAATGCAGCTAACAGGCAGCAGGAGTTGGTACCCCCAGTTTCAGAGGTGGGGGAGCAGCCTCTGCTCAGTCCCTCCCAACACCTCAGTTCCAGGCCCTTGTGACCCAGAGGACTTGCTGGATGGTGTGATTTTTGGGGCCAAGTACCTGGGCTCTACACAGCTGTCCTCGGAGAGGAACCCCCCGACCAGTGTCCGCATGGCACAGGCCCAGGAGGCGGTGGACAGGATCAAGGTGCAGGAGGGATGGGGGGCATGGCTGCCCTGAGCCTTGTCCCCTGTGGGGGATCTGCCTGAGGGCACCTGGCTGTGGGGCTGTGTCCCAACAGGGTCCTGTGACCCTTGGTTGTTGTTCTGCAGGCACCTGAAGGGGAGTCCCAGCCCATGACAGAGGTGGATCTGTTTGTCTCCACACAGAGGATCAAGGTGCTCACTGCTGACACTCAGGTGAGTGGGAACAGCAGTAAACACGTGGCTCTGTGGCTGCTTCAACATTCCTGTTTGGTCTCAGGATCTCAGTTTTGCTCCCTCACCAGCAGGCTCTTGCCCAGTAATGGCCTATGTGTGAGGACACATGTCTGGGAGGGGACATGTCACTTCATAGTTGCCCTGTGTCAAGTTCTCACCTCTCTGTGTGGCCGCACAAGGCTTCCCACGTGACCTACACCCTGTGGAGCTGCTGAGATCCCAGACTGAGCTCTGAGGAACCCAGGCTTGAAATCTGGGGAGCTCTTTGCCTCAGGATTAGTTTCTGCCTTATAGCAAGAGAGGAGCTGTCCTGTCCCTTGGCAACACGCAGGGACACAAATGAAGTCCTTGATGAAGGATCTGTAGCTTTTGGCACAAACATGGTTTCTGCCCATCGTGTGCTGGGCAGCTGCGCCACATCCCAGCACCGTGGCCAAACCCTTCCTGCTTGCAGTTCCAGCAGGCTCACGACTGCCCACATAGTCTGATGGCCCTGAGAGGGCTGAACTGTGCCTGTGTTCCCCTTGACAGGAGGCCATGATGGATCACTCCCTCCAGACCATCTCTTACATTGCTGACATCGGCTCCCTCGTGGTGCTCATGGCACGCCGGAAGCTGCCGCGGCGCTCGGAGGCGGCGGAGGAGAAGCGGCTCTACAAGATGATCTGCCATGTCTTCCACTCGGCTGATGTGAGGCAACACACGGGTCCCTGGGGTGGGCAGCTGGCTCTGGGGACCTGAGTCCCATCCCACTGTAATAACTGGGTGTTCCAGGCTGGGGCTGTGGCAGAGACCCCTCCTCCCCTACAAGGGAGAGGGCAGGAGCCCAGCCTGAGCATCTCTGTGACACACAGAGGCCCAGCAAGTAAAGTGGAGGGGAGGGTTGGCTCCATACAGGGGCCCATTCATGCAGGCAAGGAGCCAGAACATCCCGGAGCTCCCAAGGACAATTCCCATGCTGGGCACTGCAGGGCACTGGGAGCTGTTGGCTCCAGCCCTGAGCCATAGGCAGGAACAGCCCCTATGATTCCCCAGGCCCAGGTCATTGCCCAGGCCATCGGGCAGGCATTTGGCGTGGCCTACCAGCGTTTCCTGGAGGCCAACAGCATCGACCCGAGCGAGCTGAGCCCGCGCCAGTACAGCCGTGCCCTGGAGGACCAGGAGCAGTACAATGCAGAGCTGACCCACTTCTCCCGGCAGGAGAACTGCAAGGACGTAAGAGCTGCTCAGGGGGGTGGGGGCAATGTGGGGAACCCCCTGGCACCTCTGTGTCATCCACTCTGTGGCTCCCTGTGCAACTGAGGTGCTCCCTACAAAACCAGACCCCATTCCAGCCAGCTGTGAGTGGGCTGGGACATGTGCTCCACGACTCTGGTGGAGGTTACAACCACAAGTGGTAACCCACAGGGTTAACCCACCTGTTCTCCCCCCAGGTCTGCATCCGGAAGCAGAAGGGGGAGATCTTGGGCATTGCCATTGTGGAGTCGGGCTGGGGCTCCATCCTGCCCACCGTGGTCATCGCCAACCTGATGCACGGGGGCCCCGCAGAGCGCTCGGGCGAGCTGAGCATTGGGGACCGCCTCATGTCAGTCAATGGGACCAGCCTGGTGGGGCTGCCCCTGGGCACCTGCCAGAGCATCATCCGGGTGAGCCAGGGCAGGGTGACCTCCTACCTCACCCTAGGAGGGAGGTGGGGACTGGCCTGAATGATCTGGGAGTGTCTGTGACACTGGAATTCCCTCGGGGATCCCAGCTTTGGAGGCAAGTAGCTGAAAGCAAGGACAGCATAGCTTCAGAGGCAGGGATGTCTTGCGCTAGGTTTGTAAGTTCTTGTCCCTGGATTTGTATTTGCAGTATCCCTTTGTGTGCCTCAGTTTTCCCATTGAAAACAGGTTGCTAATCCTCAGCTTTCACATGAGCAATGTGGCTGCATTGCTTCTTGACCAGTCTGAACAGCTCTCCAAAATCTGACCAAGCCCCATCCCACCTTCCAGGAGCTGAAGCAGCAGACTGAGGTCACACTGAACATTGTGCACTGTCCCCCTGTCACCACGGCTATCATCCGACGCCCCGACTCCAAGTACCAGTTGGGCTTCTGTGTTGAGAACGGTGTGGTAAGTGCCCGTGAGCTGGGAGCTGGGCCAGAGTCTACCTGAGGGACAGGCAGAGCTGGCTGTGTCCAGAGACCAGCACCCAGCTTCCACATTCCATGTGCCTGCCTGGGCTGAGGGGTCACAGGGCTCTGCTGTGCACAGCAAAAAGCTCCTCACAGCCTTTCTGCAGCACTGATGGGTTTATCTCTCTCCCTGGTGCTCTGTAGCTGTTTGCTTTGAGGGTGGTGGCTTCTTCCTGGCTTTCTGGGCATGACCCCAGTGACAGTTGTTGCTGTCCCCTGTGCCCGAGCCACTCCCTGCCCTGGGCTCTCCTGTGGCTATGTTGGGAAGGCAGAGAGGGGCATTCCTGGGCTCAGTGGGAGTTGGTTGGGTGGGTGGCACAGCCACCTCACACACCAACTGGTGCTTCCCCTAGGACTGGAGATGTGGGTCTCTCCTGATGCGCCAGGGAGAGAAGCTCAGTCTCTGCAGCCCAGGCCTGAGGGGAGCAGGAGGGTTCAGTGAGTGGGGCAACCATAGCCTTGTCAGCCAGGGGACAAAATCCTGGGGGCTGCCCTGGCCCCAGCTCAGCACATCACTCCGCTGGCAGCAATGCACAGGGACATCCCTGCCCTCACTGTGTGCCCAGGGGCTGGAAGAGGTGTGCACCCCAGGCAAGAGCTCTGGCCGGGAGCCTACAGGGTTGTGAGGGTTCAGAGCAGTGGTGACAGGGCTGGGCTGTGGGCACAGCCCTGCTCTCACAGCACTCCCCACTCCCAGATCTGCAGCCTGATGCGCGGGGGCATCGCGGAGCGCGGGGGCATCCGCGTGGGGCACCGCATCATTGAGATCAATGGGCAGAGCGTGGTGGCCACACCGCATGACAAGATCATCCAGATCCTCACTGAGGCAGTCAGCGAGGTGAGCTGGGCGCCCCCAGAGCTGCTGGGCTCAGAGCTGTGCACCAGCCCCAGCTGGGGTCTCTAATTTGTGCCTCTCTGCCTAGGTACACATCAAGACCATGCCAGCCTCCACGTACCGTCTACTGACGGGGCAGGAGCAGCCCCTCTTCCTCTGAGCCACCATGCCTGGGGCAGGCAGGAGCAAGTCCAGGGCTGCAGGGGCAGGAGTGGCTCTGCCTTCTGCCCCAGCCCTGCATCAGAGCCCTCAGCAGGGCCTAAGTCTGCACCTCTTTTGTTTTACTCAGGACACAGTGGGACACTGCGGGCTGATACCCAGCCTGAGCAGCATCAGGGCCTGTGATGCCATGCTTTGGGCACCTCTTTCCCTCCAGTCACCTCTGCCCACCTCACAGTGCCTGTCCTGCTGCTGCACAGGATCCCTCACCTTGGCCTTGTGCTAGTGGGAGGAGAGTGGGCCCTATGTTAAAGTTCCCCTCTTCCAGTCAATGACTATTGTACTTTTACACTCACCAATGGTGCCTTTCCCGAGGTGGGCACAAGGCTGGAAGCACAGCTCAACTCCAGAGCTCAGCCAGCACAGCCTCAGAGCAGCACTGACCCTGCACACCCATGTGTGGGTGCACACTGGCACCCCTGAGGGACACCCAGCAACTCCCAGACTCAGACTTAAGAGCAGAAGCACTCTTGGCACCTCCTCTTCTGCCAGGACTTGGCCAGAGGCCTGTTTGGGTGCAAACTCTCCATTAGACACACTGGACCAAGCTGGGAACCTGCCTCAGCTTTTGCCTGGTGCTGCCTCAAATTGCTCTGCATGCACAGCCCAGCCCAGAGCCACAGCTCTTGAAGCAGCAAAAGGGAACATGGCATTGCCCAGCCCCACAGCCCGGGGGCCTGGGGCTGTGAGCCTTTTGGGAACAGCTCTCTGGGTCCCTAGGGCTGCTGCAGTGCTGACCTGGCTGTGCCTGTGTGCTTGGTTGCTCTAAAAATAAAAATTTTGAGAAATATGGGACGCTGCATTTGAGGAGCTGCCGGGGGACCACAGCAGAGGAGGCTCAGCTCTGAGGGGCACGTGCCAGGCCTGTCGTGGTGCCAGGCCCCAGTTTCCCCTGTGATGCCTTATCGTACACAGGGCCACTGGCCAGGGAGCTGCCTGGGTCCCAGCAAGGCCACCCTGCTGCACAGGGTGTCCCCTGTATGCTGCCACCCAGTACCCCTAGAAACACCCCATCCTGATCCAAACATCCCTTTTATTCTGTAGCAGTAGCTGTGGCCAAAAGGAAAGGAGGTACCTGGTAGTGCAGGCACTTGGTGATGCAGGGTATAGCAGGATTGGGCCCAGCCCAGCCTGGCCACAGGGGCACTACCTGAGCTGTCACCTGCAGCCAGTTGTGGAGAGCTGTGGGAGGGCTGGCCTGGGGGGACAGGCCAGCAGTGCCACTACACATCTGTGGCTGGGCCCCACTCATAGCCTTCATCCTGGTCAGAGTCATCCCTGGCCCGTGTGAACCTCCTCCTCACCGCCTCATGCTCATATTTCCTGGGGGACAGAAGGGTGGTGATGGCTCTGTGTGACAGGGACAGTGCCCTTCTGGGACTGTCCCCAGCCCTGGGTGGCTGCCATCCCCACCCCAGGCACAAGGGTACCTGATGCTGTCATAGCTCCTGCCCTGCCGTGGCCGTTCGGGCACCTGGGGAAGAAGAGGTGAGAGGGATCAGATGCAGGGCAGGGGCTGTGCCCCAGCCTGGGGCGTTTGCCCTTGGACACCCAGAGCTGGGCACAGATGCACAGCTGGACCCTGCAGCAGCCAGAGGTGACACCCTGCCTGTGCCATGAGGATGGGAATTAGACTCCAGAGCCAGGCACTGTGCCACCCTCTTCTGCCCCACCGGGCCCTTGTAGCAGTCTGGGACAACCCACCTGTTCGCTGTGGTTTGGGGCCAGCTGTGTTTGCTCAGAGGAGTCCAGGCCATGGCTTGGGGCCAGCTGTGCTGGCTCAGAGGAACGGGCCAGCCCAGGCTGGTCACAGGCATCCTCTGCCTCACCATCAGTGAAGGCGCCCGCCTCCCCATCTGTGTCATCATAGTCGCTGTTGGCGTGGCTGTCACATGTCAGGTAGCCTGAGGCCACCGTGCTCGGTGGGTTCAGCAGGTCCAGATTGTCCTCAGGTGCTACATCTGCCTGAGGGGTGGGGATGACGGAGACATGGGACCCCAGCCATGGGGCACTAGGTGCAGCCCCATCACCTGCCTGGCAGCAGCCCCAGGAGGTCAAGCCTTGCCACAGAGAGCCTGTGTCCCGTACCTGCTCTGCTGTTGTCCAGACAGGCTGGTTCTGCTGTGTCCTTATGATGTCCTGGATCTGCTCGTACCAGGAATTGCCACTGCCACTGAGGCTGATGGTGGCTGTGAACAGGTGGCTGCAATACTTCTTCATCTTGTTGGCCTGGGCATAGAGGCGCCGGGAACTCTTCCTGGAGTCAGGCGCCAGCCACTGCCGCATGGCCTTGATGCCCTGCCGGCTCTCGGGCTCACAGAACACCACCACTGGGTAGTACTGCACGTAATTGAGGCGCTCCACAGCCGAGGGCGTGATGTCCAGCAAGGCATGCTTGTTCTGGGGCAGGGCACAGCCATCAACCCTGCTGCGAGCCGGGATGGGGGCCATGGGGTTTCCACAGGCCCCAGCTGGCTCCAAGGACATGGGGAAGGTCTCACCTTTTCTGCGATCTGCCGCACCGAGTCCAGCTTGATGACCTTAGACGATGCCCCATCTCGGGGCACACTCGCTACAGGACACAGAGATGTGGTTTGAGAGGGGCTGCACCTCTGACAGCCCCAGCCTGGGTATGGCCATGCCCAGCCTCAGGGCTGTGTCCCCCAGGGAAAGGGCGAATGAGCCCAGGAAGGTGTTGGGTTGTTACAGGGACGGAGCAAAAGGTAAAGAACTCTCACAGGGTCTGGCTGCTGGCTATCATTTTCTCCCCAGTGTGGGGGCACTTACGGGCAATTTCGAACAGCTTGGGCAGCTCCCTGCTCAGCTTCTGCACAGCGATGTCTGCGATGGGGCCCAGGATCACCACTGGCCGCTTGAAGCTGGCTGTAGGAGAACAGAGGTGCTCAGGATGGCTGGGGGCAAGGGCAGAGCTCCCAGCACCCAGGCCCACTCCTCATGATGCCCACAGGCCTGCAACTCGCCCTGCTCCTCCCAGGAGAGGGGGCCCATCAGCATCCACAGCCCCAGGGCTGTGGCTGTGGCAGCGGCAGCCCCAGGGCAGCCCCAGGCCCAATGTCCCCAAGGTGGGTCAGGCTGTCCTGGTGCCCACCTTCCTTGAGGACCACCCTCTCATATGGTGGGTAGTGCCCCTGCTTTGTGAGGGCAGACAGGTCCTCCCGGCTCTTCCGCAGCATCTTCTTGGCTCCCCGCAAGCCCCGCAGCTTCCAAAACTCAGCCCTTGCCCCGGAGGGGTTGGCACCAGACGTGGCTTTCAGCACTGACTCCAGGCTGGCAATCTGCTCGGCCCTGGGAGAGGAGAGGGCTCAGGACCTGCAGCCTCTGAGTCTGAGGAGCAGGTCAGGAGAAGCTGGCACTCCTGCTAGGTGGTACAGCCAGGTGAGGCTGTGGTAGACTTCTCTCTCTGAGACTTTGGACAACTTGACCGTTAGCTGCCCCACCACCCTTAGAAGGGATTTCACCAGCCCACACTTCCTACCACTATCCCACCAGCCCTTGCCCTGCCTCTCACTCTCACCCCACCATCCACATCCCCAGCTCACTTGGGAGCCTTCTCTGGCTCCATCCCTACCTGCGCTGGTTGGGGATGATGCCCTTTTCCTGCTCCTGCAGGTCCCTGCCCATGCGCACAGCCAGCCAGCTCCCCAGCCTGCCCCGGTACATGGTGTCCAGCACATGGAACACGTCCCCACGGACAAAGCTGAGCCCTGAGGGCGTATCCTTCTCGAAGTCAAAGTGTGTCCGGATGTAGAATGAGTCACCCACGTTGGACGAGATCATCTTCCTGTAAACTGAAGCCCAGGGCAAGAGGGACCATCAGGGGAAGAGGTGGCTGAGGAGAAGAAGATGCTGAAAGAGATTTGGGAAGGCACTAGGCTGGCTGGGAGGCTGCACAGGAGCCCTTGCTGCTAAGGAGGGTATTGGGGACACCTTTTCCTCCCATGGCACTCTCAGGCGTGCTGTGGACAGTAGGATCTGACTCCCCAGCACATACTGGCCTCTCCAGGCTGAGCCATGATGCCAGAAAGCCCCTGTGCTCCAGGAAGCCGAGGCACAAACAGGGTAGGGATGGTCCCCTCCCATCAGCTCTCTGGAGGAGGAGGAGAGAGGAAGAAGGACCACCCTGCAGGGACAGGAGGGGCCATGGCAAGTCCAGTAGGTCTCATGCTTGCCCAGAAGAGACAGAGGATGGAGAGGCACGAGCCCAGGATGAGCCTGGTCACCACTCACTGTCCTGCTTGCTCTGGGTCCACAGCGTGACCTCCTCGCCGGGGGGCAGGGCCATGAGATATTCCACAGCCTCCTCACGGGTCAGGTTCTGGAAACTGGTGTCATTCACCTGCCACAGAAAAGCACTTGGACATGGTCCTGCCAGCAGGACAGAGGGCATAGCCACCAGCAGGGAACCCAGGGACAGCAGTGCCCAGGGCAGAATGGGAGAGGGAACTGGTCCCTGTCACCCTGGGGAGATATTGGATCCAAAAGGGCTGGAGCCAGTCCAGGTGCAGCAGCATATGGAGCATTTTCAGCCATTGGTACCTGCAGGATCTGGTCACCTTCCTGAACACCCTGGCTCTCAGCTAGGCTCCCCTCCTGCACACTGGACACGAAGATGCCCACATCGTTCCCGCCCGTCAGCCGCAGCCCCACACTCTTGGCCTTCACAAACCGCACGACCCTGGAGTTGGTGCTGTACCTGCCACAGGGAAGTACAGTCAGCCCAGTGGTGACATGCAAGGGCAGGACAGGGAGGCACTGACCCTGTCACCCCAACCCTGTGACACAGCAGCTCCTCATGTCCCCCACTCATTCCCCCCTGCCTCTTGCAGACATACCCGTCCTTGTGGGCAGCTCGGGCAGAGGGGCTGGTGTGGGGACTGTGGCCATCCCACTCCACAGCTTCCAGAAGATCTGCAGGAAAGAGAGCTGGTCTAGGAGCAGCAGTGGCTGTGCTGAGGCACAGGGAGCCCTGTCACAGCTCCACATGGGCTTTGGGCAGTGGAGATGCACAGGAGCCTGGAGCCCCCTCAGTGCCCAACCCACTCACCTGGGTCCTGAGCATCAGCTACAGTCACCTCGGCCACAGGCTCCCTGTTCGATCGTCTCCTCTCCCTGAAACAAGGTCGAGCAGGATTTAAGCAGAGCACGTGGGCAGTGGAAACAGCAGAGAAAGCTGGGAATGGCAGTACCATCTCCAGGGATATTGGCTTAGGAATGGAGAACGAGCATCCCCAGACAGGTGGAGAACACAGCAGGATCTGCCAGGGGACAGAGGGGCTCATGGGGACAGTGTGGCCTTACGGTGAATTTGTCCTGGCAGCAGCTGGAGATCGTGGGGAGGCCTCTGGAGATGGCAGATGGGACAGCTCAGAGTTGATGTCTGAGATATCTGCAGCCACAGGAGCAGAGATACATCAGTGGCCATGCAGTCCCTGTGCTGTGTATCTGACCCTGGCCCTGGCACCATGTCTCCTCACCATCCATGCAGGAGCTGTCGCTCTGGCTGTCAACATCAGGGATGTTGACCAGGAACTGCCGGTGGTCACGCAAGATGAGCAGGGTCAGGATCCCCTCTGTCCGCTCAATGAGCTGCTGGGTTTCAGCCAAGGACATGTCCTGGCTGGCTACGCCATTGATCTGGCAGGGCAGAGTGGGAGGCCTTAGGGCACCTGCTCCTGGGAAAGCCACCCCCAGGAACACCCCACTGGGACAGGATGCTCTGACTGCCATTTTCCTGGTCCCTTCCCAGCCCCTCCAGCCCAGCCCCAGCTCCTGCAGCTTCACCTATTCTGTATCCCTGTTCCTGGCTGCTTCCCAGTGTGACCTCATTCTGTTAACACCCTCTTCCACCTCTTAACATCTCATGGTTTGTTAACACCTTCTTCCACCTGCCTGGGGCTCTGACCGGAGGGAGAATTGTACAAGCCCCTCAGACACCTGAAGCTCAGTTTTCCTTTGCCCTGGGCCCAGCACTGTCCTTCCATGCCCTGGTCTGGTGCAGGGAGTCAGGCCCCAAGCAAGCCCTGGGGCTGGGATCTCCCTGAGTGGTAGCTGCTTTTCCCAACAGATTGTGGGATGTAATCCCTTCTGTTTACCCCAGAGTCACTGTGGCACCAATTCCCAGCAGCCACGGATCTGCCTGGACCAGGTGTGCAAACATAGGGTCTCCCTCCTTTCTATTTCCTCCTCCTGTTTAAATACTTTAAACATAGTTTTATCTGACAAACACTTGTGACTGTCATCCAGTGGGGACACAGACACACAGTGAGGACCACACATCATGGGGACAGCGGGGTGGACACAACCCCAATGTGCCAGCAGGATGTGCCCCTAGTCCTGGCAGCAGGGATCTGGGCACAGAGAGTCCCTGCAGGGTCTCTGGGACAGCCAGAGGGGCTGGAGCAGGGAGTGGGCACAGACAGAACTTCCTCCAGCACAGCTGTGGCTGGGCCCTGCAGTGACACCAGACCAGGGACAAGCCCTCCAAAGAGGGGCAGATGAGACCCCCAGTGAGTGCTCTACACCCTGGGGCCCCCATACCTTCAGGATGAGGTCTCCCTCCTGCAAGGAGTTGCCCTTGGCCGCCAGCCCGCTCTCCACTATGTGCTTGATGAAGAGCTGACTCCCCAGCTTCAGGCCATACTCTGCACCAGAGGGAGCCATAGCAGAGTCAGGCAGATGCAAGACCCTCTCAAAGTCCCCCCTCAGCACCATTCCTACAAGCCACAGCTCCCCTTGGGGTACTGGCAAACCCCAAAGCTGAGCTCCATAGCCCCCAGCTGAGGGCAGGAGGTTTAGTGCACCCAGCAATGGCATGCATTGTCTCTTTGCTGCAGACAGGCCCTGGCACCCACCAAACTATTATCTCCTCCCTGGGGGAAGGCATGGCCAAAAATCAGGCAACAAGACCCAGGGACAGCAGGAGCAGGAGGGCCTCACCTTCGTTCTGCTTCTGTTTCACCAGGACCGACGTGATGGGCTTCATGGGCACATTCTGGCGTGGCAGGCGCTTGAAGCCTGACACCAGGGCCAGCCCGTTGGTGTCCCTGTCCTGGCCAAAGGCATTGGCAGAGCAATGTCGGTCATGGCCTCTCCAATCTGAGTTACTCTGCATCCAGTGGCTGCTGTCCTGGCTTCGCCTCCTGCTCCTTGACACCGGCTTGTGGTGGTGACGGTCATTGTGGTGGTGACCAGAGCTCCTCTCACTGGATGAATCCCCATCATAGCCCTGGCTGTGATCCAGGTCATCCTGGGAGCGGTGCAGCCTGTAGTCATCATCTGAGTCGTAGTGCCGGGCCACAGCAGGGGACCCAGGGCTGCTCTTGCTCACAGGAAGGTGAATCTTCTTTGGTCTTTTCAGCGTCTGCAGGTGCAAAGTGAGCAGGAGAGGATGGTGGGTACAGCTGTCTCTGCCAGGAGATGTTCCTGCAGCAATTCCCAAGCCCCAAACCCTGGGCATGTGTGGAGAGGGGATGTGGGATAGGGACAGGCACAGTGTGAGCATGATGCCAGCCCCCATCCCACCACAGAGCACACTCACAATGTTGGCGATCTTGCCACAGGTTTTAAGTGTCTGGATGGCAACGGAGGATGGGACATTCTCCATGGAAAGGCCGTTCACCATCACTATGTGATCCTTCCTCCTGGAAGGGAAAATGCAGCTGTGACTCTGTCCCAGGCACAGCTCCCAGCCTGGGGAGCTGGTGGGGTGGTGAGTGTACCCCAAATGATCCCATTCCAGCCAGGCAGGGCAACAGTGCTGACGGCCCTGTCCCAGCAGGAGCGATTCTCCATCCTTCCCACCTTTGCTGGCAGTGAGCACCCCCTATGGCCCCATGTCCCTGTGCACTCACTGGAGCTGACCCATTGCTGGTCCCCCAGACACCACATCTGAAACAAACACCGCTGTGTCCCCGGTTATCTTGTTGGGATGGTCACGGCCTCCGGAGACAGCAAATCCAAAGCCCCGGTGAGGGTCCTAGGGGGACACGGGCAGAAGAGGGGGTAAGGCAGAGTTGACCCCACAGAACCCACCCCCTCTCACAGTGGGACCACCCCAGGTGACACTCACTTTGGTCAGTGTCACCGTGTGCTGCTCCCAGATCACCATCTCCTCCATGGTGGGCACCCACCAGCACAAGCTGGGGGGAGTGACGGTGGCAGCCGGACAGCCGGAGGACTCTGACCGGCTCCGGCTCCTCTTCACAGACACTGGCCCCTTCCTCAGTCCAACATCGGGCTGCAACAAAGAGCAGCAGCAAAACTGAGCCATAAGCACCAGGCACTGTGAGGCTGCAGGGGACAGAGCTCCATGGTGCCAGGACACCAGGACTGGGAGCTATGTCACACCTCAGCTAACCCTGCATGGCTGCAAACCCAGAGCTGCCTCTGTGCCCCATGAAATCACCCCCTGGAGATCCATCTCCATCCCCTCAGACATGTGTCCATGAAAGGGGAGATTTTACACAGGGCAAGGACAGGACTCATCTCCATGGCTGGGACCAGCTGTCCATGCCATCCTCGTGGTCTGACTCCACTCTGGCCTCCTGAAGCTGGGAGGCCTTGGGGTGCTGCCCTGGATGGTGTTTCAGTGCCTGTCCACCCATTCTGGGCTCCAGCAGCTCTGCCAGCTGGTTTGGTGGCACCACTGCCCCAGTTTTAACATTTGGTTTCCTTGGGTTTTCTCCAAATCAAATAGTCTCCATCTAAGGCAGATGAGCCTGGCTGATAGAATAGTGTCCCTTTGAGGCTGAAACTCCTGGGATGGGCCCAGGGATCTACACCTGTCTCCCTGGAGGGAACATCAGCGTGAAGCCAGAAAGACATGGGTTCTCATGATGGTGGGAGACAGCAGGATCAGAGCCTCCCACCAGTTCCCGTGGGGTGGAATGGGGACAGGCCACTTGGATAAGGGCCTCACAGAATCATCAAGGCAGGAAAAGGCCTTCAAGATCATCAAATCAACTCCAACACCACCATAACCACCCCTCAACCATGGCCCTAAGTGCCACATCCAGATGCCTCTTGAATGCTTTCAGGGATGATGACTCCAGCACCTTCCTGGGCCACTTTCTCTATTGCCTGACCACTCTTTCAGTGAAAAAAATTATCTAGTATCTAATCTGAACCTCCGTTGGTAAAACTGGAGGCCATTTCCTCTGGTCCTGACACTTGACAGAAGAGGCTGATCCCCACCTCACTATAATCTCCTTTTGGGAGCTGTGGAGAGCAATGAGGTCCCCTGAGCACCCTTCTCCAAACTGAACACCCCCAGTTCCCATGGCACTACACGGCCTTGGTGAGTCCAAGGGCTCTGGAGTGGCTGTGCCGGGGCTGTGCTCATTCCTAACAGCCCCCAACACAGCTCAGCCACCCTCAAGCCCAGCCAGGGATACCCACATTGGTGCCCCAGGGAGCTCAAAACCTCCACAAGCCCTTTAGCAATTGGCCCCGGGGCAGCTTTAGTGGGACACAGAGACACCTTGTGGGCAATGCCGGGGTGATGCCACATCAGGGATCTGGTAGTGGGCAGCCAGCCCTGGGCAAGTGAGGCAGCTCAGCCCTGGCACAAGGACATCCCATGGGCAGCCCCGGCTCGAGCGGTGCTGAGACAGCCGCCTGAGCCCCAAAATGAGACCAGTCTGAGCCTGTGAAATGAGACCCAGCTCACTGCAGCCCTGGGGAGGGCCGGGGGAGGCCTGGGCTAATCATTCACCCGACGGGCCGGCTGCAGAGGGCAGAGTCCCCTCTGCGTCACCAGCTGCTGAAACCAGCCCAAGTGCCTCCCTGCCACCCAGGGACACGTGGGACCAGGGGGTAGCTGGGGCTGGGCAGAACCCCAGTGAGGCAGCATCCACTGTCCTGGCACTGGGAAAGCTGAACTCCCAGTGTGACATTGGGGTGGTTTCAGCTCTGTCACCAGTGTTGTTTGTGCTCCCTGGACACCTGCAGGTGACATGGTAAGGACAACAGGTCCAAGAGACACCAACCTGAAGCTGACAGATCATCCCCCTCCCCAGGGTGGTGACATCTGTTGTGCCAGAACCACCCCTGATGCCATCCAACACAGCCCCTCACTGTCCCCAGCTGGCTCCCACGATTGTCCCACCACTGTGGTGCCATAAACTGGCCACAAACTTGTGTTCCACTGGTGCCCGTTGCTCTCTTCAGGCAGTGGATGGGGCAGCATGGGGATGGCAGCAGCTCCA